>JASEVX010000011.1:24413307-24529521 GCA_031761405.1 Serripes groenlandicus
GCCTAAATTCAATATTTTACTGCTTATGATGGCTTTCCTGGAGTAACACTTACAATAAAATAATCCTTTATTAGTATGGAAAGCCTTTTTGTTACTCCCCTGTTAGTGCGAATTGTTAACAGTGTCATGGGATCGATCCTGAGCCCTTCTTTCTTCACTCCATACGCATTTTCGTGGTTTGCTTTGCTATATTCAAAATCGTCTTCTATAGATGTGATGTACGTGAGAAAGAGCAAACCCATGCATCGCCCATCTGGTCAGAGTGCCTGAATATATATGAGCCGTTCCACGAGAAAACCAACATTATGTTCTCAGCGAAATGTATCGAACCAGATCAGCCAGCGCCCGCTAATCCGGGCCGAAACATTGCGTCTCAGGGGGGGTGAAGGTACATGTATAGGATAATGATTTCTGAAACAGAAAGTCCACAGGAGGCGAAAAGTATCTGTCCGGGTTAGCCTGCGCGGCATGCTGAGGCTGATCCGGGTCGATACTTTACGCCGATTCCAACATGTTGGTTTTCTCGCGGGACGGCTCATATCATCTGCGTAATGTATCGACCAGATCAGCCTGCGCTGTCCGCGCAGACTGATCCGGCCGACACATTCCGTCTTAGGGGGAAAGATGTATAGAGTAGTGATTCCTGAAACAGAAAATCCACAGGAGGCGAAAAGTGTCTATCCGGGTAAGCCTGCGCGGCATGCTGAGGCTGATCCGGGTCGATACTTTACGCAGAGTCCACAATGTTGGTTTTCTCCTGGAACGGCTCATCTACCTTGTTTACCTTGTGGTCGAGACCGTATTAGGCTTCCGCCTCTCTGGTCCATTTTGGATATATACATGAACGACGTCTTGTAACATTCATATGTACAGCTCTCTCTGTATACACGTACAATGTTACTATGAAAGGAATGTAAATTTCCTAGCAAAAAGGTACCAGTTGGTTGTTGTAAATAGTGTAGACTCAGATCAGATTATGCATATGTTGAGGTTAATCAAATCGTTACAACTCACCAGAATTGAAAAGTATGTTGGAAATAAACGTAGATCTAGATTAGACTGCGCAGATGCAGAGGCTGATTTGGATCTATACCGCTCGTTATGGTAAGGGGAGACACTCTTGCAGTCTCGTAATGGTAATGCTTTGACAATACAATATAATCTCTTTGAAAACGTCACATGTCACAACACAAATTAACTTTAAAATATCAGTGTAAGGGAAGACACTCTTGCAGTTTTGTCAGTTGTGGTTTCAAATATTATTCATGGATTAGTTCCCTTTAACTTAAAACGGGTGACGAATGTTGCGTTTGATCAGCAGCGCAATCTTTGTCTTAACATAAAGTGATACTGAACAGCATCTTTCGACCTGGTGTCTTTGACTCCCCCTTTCACACATACAACACATATGCAGCATACGACTGAAAACATTTAAGCCAAAATAATGAAAAACTCTTAAGATGAAAGTATAATCATTGAATAGAGTTGAAAACAATGTGGCAAATGAAAAAAAAAAAAAAATGGTAATCACGAGGTACGTCTTGCTATACTCCCATTTCGACATCACCCTAAAAAAGTCCATGTTGACACACCCTAAAAGTCCATGTTGACATCACCCTAAAAGTCCATGTTGACATCACCCTAAAAGGACATGTTGACACCAGCAGCAACAAGAGGTTATTCTGTGACATGAGAGGGCAGAGGAAAGTGAGGAAGATTGAAAAAGCTCGGATAGAGTCAAATAAAGTGTAGTTTGGATAGAAAACATTACACGTAACAGGAATCCGCCATGACCGAGTGGGTAGAGTCGGTAATTTGGAAACGGACGTTCCTGGTTCGATCCCCTGTCGCAGTGGTCATGGTTGAGAGAGCTCAATGCACATTTCCTAGTCTATTACTGGTTTGTCTATCCAGGGATCATGAATAAGAGGATTGTCGCTGTGATATAATTGAAATACTGTTGAAAACGGCTCTGAAAATCCATATAACAAAAAATCAGAAGACACCTAGGACAACAGGACCTCGTAGATGTGTATTCGACGCCTTATTCTGCAGGAGGAGAGAAGGTACACGTGAACATTTCTGAACAGTGTAGTTTCAGATCAGCATTTGCGTATGTCCGTATTATCTGAATCAACACAAGATGACAGAAACTTTTAACAGGCTTATGTTAGACATATGTAGACGGTGTAAATATTGATCAGACTGTGAGGGGTGTAACTTTTCACACAGACGAGCTCATATCGAATAAACGAATCATCCTGCATTCTTCAAGAATGTATCCATTGCTGTCGACGAATATACCTTATCATTGCACAGACAAAGTTTTGTAGTGCAAATAAACATTTGGTCTATTTGAATTAAAGGGATGTAGCCGTGAGATCAAAAAATAGGTCAGCAGCGCCACTGGAAAACCAACAGCATGTCATTTGAGACCTGTGAAAAAACCCGACCACGTTGCCATCCGTAGAGTCTGATCTGGATCTGCACTGTTCACTTCGGAGATGCCTCTGACATAAAGCGTACATTTATATCACTCAGTACAGATGTGCACATTGGCCGATTTCTACATTTGTTAGAATTATTTCAGCGCTAATGGCAATGTTGAGGATTTTCCAAACAATACAGATTCAGCTCATTACGACATCAGCATTGTCTGCCTTTTAAGTTACCAACATATTCCATAACTCTCATAACATGAAAAATAGAGTCGTCCGACTTTTGAAAATGGAAGAGTCTACTTTAGATAGTTCGGCGCAAAAAAAGGTTAGAGCGCTTCGGTAGTGGTAGAGCTTCCGCTTCGTGTGCGCGGGAAGTCGCTGGTTTGATCACCGGCCATAGACTTTAACATTAGAAGAAATGACTTTCTGGTAGTACTGGTAACTTACCCAGGAAGCGCCGTGATACAACTCAACACATATTGAAAGCGGCCTTAAACACTATGCTAACAAAAAAGCAGAAAGGGTTTAAAATACTCCAAGGTTGGTGTCTGTAGAGCACAATTTTCATTGTTATGGATTCCTTAACCGATACGTTTGTTTCCCTGTATGGTGTGTTGAACGCCCTTTTCCACAATTTTATATCCACTTGGTAAGTTACCAGTTCTACTAACCGATTTATCCGGACACCAGCCAGCCAGTCGCAATGTTAAGCCCCACAGTTCTTCTGAGCGTCAATGCTGGAAAGCGATTACTTTCATCTTCAAAGTATTTGGTATGACCTGGCTTGTTATCGAACCCGCGACCTCCCGTACCCAAGGTGGACGCTCTACCACTACACCACCGAGGCGGTAGATCGATATGTGTAAATAAAAAAAAAATAGAAAATAAAGAATGTTCAGAGCTCTAGATTAGACGAGTATTTCATATCCCCAAAGCCTTATTTGACCATCAAACCCTATGTTGTGGGTACTCAAAAGAGTCGTCTCGGAGAGACGATTCTTTTGAGCACCCACAACATAGGGTTTGATTGAGTCATTAGATAGATATTGTCGGAAAAATACCAATTTACTGTAGGTGGTAGATATTCTGAAGATTGATTGACCGCGTAACGGGCAATACATCATTCAGTCCACTGCACTCGACAATAGACAGACACGGTACCTGCGTAAATGTTCGTAGTACGCAACATTCCGCCTTGACCGAGGTGTTCCGGGTTCGATCCCCAGTCCCGGCGGTCATCGCGGAGTCACGTTGGCCAAGGCATATTTCCTAGCCCTGTACCGATTTGTTTACCCAGGGATCATGAATAAGGGAACTGTCGCCGTGATATAACTGAACTAATATTAAACACGCGGTAAAACCAAAATACAACAAAAACAAAAGTACCCAGTCTATCTTACTCTCCAACACCCACGAGTGCAGCTGGCTGAATGATGTATTCCACAATACTTGAATAAATTAAAAAATATTCCACAGAAGCATGTGATTACATTGACATCATATACAATCTACGAATATCAAGACATCTCTCTGAACCCGAACTGTTGTTCAGTAATTGCGGGTTACTGTAGAAAGAGATATATGAAGTTATTCATTGCCGATAATTTAATAAGACTTTAACAGTAGGGACTAAGTCCAGTCTAGAGTTCGATGGGTGTCTTCTAAAAAATGCCTACTATAACATTTTGCCCCTTGCTAAAAAAGAAAAGGGAAACAAAGTATCATATAAACATGTTTAATCAAGTTTATAAACATCACATAAATTTAATAATCAAGTTTGCATACATCACATGAACGTAATACATCACATGACCGTAATATAATATAGATAAAAAAGAACGACAATAAAGGGACGACTGATTTAATAAGCCCTATACATATGCTCATACAATATAATAACTGTTTTCCAACATTAATGTTAACAGATTCATTTCGAGATATTTCTTTGTTCCTTACCAGGATACTTGCGACACTGAACAAGCATTGTTGCAAACGAAGCAATTTCACCTTGACCAATACTATGTCTAGCTTGTACCTTGTATAATATATCCGATTTAAGAATTTCTGTTGGTCAATGACGACTATTACCAAGAAAGAGCACTGTTCCATAAACATGTTTATTACAAGTGTAGATCACAATGTGTCGGCGCATGCGTGTAATATAATCACGAAACATTGGCGAGCAGTGCAGAGTCAGATTAATCTGGGCGGACACGCAGGTTGATCTGGATCTACACAGATCTCCGATATCTTAATGTTGGCTTTTTGGTAAAGCATGGCTCAGTTATATATAATATCAGCATATATTAACAGTCGAATGATTGTCTGGTTTTAACAAACAACAAGAAGGAAGAGCATCACAGAAGAAAGCTAGACGGTCAAATAATACGTGTCGATAATTCGTGCTGATTTCTACATCTTAACCCTTATCCCGCTGAACGTGGTGTTAAACGTCATTTATCACATAACTTGCACTCCAGGAGTGACATAAAGCAGTGACATAAATAGCATATGTTACTAGTTACATAAATAGCCGACTAACAGCACGTATGTGACGTCACTCCAGTGTGACGTCACTTTAAATGACAGCATATTGTTTACAATTGTTCTGAATTTCGGCATTTATTAAAAATATTGTTTAAAGAGAATAAATCTCGATAAATGAACCGTTATAAGAGCATTGTTGCTAATTTTGTATAAAATCAAAAGGTTATTGATAGGGACTACATTTTACAGTGGACGTATGCATTAGAACTTCGGGGTGAACTTCGGTCACTGTTTATATGAGGACGAAGAAAGATCGATTTAAAGATTGAAAACAATCTTTTTATGGTGTTATGTGATAAATAGAATCTTACATTCGTGCTTATTTGATATTGTTTTTATGAAACTCGTCGACTGAAACGAATATGACGCTCGGCAGAGCCTCGCGTCATATTATTTCAGTCGACTCGTTTCATAAAAACAATATCAAATAAGCACTCATGTAAGATCCTCTATTTACATATAACGGTATGTGGGACGTCGAACACCATTTACGAACAACGTCGACCAAGATGGAAGCCCTAAAGCGACCGCATTCTTATATTGGTTTAGATAGTCAGAAATATCCATCAGTAGCAGAAACGTATCCATAATATATCAGAACTTATCCATATTATATCAGAAATTATCCATATTATATCAGAAATTATCCATATTAGATCTATATCAGAAATTTATCAATATTATATCAGAAATTATCCATTTTATATCAGAAATTATCCATATTATATCAGAAATTATCCATATCAGAAATTATCCATATTATATCGGAAAGTATCAATATTTTATCAGAAATTATCATGATATCAGAACTTATCCATAATATATCAGAAACTTATCCATAATATATCAGAAACTTATCCATAATATATCAGAAGTTATCCATATTATATCAGAAATTATTTATGCTATATCAAAACGTATCCATAATATATCATAAATTATTCATGATATATCAGAACGTATCTATAATATATCATAAATTATTCAAGATATATTAGAACGTGTCCTTAATTTATCGGAAATAATAAAAAATAAAAAAAATGGTGGTACGGAATTCAGCGGGATAAGTGTTAAAAAGCAATCACCATGGTCGCCAAACATTTTCGTTTCCGAAATCCATTTGGTTTTGATTATTGACCCTAAATCCGGCAAAAGAGTCCATTTCAGTTTGAAAACTGCCAACACGGCGCGATTGTTTGTTTATTTCACCGGCTTTGACGTTTTCAGTCGCATGCGCGGCTTGTGAACTGAGTTGATTTTGCCTGTTAAACCCGTCAGAGAGGGCGGCCCCGCAGCCGATCTGATCTCTGTCTTGCTTAGTGATATTGTTAAGCTTGCCAGACCGTGCAAACAGCGGTAATGGACCGTTCAGGTAGACATCCCTCGTCGACACTTGATTGACATGTCTGTTCAACAGTGATCCTCTCCCAACATTCGCTTCCGCTTGCCGATTTCGGAGTCCGCGAAATTCGTTTTGTCTGTATTCAGCGTTTGAAATAATATTCTCCGTGTTAGTGTCATTCACATTAACAACGCGACCGTTGGCTGATTCGATTCCATCTACGATGAGCGCCATTTGACCGCGTTTCTGTCCCTCATCACGCTGGTTCCGGTTCATTAACGGACTATATTGGTTCCTTTCCGCTTGGATGGTAACCGGTATCTGTAATCTACTATAGACTGGCTCTCTGGATGATTCGGCGCTTAATTGGTTCCCATGAAATCTCAATTGGCGTTTAGTGGAATCTCTTTGCATTTGAAACGTGTCGTTGGAGTTAATAAGTGTATCGCGGGTCTGTTTTTGCAGCGTTATGTCTATTAAGCGATGATCCTCCCTTTGTGGATTAACGCAGTTATCAACATTGGTTGCCGTGTCTCTACCACATAGTCCAAGAGTTCCACGTCGGACGTAGTTCGACGTCTCTATACACCCAGCCAGGTGGTTCAATAACCGAGTCCTCAGCTCGGAACAGGTGCCATCGCGATATTCTCCCAGGTATCGTATTACTTCGTTAGCACACTCGTTGAAGCCCACCCTATATTTGGAGATAGGACTAACGGTCTGGCCAGCGCCATCAGGTATCTGCAATTTCTGTAGGCTCGCAACGTGGGAAACAGTCATTTCAAGGATGTCGGCCTTCTCTAGTTTCGAATATTGTGTGTTCTATAAAAGATAATCAAAATCATATATTTAAGTTTACTTTTATAAAAAATACTTCACTGTGTTTACACATCGTGTCAGCCATTGTGTAAAATAAAAATGCATGCGCTGACTTACGTAAATAAATACACCTATAAAATAACCAGATTCAAGATATTCGGCAACGTAAATTGTACAGTGTCTAGTTACATACGTCTGTATGATATAATATGAGCCGTCCCGCAAGAAAACCAACATTGTGGACTCTGCGTAAAGTATCGATCCGGATCCGCCTAACCATGCCGCGCGGGATAACCCGGACAGACACTGTTTGCCTCCTGTGGATTTTCTGTCTCAGGAATCATTACTCTATACCTATTTCCACCTTTGACGGAATGTGTCGGCCCGGATTAGCCTGCGCGGAGTCGATATTTTACGCAGAGTCCAAAATGTTGGTGTTCTCGTGGCACGGCTCATAAATAATACAAAGATCAAGTTAACACAACTGTACACAGTTACTTCAACATAATGTGTATAGATAAAAAATAACAGTAACTAAAATAGCCAGTTATTGAATACAATTAAATACTGTGTTATACTAGAAGTTATTGCGCAGTATGGCAATTTTCTCCTGTTACCACAAATGTTACAAAACGACGTCTGCTACATATACTCATAGCTCGTCTGCAGGCGGAAATGGTCCGCTGGTAACTGAATGCATTGACTACAGATAGTTGGTTTGGCTGGACGGCCTCGGTGGTGTAGTGGTTGCGCGTCAGCATCGGGGGGGGGGGGGGCGGAGGAAGGTCGCTGGTTCGATCCCCGGCCGGGACACGCGAAAGACTTGCAAACATATGGTAGCAATGGCTGCGTTCTTTGGCGCCTAGGGTTGCGGGGTAAGCATAGCAACTGATTGCCTGGTGTAAAGGGAAGATGGACCAGTAGAACTAGTGATATAACTCAAAAAAGTTTTTGAAATCGGCGTAAAACACCAAGAGTTTAAAAAAAAAAAAAATGTAACAAGCTTACGTACGTCTTGTTGCATTGACTCGAGGACTAACGCCTTCAGCTGAACCAAAGCGTCGTTGATTCTCGCACGTCTTCGCTTCTCCATAAGTGGTTTGTTGCGCTGAAATAGAGATGAAACAGATGAAATGCAGATGAAAAGAGATACGTTTCAAATCAACGGTCAACTACTAGTGACCGTATACTATCCCTCTCCGAACAATCAGAAGCCCAAATGGCTTATTGGACGCTTCAAAATGGGGAATTTGAAAGACATTGTCTGGTAATATAGCCCATTAAAAAAAGAATCTGAAACTTTGCAATAAAGAAACTAGAACTAGCCGTTAATTTCCAATAAATGACAATGATAATAATAATAATAATAATAATAATAATAATAATAATTATAATGATAATAATATTAATAACAATAATAATAAAAGTAATAATCATAATAAGAGCAATGCATAATTATTTTGTAAAACATTGTAAGACAAATAGAAATGTCTTCTCATCCATAAATGTATTATACATTAGCGGTGACAGCAATCATCTGATTAGGGTACTTTTATGACTGAATAACATGCAAAGTTTGGTCCTATGATTATAACCTTAACATAAACCCAGGTAAGGGAAGCGATAAATTGTTAATTTCCGAACGAAGTCTTTCTTATAACCGAACCAAACCTCATACTAATCGACTGAAATTATTATTTTGAGTACACATATATTGGGTTGAAGAGGTTTTCAGAACATGAAAGCGGCGCATCTTATTAGCAACCTACTAACTTACAAACACCAGCGAATGTATATGTTATTTACATGAAACTTTTTAAATGGGATCTCGTAGTAAAATGAAATTGAAATACATTTTTTAAACCGTCTCGGTTGCGGAAGGTCGCGGGTTCGATCCCCGGCATGGTCATACCAAAGACTTTAAAAATGGTAGTAAAGGCTGCTCTACTTAGCGCTCAGGGTTACGATTGACTGGTTGGTGTCGGGATAAAAATACTAGTAGTACTGGTAGAATACCCAGGAAACGCCGTGATACGATTAAAAATTGTTGAAAGCGTCGATAAAAACTAAACTAACAATATAACGCCGTGATACAATTGAAAAATTGTTGAAAGCGTCGATATAAACCGAACAATCAATATAACGCCGTGATACAATTGTAGAATTGTTGAAAGCGTCGATAAAAACCAAACAATCAATATACCATATTTCAATTACCTTTCTACTATGCGCCGTTGGCTTGTGTCTTTCCGGCGAACTGTCCCCAGTACACGATCCACTATCTCCGATAACGTTATCCCTAAACATAGCGAGTTATTTATATAGTAACAACGTCTTCCTATTCCATTCAATAAATAGTAACAATGTCTGAAAATTCATTTAAATAGTAACAGAATGTCCATTGAATCCAACGTTATCATCTATAAAAACGTTATCATAATACTAGGAAATACTGCCTTAATGTCCTTGTTAGTCCGAATCCCTAGCATTGCCACGGACTAGCGTAATTGGGGACTGACGTGTTGGTTGTACTGTATTCAATGTTCTCTGTACCAAAATATCAACATACTAGTATATCACTAAACTGTCTGTTCCTGCGACTAGTTATTGAAACGTCACTAGGTATTGAAACGTCAGACACATATGAAATCAAATTACTGTTAATACCGATTGTTTTATAACCTCAACATTACGAAATATCAGATAAAATAATCTGTTGCCCGATTGTTTTATAAACATAAAAATTACGAAATCACGAAGTCTGTTGTTCTTTTATCATAAATCTCGCGATATATAAAGTTTAACTTTTTTTAAACACACGTACACCTTGTCCTACGCACGGCTGATACAAAATTGAAGCTTCTCACTGATAACACAAAAAAAGCTATCGCTATGATAAATCCTTCTCTCACGCTTCATGAGATTCGCCGGTCGTGTGTGAGCAAATGGTAATTCGGGATTTCCCACGATTTGAACTGCGACTATAAAATACAAATATAACCTGGGTTATGCGAAAAGGGGGTTCAATGCATTGGTGCATGTCGTTTAGATACTGACGGGGGATGTGAAATTGTCATAGTCTTACTTGGATTGTTACGCGTCTGTTCGTCCGATTTCTTTTTATAAATTTAAATCTATACAGCTTAACACTTTCCCTCGTACGGCAATTCTGCAGCAGACGACTTTGAACGTATTTTGTTTTGAAAAAAGATAGAAAATCTCCATAATTGAATGGATAACCTTTGACTAAAAGTGGAAAACATTGTGGCAAAAGGAGAAATTGCACGTTTTGTGCAATTTCTTCTTTTGTCACTATGTTTTCAAAACAGCCGTCTGCTGCAGAGGCGTCAGAAAGCGTCTATATGAGGGAAAGGGTTAAAGAAGTTGGCAGTCCAATTGAATGATGCGAAGCTTACGGGCTAATACATGATACCACACACTTTGGGCTATTCTGTGATAACAAAAACGAGATATGATATTATGGCACGTTTTTTGCGCACGCGGCTCAAAAATACAATTATTTTTACCCACTTGTTGCAGACGAAAAGGGATTCACACCACGTGACTTCTTTGTGACTAATTACTGCCCTGTTGGACTTGTTGCTCGTCGATGAGGGGTTTTATCATCCCCTTTATTTCAACCCTTTCCGGGGGACGGGTTAATTAGGCCTCTCCGTGCACTTTGAACTATATAGGTAGCAGACAGTTCTAATTGAGTTCGTGTCTGGCTGTTGAACATTTCTGTAAGACTATATCGTTGTCATATAGCAAGGACGAGAGGAAACATTCAAATAGTAAAAAACAGACGCGTTTGGTATTTAATACTAGAATTGGTTCCGTTTAATTACCGAACTAACTAGGAAACTACGTAAGAAGTTGACCCTGGCTTCCAAAACTATACAAGTTTAAACTGTGCTCGGAATTTGTGATCAAGTATCTGATTGGTCAGAAACGAATTTGTTCTCCATATTGACCAATCGGAAGTCTTACTTGGAGCATGTAGCTCATTTCTGAGGACAGAAAACGTTTTCAGAGTTTTATAGTTTTGGACCCAAACGAATATTTAATATCGGAGGTTTTTTAAAATTACAATTAAATCGCATTATGTTTTATTCTACTTATGATTAAAGCCGTTCGTCACCCCCCCCCCCCCCCCCCCCCCTAGTTTCCGCCTCTGTTGTGTAGGTGTAGTGGAAGATCATCCGACGCGGGTGCGGGAGGTCGAGGTTCGATCCCTTGTCTGGTCATATCAAATACTTTATAAATTGTATTAATGGCTGCCCTGCCCTCATTGGTGCTCAGGGTTGCGAGGTTAGCAATTACGAATGGCTGACTTGGGTCAGGATAAATGGACCTACCCAGGGAACGCTGTGATGTAATTAATTAATTAATTGTTTAAAGCGGCGTGAAATACCAAACAATGAATCAAACCCCTAGTGGTTTCTGTTATGTTTATTTAACTAGATTGCGACCAGTGATCACCTACATAAATCTGAGAGATTCTATAACTTTTCTAAATTACAGTTAATTACTTATAAACAAACATCTCGGCAAAGGTGTGGAAAGTAGTAAGAACACATTTGATTGTAAAACACTGTCGTAAAAGGAGGACTTGCCAATCCTGAATAATTTCTCCTTTTGACATAATGTCAAAAAGTGCCTGATTCGGACTGCACAAAATGCCCCTACTTGTATGTGGGGAAAGGATTAAACCATACAGGCATACAGTCTCGTTCGTGGGTGAGTTTATGTATTTCTTTCCCAACACACAACACATCTGCAGCAGACGACTTTCGAAACATCTAGGAAAAAATATGGCAAACCTCTATAAATGAAAGTTTAATCATTGCATATAGGTGAAAACGTGGTGGCAAAAGGAGGAATTGCTCATTATGAGCAATTTCTCCTTTTGTCACCATGTTTTCAAAAGTTGTCTGCTTCAGAGAGGTCAGAAAGCGTTTATATGAGGTAAAGGGTTAACACACAGTTGATCTGTTTGCAGTTTGATAGATAAATAAACACATGTTCTCAAAAAGGACACAGCCTGTTGAGTTTCAAATAAACAAGGGTTAACCAGGGAACCAAAGGCTTCAAACCCAAAACACATTAACCTTTCGTTTTATTTTCCCATATCTACCACTGTCAATCAAAATCTAAATGTTAAATCGTCGCACGTGCCTGCCAGACGAGAGTTGAACAATCTCGTGAACGATCTCGTCACTGACGAGAAGTGTCTGTCACGGATCGTATGTACGAAACTAAGATTAATCCTTTATCTGATGCAAAAAAAAAAAAATTGGAAACAATGTTGGAAATGGAGTAACTTTGTAACGTGTTTTGTAATTTCTATTTTATACCAACGTGTGTATTCCCTTTCTCGCATGCAACACATCTGCAGCAGAAGACTTTGAACATATTTTGTCAAAATAGAAAATCTCTATAATTGAATGGATTACCTATGACTAAAAGTGGAACACATTGTGGCAAATGGAGAACTTGTTGTCGCTATGTTTTCAAAAAGCCGTCTGCTGCAGAGGCATCGGAAAAAAAAAATCCAGATTTCTTTTTGGAAACTCCCTTTAACTGAAAGTACGTTAATTTTGAACAGAGTCGAAAACATGGTGACAAAAGAAGAAATTTCTTCTTTTGTTGCCATGTTTTCAAAAAGCAGTCTGCAGTCTGTATTCATATAGTTATTCCATAGTGTTTGCCTATTTGTTTTTCAAAGTCGTCTACTGCAGATTTGTTTTATGTGTGAAATTAAGATGTCAAGAATATTATCGGGGGGAAAAGGTCTGTCAGAAGAACCGAGTAACCTTTCGAGTGCATATTAAACACATGTGTCGTTCAGTTGTTGTGATCTGGTTCCAAATCGCTCCAATTTATTTATTTATTGGAGTTTTACGCCGCTTTCAACATTATTTCAGTTATATCCCCGGCGACAGTTCACTTATTCATGATCCCTGGGTAAACAAAACCAGTACTAGGCTAGAAAACGTGCCTGAGGGCACTCCACCACTACCATCGTGCCGCGACCTGGGATCGATCCCGGGACGCCCGGTTTCAAATCCTCGACGCTAACCACTCGACCACGTTGGATTCCTCAAACGGTTCAACTATTGATGGTATCAATCCACTATGAAAAAGACAGAAACTGAACTGTTCTGGTTGTTTAATTGTTTGTTCAATTCTGAGTTTTACACCATTTTCAACAATTTGTTCAGTTATTTCGCGGGGATAGTTCACTTAGTCATGCTCCCTAAGTAAACATGGCAGCACACGGCTAAGAAGTGTGCCTCTTCCAAGGGCACTTCACCATGATCGCTGCGGCTTGGAATAGAACCAGTATTTATCAATGACCTTTAGTTTAACACTAAACATTATTTTTAACCGATTGTGAAGCATGGTCTTGTATTAACCCTTTCCCGCGTACAACAAATACGCAGCAGACGACTATGAAATCACGTTGACAAAAAAATAAGGCAAATATCTATAAATGAAAGTTAAATCATTGAAAAGAGTTGAAAACATCGTGGCAAACGGAGAAATTGTTCATTTAAGCAATTTCTTCAATTGCCACGATGTTTTGATGTTTTCAAAAATCGTCTGCTGCATGAACGTCAGAAAGCGTCTGTATATATATTCAAATATAGAATAGCTCTTGCTAAATTCCGTTGCTCGAACCACAAATTTGGCATCGAAACTAATATTGATCGTGAACTTAGGATATGCATTTACTGTTTTCAAAAGTTAAAGAAAAACATTATTGAATGTGAATTTCATGTGTTATTTCACTGCCAAAAGTTTGATCAGTTAAGAACTGTATTTTTTATTTGATTGGTATATAGGTGACACCAACATTGATGATTTTTATACATTGCTTCAAAACGACAATCCTTATATCATAAAATAACTTTCTTATTGAGGTATGTGAAGTTGGCACGAAGTTCGGTATTCGGTAATCGATATTCAATACCGATATGAATGTAGAGCTAAAACGAATATAGAGCCAGCACCAGATTCGTGAATTCTGTTACGCATTGAAATATACGTTACCGTCATTGTTTAGTATGACGAATACCGATTTGAATATCGATTTGAATATGGAGCCAGATCGATATTCGAGAAAATGGTGCTATCTTTTTGCTGACTATCTGGTAGAGCGAATACCGATTTCAATATCGATTTGAATATAGAGCCAGGTCGATATTCGTGAAAATGGTGATATGGTCTTCCTGATCATGTAGAAGGGCGAACCCCGATTTGAATATCGATTTGAATTTAGTGCCAGGTCGATATTCGGTAAAATGGTGCTATGGTCTTTCTGACCATGCAGTAGAGCGAATACCGATTTGAATACCGATTTGAATATGGAGCCAGATTGATATTCGAGAAAATGATGCTATCTTTTTGATGAATATGTAGTAGAGCGAATACCGATTTGAATATCGATTTGAATATAGAGCCAGATCGATATTCGTGAAAATAGTGCTATCGTCTTCATAATCATGTAGAAGGACGAACCCCGATTTGAATAAAGATTTGAATTAATTGCCAGGTCGATATTCGGTAAAATGGTGCTATGGTCTTTCTGACCATGCAGGAGAGCGAATACCGATTTGATTACCGATTTGAATATGGAGCCAGATCGATATTCGAGAAAATGGTTCTATCTTATTTCTGAACATGTAGTAGAGCGAATACCGATTTCAATATCGATTTGAATATAGAGCCAGATCGATATTCGTGAAAATGGTGATATCGCCTTCCTGATCATGTAAAAGGGCGAACCCCGATTTGAATATCGATTTGAATTTAGTGCCAGGTCGATATTCGGTAAAATGGTGCTATTGTCGTTCTGACCATGTAGTAGAGCGAATACCGATTTCAATATCGATTTGAATATGGAGCCAGATCGATATTCGAAAAAATGGTTCTATCTTTTTTCTGAACATGTAGTAGAGCGAATATCGATTTCAATATCGATTTGAATATAGAGCCAGGTCGATATTCGTGAAATGGTGATATCGCCTTCCTGATCATGTAGAAGGGCGAACCCCGATTTGAATTTAGTGCTAGGTCGATATTCGGTAAAATGGTGCTATTGTCTTTCTGACCATGTAGTAGAGCGAATACCGATTTCAATATCGATTTGAATATGGAGCCAGATCGATATTCGAGAAAATGGTGCTATTTTTGTTCTGACCATGTTGTAGAGCGAATACCGATTTGAATATCGATTTGAATATAGAGCCAGGTCGATATTTGTGAAATGGTGATATCGCCTTCCTGATCATGTAGAAGGGCGAACCCCGATTTGAATTTAGTGCTAGGTCGATATTCGGTAAAATGGTGCTATTGTCTTTCTGACCATGTAGTAGAGCGAATACCGATTTCAATATCGATTTCAATATGGAGCCAGATCGATATTCGAGAAAATGGTGCTATCTTTTCTCTGAACATGTAGTAGAGCGAATACCGATTTGAATATCAATTTGAATATAGAGACAGATCGATATTCGTGAAAATGGTGCTATCACCTTCCTGATCATGTAGAAGGGCGAACCCCGATTTGAATTTAGTGCCAGGTCGATATTCGATAAAATGGTGCTATTGTCTTTCTGACCATGTGGTAGAGCGAATACCGATTTGAATATAGAGCCAGGTCGATATTCGTGAAAATGGTGATATCGCCTTCCTGATCATGTAGAAGGGCGAACCCCGATTTGAATTTAGAGCCAGGTCGGTATTCGGTAAAATGGTGCTATGGTCTTTCTGACCATCTAGTAGAGCGAATACCGATTTCAATATCGATTTGAATATGAAGCCAGATCGATATTCGAAAAAATGATTCTATCTTTTTTCTAAACATGTGGTAGAGCGAATATCGATTTCAATATAGAGCCAGGTCGATATTCGTGGATATGGTCCTATCGTCTTCCTGATCATGTAGAAGGGCGAACCCCGATTTGAATATCGATTTGAATTTAGTGCCAGGTCGATATTCGGTAAAATGGTGCTAATGTCTTTCTGAGAATGTAGTAGAGCGAATACCGATTTCAATATCGATTTGAATGTGGAGCCAGGTCGATATTCGAGAAAATGGTGCTATCTTTTATCTGAACATGAAGTAAAGCGAATACCGATTTGAATATCGATTTGAATATAGAGCCAGATCGATATTCGTGTAAATGGTGCTATCGTCCTCCTGATCATGTGGTAGAGCGAATACCGATTTCAATATAGATTTGAATATGGAGCCAGATCGATATTCGAGAAAATGGTGCTACCTTTTTTCTGAACATGTAGTAGAGCAAATATCGATTTCAATATCGATTTGAATATAGAGCTAGGTCGATATTCGTGAAAATGGTCCTATCGTCTTCTTGATCATGTAGGAGGGTGAACCCCGATTTGAATATCGATTTGAATTCAGCGCCAGGTCGATATTCGGTAAAATGGTGCTATGTTCTTTCTGACCATCTAGTAGAGCGAATACCGATTTCAATATCGATTTGAATATGGAGCCAGATCGATATTCGAGAAAATGGTACTATCTTTTTTCTGAACATGTAGTACAGCGAATACCGATTTGAATATCGATTTGAATATAGACCCAGATCGATATTCGTAAAAATGCTGCTATCGTCTTCCTGAACATGTAGAAGGGCGAACCCCGATTTGAATATCGATTTGAATTTAGTGCTAGATCGATATTCGGTAAAATGGTGCTATGGTCTTTCTGACCATGTAGTAGAGCGAATACCGATTTGAATATCGATTTGAATATGGAGCCAGATCGATATTCGAGAAAATGGTGCTAGTTTCTTTCTGAACATGTAGTAGAGCGAATAACGATTTGAATATAGAGCCAGATGGATATTCGTGAAAAGGGTGCTATCGTCTTCCTGATCATGTAGAAGGGCGAACCCCGATTTGAATATCGATTTGAATTTAGTGCCAGGTCGATATTCGGTAAAATGGTGTTATTGTCTTTTTGATTATGTGGTAGAGCGAATACCGATTTGAATATCGATTTGAATATGGAGCCAGATCGATATTCGAGAAAATGGTTCTATCTTATTTCTGAACATGTAGTAGAGCGAATACCGATTTGAATATCGATTTGAATGTGGAGCCAGATCGATATTCGAGAAAATGGTGCAATCCCTTTTCTGACCATGTAGTAGAGCGAATACCGATTTGAATATCGATTTGAATTCAGTGCCAGGTCGATATTCGGTAAAATGATGACATTGTCATTCTGACCATGTAGTAGAGCGTATACCGATTTCAATATCGATTTGAATATGGAGCCAGATCGATATTCGAGAAAATGGTGCTATCTTTTTTCTGACCATGTTGTAGAGCGAATACCGATTTGAATATCGATTTGAATATAGAGCCAGATCGATATTCGTGAAATGGTGATATCGCCTTCCTGATCATGTAGAAGGGCGAACCCCGATTTGAATATCGATTTGATTTTAGTGCCAGGTCGATATTCGGTAAAATGGTGCTATGGTCTTTCTGACCATGTAGTAGAGCGAATACCGATTTGAATATCGATTTGAATGTGGAGCCAGATCGATATTCGAGAAAATGGTGCAATCCCTTTTCTGACCATGTAGTAGAGCGAATACCGATTTGAATATCGATTTGAATTTAGTGCCAGATCGATATTCGGTAAAATGGTGATATTGTCTTTCTGACCATGTAGTAGAGCGTATACCGATTTCAATATCGATTTGAATATGGAGCCATATCGATATTCGAGAAAATGGTGCTATCTTTTTTCTGACCATGTTGTAGAGCGAATACCGATTTGAATATCGTTCTAAATTTCGGGCCAGGTCGATATTCGGGAAAATGGGCTAATCGTCTTTCTGATCATGTAGAAGGACAAACGACACGGCTTTGCTATATACAAAACATCGAGTTGCGATAGTTGAGTCGGTTACAACGAAGGCTATCAGTCCATTCGACATAAGGGGTCGTGAATACTGCTGTGTGGAGTACTGTTGCGAGAAAGACTGGAAACAACACGTTAGGTGGGTGATCTGACCGCCGTGATATGACTGAAATACCATTGAAACTGTAACCTTTGTAAACCTTTTAGGTTAAGAAGAACCACTTCTCATTTTCCATTAGTCTATCTTACTATTTAGTTAACCTAACATTTTCATTTCTTGATACTGATTTTATTTTTGATAATGTTCGCAGTTGAAATAATGCTAGGACAATGAAATGATTTGTATGGGAATGACAAATAATATAACATCTGTAATTTATCAAATAATTTCTTTTCATAGTATTTAACATAACCCAACAACTTCGACATACACTAACAGTGTTGCTTACATTTCTTCACATGTGCACGGAAAATGAGAAAAAGAAAATAGAGGGCGGTGAATGGCTTTGAATTGACTCTAGTGTATAGTTCTATATAGCCAAAATGTCCCTGCCATTAGTACCCATGCTTGTCAATCAACCCAAATAATTTGAACCACCTATGTAAAGGGTAATTTGTATGTGTCTGGTCTACTTTCAAATAAAGCTAGCATTTTCAAAACAGTAGAAGTTTAATAGATGCACAACTCATGTTCAACACCTATGACAAATGTTAATTCACGGAACATCAGTGTGAAATTATAATGAAAAGAAATCGGGCATTTCTTTCAGCGGTGAATATTTGTTCAAGATATACAATGTAAAATTAAAACCAGTCTAAATTTCACGCAAAACTACCTTAATATATGAGACGTGTTATGTAACTAATCAAAACAAATTAAACACAACGAGATATATGCAAGGCCTATTTAAGTGAAATAACTTTGAAAACAGGAAAATAGTTTCAGATGAGAACAGTTTAAAACTTTTAACAAATGTAATACAGGAGAATCGAGCCCCGCAAACTATGGGTGTTGTTGTTTAAACACAATTAAAATAAGTTGAAAAAAACTGCATAGAGGGTCTTACAATAAACACTATTGCAAAACTATTTTGAATTCGACCAAATAAACTTTCAAATGTTTAACATATGACAAATAGAGAAAACAAGTAACACAACCTAAATTCCGTGTTTTTCAACCAATCAAAATGATTCGAACATCTTTTGTATAATCATGGTCATTCTATGTTGAAATTTGACAATACAGTGCATGGCATGGAAACCAGTTTTGGGTTTCAAATGGCAAGTTTTGTAGTTCCCCACGTAGTCCATTATACCAAACATGCCCGTACCGTGAAGTTAAAATAAGAGCACAAAAATGTTGGTTCTTCAACATTGTCACTCCAGCTAAAACATAGCGAGAACTTCCTATGGCAATTTCCGGCAGTGAAATTATGCGTTCCAGTGTGATCCTATTATACAGACAGTGTTCGTAAACTCTGACGACGAAAATTGGATATGATTGAGTTATAACTTTTCTGCGTACTCTTCTACCTGAACACGTCTTTAGTGTGCTGAAAAGATAGAAAAGAAATTATGGATTGAGTGGAATTTATAGTACTAATACTCTTAAGTCGAAACTAGGATGACTTCCAGTTTTCGCGTTTGTTTTACTCGAAAAGTCGATGGCAGGAACAGGATTCCGTTGATACAAAGCATTAATTAATTATATATCAATTTAAACGTTGATTATTAGTGCAAGCGTGTCTTGTATCGTGCTGTAGTTGTCTCCGGGATGGCGCAAGTCAAACATTACCAAAATAATTCTACAAATGGTCAAGTAGATGTTTGCATAGATCTTCCTAAATATTCCATACACGCTTATCATTTGTTTTACTTATTTTAGAAATGTCTTTTATGTTACGTTCACTTACCCTTCGACCGCTGCACTTATGATAGCTTCACAAGATTCGGTTGTTTCCATCCACATATGCATGAGACTTTGAATACAATCAAACGGGTCACCGGTCCTAAATCCAAAATTAAAATAAAAAGTTATAATAGTTAATGATCAATTAACAGAATCGTAAAAAAAACGAACCTAACAGATATTGATTAACACTTTTCGAATTCATGATTATGCGAAACAATTAAGTTGTCAAAATCGAAGGAATCACGAAGTTCACGCGAAATTAAAGTTAATTATACTAATTGAGAATCCTATCCCTTTTCTACGGTGGCACAGAGGTGACATGTGTATGTTTTTATTTATCTCCTGCGCACGACATACTAAGTCGTGCGCACGAGATACGTAAGTCGTGCGCACGAGATAATATGTCGTGCGCACGAGTTACTAACTCGTGCTCACGAGATAATTAAGTCGTGCGCACGACTACTTAGCCAATCAGAATACACTTTACATATATGAATATTGTTTGAGAATGGCTGCTAGCGAAAATCAGTTCCCTACATTGTAATCATCAAATCAATAACACAACTCTGTGGCGCCACCGTATTTCCGCTATCAGCCATTGTCAAACAATATTCATGTATGTAAAGTGTATTCTAATTGGCTAATTATGTCGTGCGCACGACTTAATTATCTCGTGCGTACGACTTAGTAACTTGTGCGCACGACATAGTATCTCGTGCGCACGACTTAGTAACTCGTGCGCACGACTTAGTATCTCGTGCGAAACGACATAGTATCTCGTGCGCACGACTTAATAACTCATGCGCACGACTTAATTATCTCGTGCGCACGACTTAGTATTACAGTCCACTGCCGTTAACTCGAAGTCAAAATGACCTACGGAAAATCTTTATCAAAATTTGATACTTAAAAACAAATCTAGCACACTATCTGATGCAAACAACATTGAACACATTTTAGGAAAAAAAGAAATTGCTCATAATGAGTATGTTCTCCTTTTCCAACAATTTATTTTCTCTGTATTATGGCAACATAGTATTTGTTTACATGCAATTACTTTTAGTTAAGTGATGTCGAGATAACAAGAGTCGACTGTAGAGTTATTGTTTTCATAAGCGCTTGGAAAATGGAATGGGTAAATATATTACAAACATATTGCATGGACACTTATTCTATGTTACATCGTAACCACATCAATGCCGTCATTCCTACGTCCTTATGAAGTTCTTATTGCGTCCTGATTCGTTTACGTCCTCACTTAGTATTGTGTTATCATGTTTAAATTTGACCCACGTCCTCTAGGTTAATACAGACCATATAACGTCCTTACCGGTTTCTTATGATTGTATTACGTTAAACAAGCTATTACTCTGTTCGTTAAAAAAAATCGTAGTGGGAAAGGTTAACATCTATAAGATGTGTAATGAACATTTATTGTAATAATAAATTAAATAATAATAATTTTCAATTTAAAGATTCATCTATCCAGAAACATATAAACACATCTATCTTAATAGACTACAGTTATTGGCAAATTATTTTAGAATCTACTCAAAAGCACACGACGTTGAAGCCTATCTTATTCAATAGACCTGCAAGGTCACAATATATAACGCCCTCTCTATCAAATGCCGCAAATTCGGTCACGTGACCACACTAAACATCGTTTTCTCGAACAACTTCTAGCATAGATTCAGCTCAGATTAAGCACTTAAATGAATATATATCGACCACCATGCTGAACAACTGTTACAATTGTATCGCAAAATTTACATGTCCACCTTACGGCATCTGTTTTACATGTACACGATCCAATTCGGCCTACCAACTATTTTAAATACAAAAGATTAGTTTAAACATAATAAGGCACAATATAATTTTTTTTTTTTTTAATTAGCTACAATCAATTAATGCGAATATAAACAATAATAACAACTAATTAAATACAAACAATTAATGCGAAAAAGATTGGAACGAAAGCTAAAGGATTGGTTCGTGGACACAGGTAGACCGCGGGAAAAAAAGGTCACGTGCTCAACACTACTGGTTCAATGACAACACAATTTTAATGTTGTGTTACATGATTTCAAAAACTCACACTTTATATTGATTAGATCCATGTATATTTACAATCATTAAGTCAATAGTGAATACATGTGGTAATTATAATAGTGCTGATCAAGATCGAACTACAGAACTATGTAGTCTGATATCGGTTTACATCATTCTACATTATTATTTTTCTTTTTTTTTGCAACACAGAAAGTGTTTGGTATTGTGAGTTCTTGTAACTTTATAGTCAAAAGTAAACTTTCCTTCTAAATACAAGTTAGAGTTAAATATATTTAATCAAGTTTACAATGACAACACAAATATACCGGTAGCTCAGTCGGTAGCGACGCGGGCTGTCAATCCATGGGTTGTGAGTTCAAATCCCGGCTCGGCCAACTTTATTTCCGACGATTGACAAAAGTCAATGCGACATGCCTCATTCGTCTTCCACCAATGGGCTAAGTCTATGTGGAAAAACAGCCAGTTGCTTGGGAAGATTGTTGTGTGGAGTACTGGTGTGAGAAAACCAGGAAACACATGAGTTGGTGAACTGGCCATCGTGATATAACTGAGACATCGTTAAAAATGGCGTTAAACCCAAATCATATACTTTATAAGCACGTGCTATCTCGACTAAATGGTTTGGTAAGACGAACAGGTAGTTGGACGAAACCTCTAACATCCGAGTGAATACTCCGATTCCTATTTTGGCATAATTTAGTAAAACAAGCTTTATATATAAAAACTACACACATCTTTAAATGGTTGGGTGTCCTGTTTTGATTAATTATTAGGGGGAAACGAAAGAGATGAAGATATCTTACCTTAAATCTTCCCGAATTCTCTAGCCAGTTGACAGACGAAAAGTTGTTAAAAGTGGTTGTCCGCTTTTCAATAGTAACGTCAGAAATAGCGCGTAATTGCGTGGTACCAGTTCCTGTGCAATTATGTTTATGTTTTCATCTGCTATTTAATCAAATAGTACTGCTTAATGATAATTTTCAACGTGTCACAGTGGTGCAGAGGTAGGGCGTCGGCCTCTCGTATGAAACTGAAACTATAAGCTGAAAGTTCGTTTCACAATCAATGACAATGATTAAGTTTAAACTTAATCAATGACAATGATTAAGTTTAAACTTAAACTCAACTTAACTATTGTTAGCTCAGAAACTGGTAGCATTTTCAAATACCTGGATTGAGATCTATATTCACATCGGTATTCGCACTTATAAATGGTCAGAATGACTAAATCACCATTTTCTCGAATATTCATATCTATATTCAAGACCCGGCCGGGTAGCTCAATTGGTAGCGTATCTGACTCGTGATCTGGAGGTCACGGGTTCGATACCCGGTTGCGGCGACATTCTTTCGGGCGATGTTTTCCATTGCCTCTCACCTCTGATCTATGTGAGAAAGTAGTCAGTGGCTTCGAAAGAATGTTGTGTAAGTACTGGTGTGGGAAAGCCAGGAAAACATGGGTAGGTGCACTGACCGCCGTGATATGACCAAAGCTGTTGAAAGCGGCGTTAAACTCCAAACAAACAAACAAACAAATCTATATTCAAATCGGTATTCGCCCTTCTACAGGATCAAAAAGACAAAATCACCATTTGCCTCGAATAACGACGTGGCTCTTTATTCAAATCGGTATTCGCTCTACTACATATATCATCACTTTCCAGACTATCGACCTGGCTCCATATTCATATCGGTATTCAAATCGGTATTCTACTTGATTATACAGATAATGAACCTGGCACTAAATACTAATCGATATTCGAATTGGCATTCGCGCTTCTACATGATTAGAAAGACGGTAAGACCATTTTCTCGAATATCGACCTGGCACTAAATTCAAAATCGATATTCAAATCGGTATTCGCTCTACCACATGGTCAGAAAGAAGAAAGGACCATTAACCGAATATCGACCCGGTTCTATATTCAAATCGATATTCAAATCGGTATTCGCTCTACTGTATAGTCAAAAGATAGCACCATTTTCCCAATATCGACCTGGCTCTATATTCAAATCGTTGTTCACTCTACTACACGGTCAGAAAGACAACATCATCATTTCCCCGAACATCGACCTGGCACTAAATTCAAATCGATATTCAAATCGGTATTCGCTCTTCTACATGCACAGAAAGACGATAGCACCATTTTCACGAATATCGATCTGGCACTAAATTCAAATCGATATTCAAATCGGTATTCGCTCTACCACATCATCAGGTAGACGATAACACCATTTTCACGAATATCGATCTGGCTCTATATTCATATCGATATTCAAATCGGTATTCGCTCTACTACATGTTCAGAGAAAAGATAGCACCATTTTCTCGAATATCGATCTGGCTCCATATTCAAATCGATATTGAAATCGGTATTCGCTCTACCACATGGTCAGAAAGACAATAGCACCATTTTACCGAATACCGACCTGGCTCTAAATTCAAATCGGGGTTCGCCCTTCTACATGATCAGGAAGGCGATATCACCATTTTCACGAATATCGACCTGGCTCTATATTCAAATCGGTATTCGCTCTACTACATGGTCAGAACGACAAAAGCACCATTTTACCGAATATCGACCTGGCACTAAATTCAAATCGATATTCAAATCGGGGTTCGCCCTTCTACATGATCAGGAAGGCGACATCACCAGTTTCACGAATATCGATCTGGCTCTATATTCAAATCGATATTCAAATCGGTATTCGCTCTACTACATGTTCAGAAATAAGATAGAACCATTTTCTCGAATATCGATCTGGCTCCATATTCAAATCGATATTCAAATCGGTATTCGCTCTACTGCATGGTCAGAAAGACCATAGCACCGTTTTACCGAATATCGACCTGGCACTAAATTCAAATCTTTATTCAAATCGGGGTTCGCCCTTCTACATGATTATGAAGACGATAGCACTATTTTCACGAATATCGATCTGGCTCTATATTCAAATCGATATTCAAATCGGTATTCGCTCTACTACATATTCATCAAAAAGATAGCACCATTTTCTCGAATATCGATCTGGCTCCATATTCAAATCGGTATTCAAATCGGTATTCGCTCTACTGCATGGTCAGAAAGACAATAGCACCATTTTACCGAATATCGACCTGGCTCTAAATTCAAATCGGGGTTCGTCCTTCTACATGATCAGGAAGGCGATATCACCATTTTCACGAATATCGACCTAGCTCTATATTCAAATCGATATTCAAATCGGGGTTCGCCCTTCTACATGATCAGGAAGACGATAGCACCATTTTCACGAATATCGATCTGGCTCTATATTCAAATCGATATTGAAATCGGTATTCGCTCTACTAGATGGTCAGAAAGACAATAGCCCCATTTTACCGAATATCGACCTGGCACTAAATTCAAATCGATATTCAAATCGGGGTTCGCCCTTCTACATGATCAGGAAGGCGATATCACCATTTTCACGAATATCGATCTGGCTCTATATTCAAATCGATATTGAAATCGGTATTCGCTCTACTACATGTTCAGAAATAAGATAGAACCATTTTCTCGAATATCGATCTGGCTCCATATTCAAATCGGTAATCAAATCGGTATTCGCTCTCCTGCATGGTCAGAAAGACCATAGCACCATTTTACCGAATATCGACCTGGCACTAAATTCAAATCTTTATTCAAATCGGGGTTCGTCCTTCTACATGATTATGAAGACGATAGCACTATTTTCACGAATATCGATCTGGCTCTATATTCAAATCGATATTCAAATCGGTATTCGCTCTACTACATATTCATCAAAAAGATAGCATCATTTTCTCGAATATCGATCTGGCTCCGTATTCAAATCGGTATTCAAATCGGTATTCGCTCTACTGCATGGTCAGAAAGACCATAGCACCATTTTACCGAATATCGACCTGGCACTAAATTCAAATCGATATTCAAATCGGGGTTCGCCCTTCTACATGATCAGGAAGACCATATCACCATTTTCACGAATATCGACCTGGCTCTATATTCAAATCGATATTGAAATCGGTATTCGCTCTACCAGATAGTCAGCAAAAAGATAGCACCATTTTCTCGAATATCGATCTGGCTCCATATTCAAATCGATATTCAAATCGGTATTCGTCATACTAAACAATGACGGTAACGTATATTTCAATGCGTAACAGAATTCACGAATCTGGTGCTGGCTCTATATTCGTTTCAGCTCTACATTCATATCGGTATTGAATATCGATTACCGAATACCGAACTTCGTGCCAACTTCACATACCTTTCATATTGCATATATATATGTTAATGAAAACATGATAAGGACATCATTCTCAGTTATATACTATTTGTTAAATATAATGCTTCGTACTATGGGCCGGTGGCCTAATTACTTTCAATAAAATATTTGTCATTGTATGAGGGAAAGGGTTAACCTATCTCTTTGACTCATACGTAGATGTACGTCTCAACAGTTTAACCCTTTTCCTCATACGACAATTATGCAGCAGACGACTTTGAACATATTCTATCAAAAAATAGAAACTTTATGATCTCTTTAATTGAATGGATAACCTATGACATAAAATGGAAAACATTGTGTCAAAAGGAGAAATTGCTCGTTTTGAGCAATTTCTTCTTTTGTCACTATGTTTTCAAAAAGACGTCTGCAGCAGAGGCGTCAGAAAGCGTCTATATGAGGGAAAGGGTTAACCCATTCTCACAGGGCCTGTGGGGTTCATTGTCTCTAGGTGGTACTTGAAGCTCGTTTACCGCAAACGCGTTAAACAATACCGCTCGTTTCGTACAATTAAGCAATGTCTGTTGGTGGTTTTGTGCGTGGCACCTTTATCTTCACTACGTCCCGAAGCCTTCCAAGTGTGTGTGTGTGTGTGCCTTTGGTTGGTAAACTCTTTGAGCGCCAAATTCCTTGAACAGAGGACTCTTCCATGTTCGAAATTGGGCGACCCAGGACCAAGTTGTATATTGACTATAAAATTTGATTAGGATCGCTATTAATTTTAAAATAATAACTTTAAACTCATTTGTTTTCAATTAACAACAATCTCCCGTCACAGTGGGTTTTCTAACTGAAATTGGGTTTATTTCTGTGTTTTCTAACTGAAATTCGGGTTATTTCTGTGTTTTCTAACTGAAATTCGGGTTATTTCTGTGTTTAATAACTGAAATTGGGTTTATGTCTGTGTTTTATAACTGAAATTGTGTTTATTTCTGTGTTTCATAACTGAAATTGGGTTTATTTCTGTTTTATAACTGAAATTGGGTTTATTTCTGTGTTTCATAACTGAAATTGGGGTTCTTTCTGTGTTTCATAACTGAAATTGGGTTTCATTTCTGTGTTTCATAACAGAAATTAGGTTTTATTTCTGTGTTTTCTAACTAAAATTGGGTTTCATTTCTGTGTTTTATAATTGAAATTTTGTTTATTTCTGTGTTTCGTTACCGTATCATCTGCATGGTTACATAACAGGAATTGGGTGTATTGATTGCCTCAATGGTGAAGTTATAGAGCGTCCTCCTCGGGTGCGGGGTCGTGGGTAAGATCCCCGGCCGGGTCATACCAAAGAATTTAAAGATAGGCTGCTTTCCTTGGCCCTCAGGGTTGCGGAGTAAAACGACTGACTGGCCGGTGTCAGGATACATGGATGACTGATACCTTACCAAGGAAATGCTGTGATATTACCAGAGACTAATAATACGTATTGGTAGTCCCATAATTTACTGAAAAATGTCGTAAGCTGCGTAAAGCACCGAACAATCCGCTCATTGTAGGATTAAATAGAGGAAAGGGAGAGAAAAGAGTGTGGAACAGATTACAGTTTATTTCCATTTGAGCCGACCAACGCGAAAACCAACATTGCGGTCACTGCGTAATGTATCGACCCAGATCAGCCTGCGCAGTCTGGCTAATCCGAGCCGACACATTCCGTCTTAGGGGGGATATAGGTACATTATGAGTAATGATTCCTGAAACAGAAAATCCACAGGTGGCGAAAAATGTCTGTCCGGGTTAGCCTACGCGGCATGCTTAGGCTGATCCGGGTCGATACTTTACGCAGTTACCATCATGTTGGTTTTCATGTGGAACGGCTCAATTATCTGAGCCTCCGAGTAACAAGTTCTCGCTGTAGACGCTTCAAAAGTCCTCAGTATCAAGGAGGTGGGGGCTAAACGGCCCCCTGTTTTTTTTACCGTGTGAAAGTACATAGTGCAGACACTACACTAATTTAACCCTTTCCCGTCATATAGACGCTTTCTGACGCCTCTACAGCAGACGGCTTTTATGAAAACATAGTGACAAAAGAAGAAATTGCACAAAACGTGCAATTTCTCCTTTTGACACAATGTTTTCCACTTTTAGTCATAGGTTATCCATTCAATTATAGAGATTTTCTATTTTTTGACAAAATATGTTTAAAAGTCGTCTGCTGCAGAATTGTTGTATGAGGGAAAGGGTTAACTACTAAACTATTCTAACATGTTGTTCAGGTATGGTCGGTTACAGCGCGTGGGAATACTATTTTAGCCCCCTTTTTCTTCTTCATCTTGTCCTGATTCTCAACAGCTGCTTTTGCTATGGAAACGTGGTTAGAATGACACAGTTTGAATGAACAATGGTGGGAATGAAACATGGAAATATGGACGACATGGGTGTTTTATATGTCATATGTATATTAAGTCGCATTTGTTTATTATCATTTTGTAAGACATCAAAATGGGCGAGTCTGTTTTGTTTTTATATATATGATCAAATTAGTTTAAATATCGATTTAGCTAAATATTTCCATAACTACCCTCTCAATACAGATAAACGAAAAGAAAATTATTTAAAAGATTAACCCTTTCCCGCATACGACAATTCTGGAGCAAAACATATTTTGTCTAAAAAATATAAAATCTCTATAATTGAATGGATAACCTATGACTGAAAGTGGAAAACATTGTGGCAAAAGGAGAAATTGCTCGTTTTGAGCAGTTTCGTCTATTGTCCCTATGATTTCAAAAAGCCCTCTGCTACAGAGGCGTCAGAAAGCGTCTATATGAGGGAAAGGGTTAATGATCAATAAAGAAAACATTTGATATCATGTGATTTTAAAGATATCATTTAAGATAATATTTCGGCCACGTCTAGTGATTTGATTTCTTGTCGTCTCCCCGGTTTGATATCGCGTCAATGGCTATGAGAACTAAACAAGCGATGTTACATCTCTACTTTTCTAGTCAAACGTTGTATCTATGACTATATATAACATGTACACACGATGAGCGAAGTCCCTCATGAGAATGTTTCATGTGTATAGTTTCACCCGAGTCCTCACAGTACTCAGATGTACCATAACCCCCAAATTGACAGACGCAGTTTGATTGTGTCGTGTATGAACAGTCGCAATTTTCTTGTATTCAGTTTCTCATTAACTAAATGGATTGTACTTAATCAAAAAATACCATCGGTACTCGATCCCCAAACAATCAACGAGAAGTGGACGCATACACCTGTACGATCAGCTGAATCAATAGTCAAACACTTTCCAACAAAATGAGCAGTTTTTATTTTGCTTGATTTGTTCATGTATATAAGCAGTTTTTATTTTTTCAGTTTTTATTTTACAGTTTTTATTTTTTTATTTTGCATTTTTTTTATATTTTTATTTTTCAGTTTTTATTTTGCAGTTTTTATTTTTTTATCTTGCATATTTTTTATATTTTTATTTTTCAGTTTTTATTTTGCTTGATTTCATGCATGTATGTATGTATGTATGTATGTATGTATGTATGTATGTATGTATGTATGTATGTATGTATGTATGTATGTATGTATGTATGTATGTATGTATGTATGTATGTATGTATGTGTATGTATGTATGTATGTATGTATGTATGTATGTATGTATGTGTGTGTGTATGTATGTATGTATGTATGTATGTATGTATGTATGTATGTATGTATGTATGTATGTATGTATGTGTATGTGGGTGTGTGGGTGTGTGTCTGTATGTATGTATGTATGTATGTATGTATGTATGTATGTATGTATGTATGTATGTATGTATGTATGTATGTATGTATGTATGTATGTATGTATGTTAAAGCCATGTTATCACAAACATATATAACTCAAACTTGTTGAAATGGTGCTAATCTACATTTCGTCATGATCTACAAATCATATCTTTAGAAACATTCAACAGCAAGGATATATCTTGGCGCCGAAAATGACCATGCTGTTTTCTCTATTCAAACATGGCTATATAAAGCCTGTTGCTATCAGTGAGAACAGATAGCAAAAAAAACTCTCTTCAAACTTGGCGCCCAAAGAAAGAGAGAGAATACACCCACCATTCACAAAATACCTGTTGCGCCCCTTCTCCATTTTTATAATATACCCATTACAAAAAAAAACATTGACATAGATCGGTCAACGGAAATCACCGAACATCTGTCGGTAACGGTCGGATAGTTTGAACGGACCAATGATCGAGCGAGTTGACGGTGAGCTAAGAGGCCAGGTGGCGTGTCGCGCGACTGGGCGCACTCCGAAGGATGTATACATAATTAGATGCGATGAGATAAAAAAGAGACCGAATTTATTTATTGTTAAAACATATGTGCGACGAATTCCGACTGTTCATTTAAAACATTCCTGTATAATCATGGGCGAATGAGAATTTGAACGAAGCTCATTCATTCGAACCTTCCCTTTTTAAGAAGTTATTTCTTAACGTCTCTATCAGAACCAAACGCCTTTTGAAACATTGTATTAAAAGGAAATGTTTCTAAAAATAAATAATTAACAGATAGAATGACATGAAAAAGGAGTTTCTCTAATTTTCTTAACGGAAACAGGAAGGTGAGCGATGCTCTACTAAATTGATTGATTGATTGATTGATTGGTGTTTAACGCCGTTTTCAACAATTTCTCAGTCATATCACGGAGACCAGTTCACCTACTCATACGTTTCCTGGTTTTCTCACACCAGTACCCCACACAACATACTCTCCAAGCAACTGGCTGCTTTTCCACATAGCCTGTTAGCCCATTGGTGAACGACGAATGACGCTTGTCAAAGGGTGCTCTACTAAAACCAGCTATAACGTTGAATACAGTGGTGCAGAGGTAGAGCGTCGGCCTCTTGATCCAAAGGTCACAGGTTCGCATTCTGGGATGTGTTCACACAAACGGCGCGAGTACTGGTAAAGTCTCCAGGAAGAAGACATCGAGCGTGATTAATATAACATTATGGTATCTTCGTAAGGTATTGATCCAGATCAGCCTACGCAGTCCGCGCAGGCTAATCCGATCGACACATTCCGTCTCAGTGGGATAGAGGTATAGAGTTATGATTCCTGAAACAGAAAATCCACAGGAGGCGAACATTGTATGTCCGGGTTAACCTGCGCGACATGCTTAGGCTGAACCGGTTCGATGCTTTACGCAGAGTCCACAATGTTGGTTTCCTCGCGGGACGGCTCAAGTATAACTTAATTATTAGAAATCTAAAAAAAAAAATGGCTGCACATTCATGTTAAAAGATTCAAATATGTTCTTGTTTACAGAGATTTCTTGAAGCATCTCGATACTTTAGAGTTATATCTCTCTAACAGACTTTAAGATATACCTTTCTAAGTTAGAGAGATATCTCGATAATTTAGAGTTATATCTCTCTAACAGGCTTTACGATATATCCTTTCTAAGTTAGAGTTATATCTCTCTGACAGGCTTTAAGATATATATTTCTAAGTAAGAGAGATATCTCTCAAACGAATGAATAGTAAAGCGGATTGACATAACAAAAAATGCAGAGACATGATGTCAGACTGCGTAGTCGCTAATGCCTTACCATCGGTTTTCTCAGAGCACCCCTCAAGGTAATACAATAAAAAATAAATAATTGACATAAAGAAATCATAACGAAATAAGTGATTGACATAAAGAAATCATAACGAAATAAGTAATTGACATGAATAAATCATAACGAAATAAGTAATTGACATAAAGAAATAACGAAATAAGTGATTGACATAAAGAAACCATAACGAAATAAGTAATTGACATAAAGAAATCATAACGAAATAAGTAATTGACATAAGGAAATCATAACGAAATAAGTAATTGACATAAAGAAATCATAACGAAATAAGTAATTGACATAAAGAAATCATAAAGAAAGAAATAATTGACATAAAGAAATTAGTAATTGTTACTCGTTCCAAACACTGTTTAGCATATCAAACTGACTTTCAGACTTTGTCATATATGTAAGCAACACTGGACCGTACACGGTAAAACACAGTGCGATCATTTCTCTCGTTGCTTTGTGTGTAAAGGGTTTCGAACGAGAAAGAGGTCAAAAGGGATGTGGGAGGCTGGTTCGCTTTTATCATTTACGGGAACTTAAAAGGACATTTCAAGGCATTTTGTAAACCGTTTTGGTCCCTATTAAGGTATTTAGCCACTCTTGAAACTTAAGCCGATTTAAAAATAGAATTATTCCTTTATAGCGGGGTTCCTTCTTACGGTGATTTGAAATTGTTTTCATAGCTACATTTGGTTATAGAACGTATTCAACCGGCATATATCGGTTGAAAATTACCTTTTTCAGTAAAAATGTATCTAGCTGGATAATTTAGATAGTAACTGTCACGCGATATATAATTAATTCACGGCTATGTCAAGGATAGCAAGGATACCATTCCCTGAAGAACACTAGTAAGAATTATAGTCAACACTGTAAATCAGTGTCCCTGATAAGGCGTATGAGCTCTAGAAGGACAAATATCAAGACTTGGCTTGTAGAGACAGGGGCTTTAAGACTTTGGTATTCCCAGTAGAGATATAGGCTTGAAGACATGGGTATTCCCAGTAGAGACAGAGGCTTGAAGACATGGGTATTCCTAGTAGAGACATAGTTTTGAAGACATGGGTATTCCCAGTAGAGACATATGCTTGAAGACATGGGTATTCCCAGTAGAGACATAGGCTTGAAGACATGTGTGTTCCCAGTAGAGACATAGGTTTGAAGACATGGGTATTCCCAGTAGAGACATAGGCTTGAAGACATGGGTATTCCCAGTAGAGACAGATGCTTGAAGACATGGGTATTCCCAGTAGAGACAGAGGCTTGAATACATGGGCATTCCCAGTAGAGACATAGGCTTGAAGACATGTGTGTTCCCAGTAGAGAGAGAGGCTTGAAGACATGTGTATTCCCAGTAGAGACATAGACTTGAAGACATGTGTATTCCCAGTAGAGACATAGGCTTAAAGACATGGGTATTCCCAGTAGAGACATATTCTTGAAGACATGGGTATTCCCAGTAGAGACATAGGCTTGAAGACATGTGTATTCCCAGTAGAGACATAGGCTTGAAGACATGGGTATTCCCAGTAGAGACATAGGCTTGAAGACATGTGTATTCCCAGTAGAGACATAGGCTTAAAGACATGGGTATTCCCAGTAGAGACAGATGCTTTAAGACATGGGTATTCCCAGTAGAGACATAGGCTTGAAGACATGTGTATTCCCAGAAGAGACATAGGCTTGAAGACATGGGTATTCCCAGTAGAGACATAGGCTTGAAGACATGTGTATTCCCAGTAGGCTTGAAGAGAGGTTGGTTGTAGAGGATTTCCATCACAGTCGGTGTGGAGAATGCTGGGAGCAGTGGGCATCAAGGGAAGAGTCCGCAGGACTGCAGGTCACTCTATTAGGAAAGCTGACGAGAGAGCGTCCAGTTGGATCTGGCAACAACGCAGTGAACTAATTGTGCAGCAAACGTAGACGAGATAGTGACTGAGCAACACTGTCTGCCCCCGCCATCTAGAGGGTGAGTTTCGAAACAACCAATGACAGATGGAAACTCGGCGGACGACGACTGCGTGAATCAGTGCAACCTTATTTTCATAACAGACTTGGTAAGCTAAACTCTGCAAATAAAATACAAATAGCCAGTATATACCTGTATATGATTGCTCGATTGAGGTTAAACGCCGCTTTTAACAATTGTATATCACTGTCATATCACGGCGGCTAATTCACCTTATCATGTGTTTCCTGGCTTTCCAAAACTATTACTCCAAGCAACATAGGTTCCAAGCAACTGCTTGCTTTTTCATATAGGAAAATGTTACACAAATGAGATTAGCGATGTTCTGTCGAAAGCAACCTTATCGTAATTATTACACGTGTGGAAAAAGGACCTACCTAGGGTCCAAATCGATACTGATTTATAGAATTTTATTGAAACCTTCCGTGACATATTGGCGAGCAGACCAGATCAGACTGTCTGGATACCCTGGCTGTTCTGACTCTACACTTGTCACAAATGCAGTACGGTAAGTTTTCACAAAGCACCGCATACATTATAAATTTGAAATAAGTCAATAAAGCGAATTACCGTTATTCATATTTTAAACAGTTACTTGGAAACCAGAGAGGCGGAAATCCGTTAGACGCATGAACACGTGAAGAGCGTCAATCGATTTGGAGTCTTGTTGTCAGTCCATCTCTGTACCAGAGCTTTAGATAAGAAGAGTATTTCACATCGGCAAATCCTTATATGACACTCAAATCCTATGTTGTGGGTACTCAAAAGAATCGTCTCAGTGAGACGATTCTTTTGAGTACCCATAACAGAGGGTTTACTTGCGTTATACTAGAGATATTAGGGGGAAAAGACCAGTTTACTCAACCGTATCTAGTCCTCTGCTGTACCCTTTTCCCACATACAACAAATCTGTGGCAGACGACTTTGAAAATATCTAGACAAAATTATAGAAAAATATAATTAAGGGAAAGTTAAATTATTGAAAACAAAAATATAAACATTATGACAAAAGGAGAAATTGCTCATCATTAACGATTTCTCCATTTCCCAACATGTTTTCATACATCGTCTGCTGCAGAGGCGTTAAAATGCGTCCGAATGCGGTAAAGGGTTGAAGCTCCATCGACTATAATATAGGTGGAGTTACAAATATAGGATGTAATTTGTGTGACAAGTTGCACCGTAGACTGTTTTACATGCAGACGGTCAAAGAAGGCAGTGGTCACCTGTCAGATGGCGAGATAAGGAGGAGAAAACTGCCCTTTTCCCACCGATAGTTTTCTTAAAACCCTATTGTGTGGGTATTTAACGATTTTTTTGAGTACCCCCGAGATAGGGTTAAAGTTTCAAATAAGGGTCTTTTGCAAATTTTGAAATGTTCATGTTCTCTAGAAATCTACCTATGCGGATGCCCGGTTTAATGATCTCTCAAATATATGGACAGTGTTCATATAATTTTCAATCCTTAAGACAAATTCAGACTTTTAAATTGTGTACGATGATAATCTAAGTACACTTAGAAAAAGACAACTGGTGTCCGAAAACAGGTTATATAGCCGCATTTAGGTTTGATTTATAGAACATTTCAAGGTTAGAATTAGACCCCAAAGGATAAATATGCTAATTTACCAGCCGTTCACAGCATTCAAAAGAGCAACAGATGTATACCCCAGTTTCTATATAGTCGAACTCTTAGCTCGTTTCGGTTGTTACCAAATTGTTTATAAATCAACTGATTTATCCGAAAGAAACAACATTGTCTGTCGTGTTTAACCAGATAATCCAGCAAATCATACTTGAACAACACGTATAGATCAAATAATCAATTTATATATCATTTACACATATTTTTCTTCTATCTGATTTGACGATAAACGTGACAGTTTTGCCCGTTTAAAACGAGTAGAGGGTCGTCTCCATATAAGGTCATATATTGATATAAACAAAGGTAGATTTAAAAAACCCAATTCGGCGGCTGGGTTCTTCTCATTGAGTAGAATTTGAAATTTCCGTTAGTCCAGATGATACAGATGGTTTGAAGAAAAACATCAAGCCTTTGTGAAACATAGATCAAATTTTCGGCACGGGCTAATTCTTTTCAACACTTGTTACGCTTTTATTTAAAACAGAAAACGGTAGCTTTTATTTTATATTTGTTTATATTACTGTGGTTGCTAGAGTATTTAGTATTTTCTGTCCAGCTTTAATTTCGATTCAGCATCGATTTAAGATTTATAAGATTTAGAACACAAGGGCGGTCAATTCATGAATTCAAATGATATTAAATACTAAGGTTGTTTCGGATATATTTCGAAAATGTAAAGAGTCATACTATTTCGTGAATACGCAAAGTTTAACCTTTATTCGGTTGATTTACATAATTGGGATTTTAAACTCTATAATTTTAACCGATTATTTGAGGCGAGTCGGGCGAAAAGTTACTCTTCTTGAATCCACTTGTTGGCATCAATTCACCCTTTCCCGCATTGTGACACGTTTTGACGCCTCTGAAGCAGACGACTTTTGACAAATGGACAATTTTCCTTTTTGTCACAATGTTTTCAACTGTATTTAATAATTGCAATTTCATTTGTAAAGATGTTCAATATGTTTGCCTAGTTGATTCAGAGTCTTCCATCCCTAGAGTTGATTTATGATATAATCATGTGATAAAGAGTGAAAATTGGTGAGAAAGTGTAAACAAGTGTAGCTACAATTCAAACATTTTCTTCAGAAACAATAACGTTTGTTCCTGTTAACCCTTTCCCACATACAACACGTCTGCAGCAGACGACTTCGAAAACATCAAAGCAGAAACAAAGAAAATCCCTATAAACAATGGTTTAATTAATGAAATAAGTTGAAAACATTGTGGCAAAAGGAGAAATCGCTCGTTTTGAGCAATTTCTCCTTTTGTCACAATGTTTTCAAACGTGTTCTTCTGCAGATGCGTCAAAATGCGTCTTCAGGTGGGAAAGGGTTAATGTGTGCGACCAGTGAACACTTTGGTGGGGCTATGCGTATGCAAAGACCAATCGTGTCCTCACTGTTCGCAGAGTCAAAAGGACGTACGCTTGCCTGGAACGGTTCATTTTAATTGGATACGGTCGATTTGGTGATACACTGTATAAGAGGGCATGGCCATGATAGAGTTAACCATTTGTCACAAGATTCTTGAATCCATCTTTGAATAAAACAATGTAACGTAAAGTATACCAGAAATAAGAACATTCTTAATTTTTTGAAAATAACCAAAAAAGGATGAAATTATATTATTGTTTTAAAGATAGATATTTACATTACTTTAACACTTTCCCTCATATAGACGCTTTCTGACGCCTCTTCAGCAGACTAATTTTTGAAAACATGGCGACAAAAGACGAAATTGCTCAAAATGAGCAATTTCTACTTTTGTCACCATGTTTTCAGCTCTATTCAATAATTATATTTTTATTTAGAGGGTTTTTTCAATTGTTATTGGCTATCTCATCAAAGTCGTCTGCTGCAGATTTGTTGTATGTGGGAAAGGGTACACCCGATACAAACCACAGTCGGCCCCATTTCGACAGACGAAACGGCCTCCGTGGTGTCGGGAGGTCGTGGGTTCGATCCCCGGCTGGGTAATACCAACGACTTTAGAAATCGTAATATTGGCTTTCCTTCTTTGGAGCTCAGAAAAATCGACAGACGAATGTTGAAAACATCATGGAAAATGAAGATATCGCTAAATGATGAGCAGTTTCCATAGTTTTACGCTTTGTATTCATATTTTCTCACAAACAGACGCTTTCTGACGCCTCTGCAGCAAACAACTTTTGAAAACATTGTCATTAAAGGAGAAATTACTCATTACAATTAATTTCTTCTTTCTCTGCAATGCTTTTAACTATTTTTCATCAATTATACCTTCATTTAACTTGATCTACATTTTTGGGATTCGCTTCGTAAGATATCTCTTATTGTCAGGCTTTACCGGCTGTCTGTCTGTCTGTCTGTTTGTTTGTAAAGCAATGCTCCACAGCCCAAACCGACGGGCCGATTCCGATGAAACTTGGTGAACAGGTGCCATACGGACTCAGAGTGTGCGCGTTTGAGTTTCGTTGCTAAGGACCCACAACCAATGCGAATCCCACGTCGTCTACCGGCTTGTCCATAGTTTTCCCTATATATTTTTAGATTCCCCTGTTGCAGATGTGTTGTATGTGGGAAAGGGTTAACATAACTTTGATATTTTCCATAGGTTCAAAACTTCACGTTTTAGTATCAGTCTCAAGCAATATCTAGTGTTAAAATACACGTACATGTAATGCAGCTTAAAAAAAGCAATTAGAGTTTAGAAGCTCTTTCTTATATTTCAGTTTGAATTTCCCAATAACCAATACCGTGTGACGAATGTGAATAATTACGAATCGAATTACCATGACAACGATAATTTGGACTGAGTGCGTCCCGGGTTCGAACCCCATTCGCGGCTGTTATGGTGGAGTGCCCATGGGCAAGGCACATTACTTAGCCTATAGTACTGGTGTGTTTATCCGGGGATCATGCATGGGTTTCCTGTCGCTGTGATATAACTGAGAAAATATTGAAAACGGCGTTAAATCACCAATAAAACAATCGCCAGGTTCAATCCTTCCTCTCGGCGGCCATGCTGGACGGCCTTTGGGCAAACTATATATTCATCAATGTCTCAAGGATAAAACAAAATTTGACCATGCTGCTTGAGAATATGAGTACTTGGGAAATCTTATTACATTCTATATGATTATATTATATAGATAACACGCAGTTATAAGACGGAATCACAACTGTTAAATTATCCATATTTCGTGTATGAATATATCAAAGTCGGCTGATTTCAAAAACAATTGCGGATCACTTGTAACATGTTTATATTGAACATATAAGGCGAAGGGCAATGTGTTCCTTTCGCAAAACACTTTGAGAAGTGGTCTACTGAACGGCCATCGGTCTTGAACCGGGTTGACAAAATATTAATATCTTGGAAAATGTAGCCATTGATATTTTCGAGTAATAGATAAAAAGTATTCAATTATATAAACCACGTCACGTGAATAAAAGACTGATTGATTGATTGGAGCTTAACGCCGTTTTCAACAATTCTTCAGTCATATCACGGCGGCCAGTTCACCTACTCATGCGTTTCCTGGCTTTCCCATACCAGTACTCAACACACCATATTTTCGAAGCAACAGGTTGCCTTTCCATATAGACTGTTTGCTCATTTGTGAAAGACGAAGGATTGCATGTCACAGTGACCTTTGTCAAACGTCGGAAAGAATGTTGGCCGAGCTGGGATTCGAACTCACCGATCCTGGATTGACAGCCCTCGTCGCTACCGACTGAGCTACCGGGGCTCGGCCTTCGGTGAGATTACTGAAAACTGTGATCGAATTGTATGGTTTTATAGGCATTGTATGCGTTAAAGATGGTGAACTCCAGATGGAGATCAACATTTCGAAATTATGAAACTTCTGCAAATATTGCTAATAGTGAAAACAAAGTAAGTAATAATTAGTTTAAAACTTTTCTGGCAGTAATTGTAGAAAACAAAATGAAACATAAACGATAAACGGTTTATGGAACTGGAACGTGATATTATTTCTCTTATTTTATCCCAGAATTAAGATTCTAATATTTCAAGACAAATTTTGAACATTTTTAATACTTTGAATATAATAATTGTCCCGCGAGAAAACAAATAGTATGGCCTCTGCGTAATATATCGACCCATATCAGCCTGCGCAGTCCGCGCAGACTGATCCGGGCCGACACGTTCCGTCTCAGGGGGGATATAGGTATAGAGTAATGATTCCTGAAATAGAAAATCTATTATATCTATGTTCTGGAGTTCAGCACCTCTAAGTCCCCACAGTGTATACTCGTTGGACTAGATGGCGACTAGAAGCATCAGTGCCGTCTAATCCAGATCTCCGCGGGTTGTTCAAGTCCACAAAGATCGGTTTTAAAAAATGGCTCAATTTGTTTTCTAATGGTGCGAACACGATCTCCGTGCCATTGTACCATGCATGTAAGGGACATATGAGAACTTGATTATCAACCTATAATAGACTCCTAAACACGTTCATTTAGATAAATTAACCCTCAGTTGACAGTTGGAGCGTGGCGCTCAATTTTTGAAAAAAGACGTGTGTCGATGTACAATACTTATAGGGGTTTTGAATTTCAAATTACTTCTCAAAACCGGTTTCCGTGATCATGAGCGGATTTCTGCCTTTTGGGATTTTGTTTAACACTAACAGCGTGAGTACTGGTGGTTAAGACATCAGGAAACAGATATCGAGCGTGATTAATATAATATGAAAAGCTTGTATCGCAATCGATGTAAAATAGATAAGTTGAAACTAAACGATTTCGCATTTAAAAGTATGTATTTGCATGTGACTATCTCGGTCCTACTAAATACTGCAAGGACTACAAGGACTACAAGGACTACAAGGACTATACAAGGACTACGGCAAGGACTACAAGGACGGCTGTAGTATGACAAGGACAGATTGCCCTGTAGAGTGTAGGTACATATCACCCTGTATGGTGTAGGTGGCTATCCCCCTGAGACGGAATGTGTCAGCCCGGATCAGTCTGCGCGGACTGCGCAGGCTGATCTGGGTTGATACATTACGCAGAGGCCATGGTAGTGGTTTTCTCGCGAGACGGCTCAACTGATATCGGATAAAGTGTGTCGTCACAAGCAGGTGTCATGGTAATAAGATGTACGACTGTATAATTATCACAGCGTATATTTTTTGTATACCAGTAAGTTGTTTTTTTCGTCGACCGCAGATGTTCAGAGAGCGGAAAGTTTAAATTCATTTTCTTTCAATTTCTTTGTGTTTGTGAAGTGTGCCAGCCACGTGCCTGTTTAACGTACAAATGGTTTGCCATTAAGATACAAATGTAGATGGTAGATACGTCAAACATTGATCATGTGTATATTACTTTTTATTGTCGTCTGCTTTGTGACAAAATTTAAAAAGAAAAAGAAAGAAATATCTTGAAATATTTTAAGTACAGTATACTTTATGGTACAGAAATAATAAAAAGAAAAAAGAGAAAATAAAGGAATATATTCAATTTGAGCTATCTGTCTTTTTCTTCTATATATTTTTAATAAATGTCGTCTGATACAAAAGTATTAACCCTTTCCCTCATACAACAAGTTTACAGCAGACGACTTGAGACACTATGGAAAATCTGCATTAATGAAAATATAATTAACAAATAGAGTTGGAAAATGTGTGCCAAAAGGAGACAACACCTTTGTCACAATGTTTTTCAAAGTCGTCTGCTGGCGTCAGACAGCTTCTCTTAGTGGGAGAGGGTTAAATGTCGTCTGTTTCAGAGACCGGGTTATACAGTATACTTTCATACCCATCTGTACTCCTTTTCCCAGTTTTGTCTCGCTTTGATCTGATCTTACCGATCGAACAACACTTAGTTTTACCAGATTCATAGAGCTGTTAATTAATTAAGAATACGTTAACGAAGAAATAATTTGGACATGTGCTTTTGTAGATTCAATGAATCGAGTTACAGATTTTGATTAGCAATCGCGGGGACCTGGCCTCGGTACGTTAGGACCAGCCGAGCCCCGTTAGCTAGGTCTGTAGCGACGCGGGCTGTCAATCAAGGCGTTGTGAGTTCGAGTCCCAGCTAGGCTCACATTATTTCCGACGTTTGGCAAAAGTCACAGTGACACACGTCGTTCGATCATAGTGGAGTGCACTTTGGCGAGGCACATTTCCTAACCTAGTATTGGTGTGTTTTACCCAGTGATCACGAATAAGTGAATCATCGCCGTGATATAATTGAAATAAAATTGTAGATGTATCCGAGTAATCCGGTGTATTTCTGTAACTGGTATCATAGGATTTGTCCGCGCAGACTGATCCGGGCTGACACATTCCGTATCAGGGGGATAGAGGTATAGAGTAATGATTACTGAAACAGAAAACCACAGGAGGCGAAAAGTGTCTTGTTCGGGTTAGCCTGCGCGGCAGGCTTTAGCTGATCCGGGTCGATACTTTACGCAGAGTCCACATTGTTGTTTTCTCGCTGGAAGGCTCATAAGTTGTACAATAATGAAGATTAAACTTGTGTATAGTATGATGAACCAATCAAGTTTAGCACAATAAAGGTTAATACTTTTGAACCATCAAAATGTTCGTTTTCGGAAGGAAACATTAAGTACAGAGAAATGAAATCTTGTAATGGATCATTAAACTTTGTAATTTGAAAAGTATCTATTTTTATCTGTTAATCTGACCGAGTCATTGAAACACAGGCTCTCGACAATAATGATTACACAATGTAAACTCTCTGGTGATCTAAACCCCGGCCATTGCGTAAAAAGGGTCAAACATACGGTTTTGACCCTTGCATTCATTTGATTAAGGAACCTATTGTGACGTCGCTGAGTGACCCTGAGCAAGGCACATTCCCTTGCCTTGTACTGGTTTGGTTACCCAGGGAACATAAATAAGTGCACTGTCGTCACGATATAACTGAAATAATGCTGAAAAAGGCGTAAAAACCCAAGCAAATCAAACAAAACACTTACATGGCATATTTTGAGCCGGTCCTACTAAATACTGCAAGGACTACAAGGACTACAAGGACTACAAGGACTACACAAGGACTACAAGGACTACAAGGACTACAAGGACATGCAAGGACGGCTGTAGTATGACAAGGACAAATTACCCTGTAGAGTGTAGGTACAGATCACCCTGTATGGTGTGGGTGCAGATCACCCTGTGCATGTCCTTGTAGTCCTTGTATTTTATTTTCTGCATCTACACTCTACAGGGTGGTCTGTACCTACACTATACAGGGTGATCTGCACCCACACCATACAGGGTGATCTCCACCTACACCATACAGGGCGATCTGTACCTACACTCTACAGGGTAATCTGTCCTTGTCATACTACAGCCGTCCTTGTAGTCCTTGTAGTCCGTGTGTAGTCCTTGTAGTCCTTGTAGTCCTTGTAGTCCTTGTGTAGTCCTTGTGGACTACAAGGACTACAAGGACTACAAGGACATGCAAGGACGGCTGTAGTATGACAAGGACAAATTACCCTGTAGAGTGTAGGTACAGATCACCCTGTATGGTGTGGGTGCAGATCACCCTGTGCATGTCCTTGTAGTCCTTGTATTTTATTTTCTGCATCTACACTCTACAGGGTGGTCTGTACCTACACTCTACAGGGTGATCTGCACCCACACCATACAGGGTGATCTCCACCTACACCATACAGGGTGATCTGTACCTACACTCTACAGGGTAATCTGTCCTTGTCATACTACAGCCGTCCTTGTAGTCCGTGTAGTCCTTGTGTAGTCCTTGTAGTCCTTGTAGTCCTTGTAGTCCTTGTAGTCCTTGTAGTCCTTGTGTAGTCCTTGTAGTCCTTGTAGTCCTTGCAGTATTTAGTAGGACCCTTTTGAGCAACATCGGACAATTACTTTATAGGTGAAGCCCGGTGGAATACTATAAACGGTGAAGCTCGGTGGAATACTATAAACGGTGAAATCCGGTGGAATAATATAAACGGTGAAGCTCGGTGGAATACTATAAACGGTGAAGTCCGGTGGAATACGATAAAAGGTGAAGTCCGGTGGAATACTATAAAAGGTGAAGCCCGGTGGAATACTATAAACGGTGAAGTCTGGTGGAATACTATAAACAATTTGATGTTGTTAGTTTGACTTCCCTACATTTCGAGGAATCGTAATCCAGCGATCGCGATTTCTGTAAATAACTTCTTTGATTTTAACCGGCACAAGTGAGCTGAATTGTGCGTCAGATGAGTGCCAAAGAGAAATTCAGTAAAACTTGTGTTAGCGGTCACCTCTGTGAAGTAGCCAATTTATTGTCTGTCATCCTAGGAATAAAAATATGTGCACCCAGATACTCTGTCAAAATTGTTCACGAACTAGCAAATCTTCACAGTGATCTGTACTTTCTGTCTATGCGTATTGGCTGTTATGACGTCAGAGCTCGTTTCGCCTTAACATGGTGGTTTGGACATATAAGCTTGAACAGATAAATCACACAACTTTGACCATATATATCTTCCATTTTAATTTGATTACTGGAATATGGACTGGACAGTCTACTTTGTTGGAATCTAGTCTCTTTATATAAGAGTTTCTTTTCCTTTTGTGTTCATGTCTGCTTGAAGATTAACCAAAACAACGTTTTCTTCTTTATTTGACTTGCATTAAGCACCCACCTGTGTTCAACAGCCACATTCTGACTCTTCCTTGGGTGGCTGCTTAAGACAAGTTTGACTGTACACCGATTATTTAACACTTTCCCGCATACAGACCATTTCCGACGCCTATGCAGCAGATTAATTGTGAAAATATTGTGACAAAAAGATAAATTGCTCATGATGAGCAACTTCATTCGATAAGTGGTCTTTCAGTTGTTGAGTGTTTCAATATTGTGTTTATTTAAAAAAACCAGTAACCAAAGTAGCAGATTTTCCGTATGTGGGAAAGGGTTATAAACGCCGTGTACTGACGACGGGGCCTTTTTTGTAAAATTTTAAAATCATACAATTTGTTATCTTGAACACTGGTTGACTTGGCACGGATTAAGAAGATTATCATATTGCACATTTGCATACGCAAGTGGCAGTTGGACCAAAGTCTGGTGAGCACAATGGGACAACAATAAGGCGCCAGTTTATGCCCTATGTGTCGTTGGCGTTTAATAGGTAAATGTCCCTGATGCTTTTCTTGTTGATTAAAGAGCCATTCAGAAACGAAGTAATGTTGTTTAACTCTTTCAGCGCCGAACTGTTTAAAGTAGACTCTCCCATGTTCAAAATCGGGCGTCTCCATTTTTCATTTTAAACATTTGTTGGATTATTTTGATTAATAAAAGACAAACAATGCTGATTTCAGGTGAGACAGCTCGTCACGAGCTGACTCACCTGAATCTGTATTGTTTGCAAAAACCTTAATATCGCCTTTGGCGCTGAAAGAGTTAAGTTTCTTCATGGCGCGATCGTTCAAAAATTTCCAATCTCTGTCTTGTATTTCTTTTGTATTCGTGTCATAGTTTAGAGACATTATCGTTTGACCGGTGTGCATGTACAAATGACGCTGTTGTACACTGTTTGTACAGGATTGATTGATTTATTGACTGATTGTTTGGTTTTTTACGCCGCTTTCAACAATGTTTCAGTTATATCACGGTGTTTCCTGGGTAAGTTACTAGTACTACTGGTCCATTTATCCTGACACCAGACTGACTTCTTATGCTAAACCCGAAACACTGAGCGCCAAGGAGGGCAGCCATTATACCATTTTAATTTTAATGAAATGGAATAAACAGATTATTCAACTAATTTTTTCAAAGATTAGAATATAATTCACTCGCCGTCTTGTGAATGGGAGGAGCCACTCGTGACTACGTCACTCGTGACGTCACTCCCATACACGAGACGGCTCGTGAATTATATTCCCATCTTTCAAAAAATAAGTTGAATAATCTCTATATAATGGACATACATGTCCTCAACAAATCTCAATTATACACATAGCAAACCTCTTCCCCTTCCTTTCTATCTCTGAGATCAATACTGCAATAATACTTAAACTTAATAGACGAACCCTGGTCTAGCATTGGTATTGTACATGTCAAGCGTATTACAACAGCTAGGGTCATATCGCGGCGGACAGGAGAGATTATATTAATCCTAAATATTATATTTACATTGAGATAAAACATATACAATGTATAAGGTATGAAACCAGTACCACCCCCACCTGCAGGAGCTCAAGAGTTGCATTGACTCCATACGTTCAGAGCCGTTTAGCCGGCTCGTATAGTTCAAGCAAGGAACACAGACCATGGCTGCAAATCATAGTGGGTGTCCCCATGCCAAAAGGGATCACGAATACATGTTCTATAGACGTAGTATAACTTAGATACCATTTGAAAACGGCGTAAAGTATAAAGGCATGAATACATGTTCTATAGACCTAGTATAACTTAGATACCATTTGAAAACGGCGTAAAGTCTAAAGTCATGAATACAAGTTGTTTAGACGTAGTATAACTTAGATACCATTTGAAAACGGCGTAAAGTCTAAAGTCATGAACACATGTTCTATAGACGTAGTATAACTTAGATACCATTTGAAAACGGCGTAAAGTCTAAAGTCACGAACACATGTTCTATAGACGAAGTATAACTTAGATACCATTTGAAAACGGCGTAAAGTCATGAATACATGTTCTATAGACGTAGTATAACTTAGATACCATTTGAAAACGGCGTAAAGTCATGAATACATGTTCTATAGACGTAGTATAACTTAGATACCGTTTGAAAACGGCGTAAAGTCTAAAGTCATGAATACATGTTCTATAGACTTAGTATAACTTAGATACCGTTTGAAAACGGCGTAAAGTCTAAAGTCACGAACACATGTTCTATAGACGTAGTATAACTTAGATACCATTTGAACACGGCGACAAAGTACATACTTCATTGGTTATTATGCTATTAATGGGCCAGGAGTTTATCATTTGGCGCACATCACACCATAAACCCAATTAACTGATACGATATCTCTCGGCAATCCACATTTAAAACACACTTGATGATCAATATGAAATTGAAAACCTGAAAATACGAACGTATAAATAAGTGTATCTAAGAAACGTACACGCGATTACAATGTGAAAAGAACAATCAATTATGTGCCTTGTATTGTATCCCCGGTAGCTCAGTCGGTAGCGACGCGGGCTGTCAATCCAGGGGTTGTGAGTTCGAACCAACATACTTTCCGACGATTGACAAAAGTCACTGTGACAAGCGTCATTCGTCTTTCACCAATAGGCTAACAATCCTTGTGGAAAAGCAGCCAGTTGATTGGAATGTATGTTGTGTGGAGTACTGGTGTGAGAAAACCAGGAACCATATGAGTAGGTGAACTGGCCGCCGTGATATGACTGAAATATTGTTGAAAGCGGCGTTAAACCCCAATTAATCAATGTTTTGTTTTCGAACACACGAGGTATAACTTAGATACCATTGAAAACGGCGTAAAGTCTAAAGATACATAATTCATTGGTGATTATTTGTTTAATAGGCCAGGAGCTAATCATTTGGAGCACATCATACCATTTACTCAATTAAATAATACGATATCTCTCGTCAATCATCATTTGATGTTCAAAATGAAATGGGAACATCTGAAAATACGAACGTATAAATAAGAGCATCTAAGAAACGTACTAGCGATTACATGTGAAAATCACAATCAAGTATGTGCCTTGTATTGTTTTCAATTGCACGTGGTATAACTTAGATACGATTGAAAACGGCGCAATGTTTAAAGTTACATAATGTATTGGTAATTATGTTATTAATGGACCAGAAGTTTATCATTTGGCGCACATCGTCTCATTATTACTCAATTAACTGATACTCTCGTCAATCATCATTTGATGTTCAGAATGAAATGGGAACATCTGGAATAACGAACATATAAATAAAAGAGCATCTAAGAAACGTACAAGCGATTACATTGTGAAAAGAACATTCAAGTATTGTTTTCAAACACATTTTTTTTTTTTATTAAATTCGTATGCCATAGAAATGATCAAATGTAATGCAGCATACAAGGAGAAAGGTATATACCTTTAATCCAATCTCACTTCATCTTTGGCAGATGTTCGATCCGAAACCCTTATTGTACCGTCTAATAGTATTTCATGATTAACCTGATCCTGACCTTTGTTTAGAGTAAAGGTAGACATAGTTTAATGTACTTTGAAAAAAATGTCAAACTTGTTCTAAAGACCACCTTTTGTATAACAATTCTCTATCTTTAGCAACCACACTGTAAGCTTTCCAATTTTTCATTTGCTGCATACATATCTCTTCAATTAACGACCACCTGTGAACAAAGACCATAGAGTAACGAGTCTTGAAACATAAAATCCACAGGAGGCGAAAAGTGTATGTCCGGGTTAGTCTGCGCGGCATGCTTAGGCTGATGCAGGTCGATACTTTACGCAGAGTCCACACTGTTGGGTTTTCTCGTGTTTTTACGAAGAGTGTAGATCCAGATCAACCTGTACAACCGCACATTCGGATTAGATGGAGCAGATGTACAGGTTGATCTGTACCTACACTGTTCAGAAATGCCAACATGTACCCTTTTCCAACGAACGGGCCCATATATTTAAAAGTCAATACAAGGTCATAGATTAATCGATTGTTTGAATTGACTAGGGTTTCTATGCCGTTTTCAGCAATGTTTCAGGCATACCACGGCAACCAATTCAGCAAATCACGTGTTTCGAATGAATTTTTTCATACCAGTATTTCAAACAACAAACCTCCGCAAGTAACTGGCTGCTTTTCCAAACAGACTGTTAGCCCATTGGTGGAACACGCATGACCCTTGTCACGTGGACCTTTGTTCAAACGTTGGAAACATTAAGGTGCATGTCGTCGAGTAATTCCGTATTCCAGTTTACAAATATTAAGTATTGGCCAAACAAAAGTATATATTGATACAGTTAGCTGGCTATTGAATCCGAGCTGTGTTTGTTATGATTGAACACATTGTGGCAAAAAGGAGGAATTGCTAATTTTTCCACAACGTTTTCAAAATTCGTCTGCTGCAGATTCGTCATCACGAGCTTGTACGTAGTAAAGGGGAGGTTACTCCATAAGGCCGTGACATTTCAGTTCCCTCCGTCCCGTTATCGGCAGACACGGGTCTCCCTCCTTTCATGGTAGCGCAGTCGGTAGCGACGCGGGCTGTCAATCCTGGGGGTTGTGAGTTCGAACTCAAGCAAGGCCGACACTCTTTCTGACGTTCGACAAAAGTCACTGTGACAAGCGTCATCGTCATCCACCAATGAATAACAGTCTATGTGGAAAAGCAGCCAGTTTCTTGGAAAGAATGTTGTGTGGAGTACTGGTGTATGAATGCCAAGAAACACATGAGTAGGTGAACTGGCCGCCGTGATATGACTGAAAAATTGTTGAAAACGACGTTAAACCCCAATCAATCAATCAATCAATCAATTTAGTAGAGTAACGCTCACCTTCCTGTTTTCGTTAAGCAAAATTAGAGAAACTGCTTTTTCATGTCTTTCTATCTGTTAATTATTTATTTTTTAGAAACATTTCCTTTTAATAGATAGAGAGGTTAAGAAATAACTTCTAAAAAAGGGAAGGTTCGAATGAATGAGCTTCGTTCAAATTCTCATTCGCCCATGATTATTCAGGAATGTTTTAAATGAACAGTCGGAATCAATCAATCAAGCAATCATTTCGGGGATAACTTCATGACCGGGTGTACAGGAAAAACTTGCAAGCAGCACATGTACATGTCACTTAGCAATATAAAACGCCGTGATAAACTGAAATATTGTTGAAAGCAGCGTAAAACACAAATCAAACAAACATATGAACACATTTGCACCATGGGCAAACACATCGTAATACTGTATATATAAACAAAATGTTTAGCTTATATATACCAGGGTCTTTCAAATACTATTTGAAAGAACCTGTATGTATATACATTCCGCAGTTGGCAGCCTTCGTTTTGTAAAGGAAGCTTACAATAGTGTATGAAAACCGTGTAGATTCCGACCAGACTGTACGGATGTGATTACTGGTCTAAGGCATGACATGTCGCAATTTAATTCTAAGTGGAAATTCTCAATAGAGGATGTCGGATACAATTTTAATTTGTTTCAGATCGGTATTTAAAAGTAAATATTATTACTAATCTTAAATAGATCTTTTTCAGTGTCAATTATCGAGTGTTTCATCCTTACGTTTTATGCAATATGTTTCAGTTTCTCTCATACGATTGGCTGACAGGTCGAGCAGACCCGACAGGTTTGACCTTCTGCTGGTGATAATCCTTTATCAGTAAGACAGTGAGTCGTCTGCTGTTATTGCGTCAACATGCGTCTGCAGGTGGGAGAGGGTTAACATCTATTGACATAACCTGTTGAGTACGTTTAGGTTAATTAACCATTTCCTACCTGCAGACGCATTTCGACACAATAGCAGCAGACGACTCTTAAAAACATTGTGGTCAAAGGTGAAATTACTCATGATGAACAATTTCTCCTTTTACCACAATGCTTTCAACATTATTTAACAATAAAGCTAGCTTTTAACATTATTTAATAATAAAGCTAGCTTTTATTGAGATTTTTCAGGTTTGTGTCACTATGTTTTCAAAGTCGTCTGCTGCAGATTTGTTGTATGTGGGAAAGGGTTGACGGGCCATTAATTTATGATGAGCACTTTCATCTGTTTACTCAAAATCGGACTCTTTCAGGCTCTTTCTGGGTACCGAGGATGATATAGAGTCAAGGCAGGTTCAATGTAGATTCAATGTAGATTCAATGTAGATTCGATGATGATACAATGCAGATTCAATAGCAGATTCAATGTAGATTCAATGTAGAATATTCAATGTATATTCAGATGTAGATTATTCAATGTAGATTATTCAATGTAGATTCAGTACAAACCCTTGGCTTCAGAAGCAGTTCATTGGTATGAAATTCCGAGGAAGCCTAACCCTTTCCCCACATACACCAAAATATGTAGCAGACCATTTGGAAAATACTGAGACATTTGTATATCTCAAATCTGTGTAAGCGAAAGTATTATTATTGAAAAAGGTTGAAAATATTGTTGTAAAGGGGGAAATTGCTCAAAATTGACAATGTCTTCTTCTTGCGGGAATAAATTAAAAATTCGTCTACTGTACAAAAAAAAAAAAAAGTCTACAAGAGGGAAAGGGTTAACCGTGTCCATTCAGGAAAAGGCGTGAATTCATTACTTGCGAACAATTTTATTCAATTATTTGGTTCAATTTACAACAATCGTTACCCCGGCTAGTTACAAGAGGTAGCTAAGCTTCTCTGGCATCGATTCGTCGAATTGTATTCAGAGATTGGCCCCCATCCACGGGGAGTCAAACTCCCAACAATAAAGTGAATAAAGTGCAAGTAATGTTACCTTCAAGTGGTCGAAAATCTCCTAAGCCATTAAATAGAGGAGGAGGGGTTTTCCCACACGATTCGAATTAAAAACGCAACAAGAAGGAGGCTCAATCTTGCACGTGGGTATCGAAGACATAAAGGCCGACCGCAAAACGATTATCGTACTATGGGAAAAAATAAAACTTGGCCGACAATTTTAGAATTCACACGAGACTCTTGATGTTAAACATCTGGGACAAGAAATGTCGGAAACCAACGGTACACGTGATATATGTAAGGCGCATGCGCGATAAATGTCACGTGAACGTGTTACTGATTATTGATTGGGCGATTATGTTACAATCTCGCGCGCTTCCCGCGCGCGACCGTGAGAATACGAAGTGGAATTCCTTCAGTAAATCTTATCATACGCACGCTGCCAGTCACAAGTTCAAAGAATAAACGATATGTGGCAACTAAAAACATGTCCGCAGTTTATAGAGACATTATGATTCATATGATCAGATTACCTGTACGTCCGGGCTGAGTTTGATCTTGTCCTACTAACTAAATATTGACTTAGATATTGTGTTGACACATAACTATTCAGGTTACACCAATGGAAATTATGTTGCAGGTGTCAATGTTAAGGACGACTGCCAAACTGAAAGTATCCCTTTGAATTCGACGCGGTCTAAATGCTTCCGCTCCTTTGGCCTGTAACGTGCACGGATAATTTATTTTCTTGGATTAAGGACGTATCGTTTAGCTGTTTTTCTCTCACGATTTATGTTTTTTCTACACTTTGTATTCCTCTTTGACATAGGTTCAAACTGAACTGACAATGTTATATATCGTTAAACATTTTAGACGTAGTTAACCCCACCCCCCCCCCCCCCCCCCCCCCTCTTCACACAAAATTGTTTGATTAGTAAATTGAGGTGAAGATACTGTGTTAAAAGGAAAGTTTGCTCCACTATAAGCATTTTCTTTTTGTTCACAATGTTTTCAAGTTATTTACTTCAGATGCGTCCGAGTAAAAGCGTCTACATGTAGGCAAGGGTTAAATCCATGTCATTTGTTTTTGCTTAATTCAATCTACTGGTGTCGATTGAACAAACCACAGGCTACTTTAGTCGAGTATTCTTTTAGCAGAACAAAATAATATTCTAAAATAATTCTTATATCAAAAGGTTAAAAAGCGGATTCCTCAGGTTGTTATAGGGTTTTTTTCAAACTCGATAAAATATGTGTTTAAATTGACCCCTGTAATGTCAGTTAACTGACTGTCTTGTCCGACTATTAGCAATTAGGTAGCATAAGAATGAATGTCTTCGGTAATTGTAAACAAAATGTTTGGTGCCACTGTTGCTTATACATTTTAACAATTTTATTGACAGAGTTTTCGAGTTTCACCATTTTTATTGACATCTCAACCCTTTCCCTCACATAGACGCTTTCTGACGCCTCTGCAGCAGACGGCTTTTTGAAAACATAGTGACAAAAGAAGAAATTGCTCAAAACGAGCAATTTCTCCTTTTGCCACAATGTTTTCCACTTTTAGTCATAGGTTATCCATTCAATTATGGAGATTTCCTATTTGTTGACAAAATATGTTCAAAGTCGTCTGCTGCAGAACCCTTTCCCACTTGCAGACGCATTCCGACGCAATTGCAGCAGACGACTTTTGAAAACATTGTAGCAAAAGTAGAAATTGCTCATGATGAGCAATTTCCCCTTTTGCCACTATGTTCTCAACTCTATTTGATGAAATATTTCACATGTTTGCCAATATGTTCAAAGTCGTCTGCTGCAAAATTGTCGTATGAGGGAAAGGGTTAACGGATAGTAGTACTGACAGTTTCCGAACGTAACATCACCATAACGGTCGATGCAGCAAGGCAGTGTGGTCCGTTCGCTAAACAGACCACTTTATTTATGGGAGCTTTTCACATACTTTCCCAGGGTTATAAAACAAGGTGGTTTCTGTTTTGAAAAAATTACAAGATATTAAAAGTCCCATTAGTACCTTTAATCTTTTAAATCGATCGATGTTACTTCTACAGTGAATCTATCAATACCTTTGATCTAACCGCCGTTTTAAAAAAATAAACGACATATAATTATGTATTGCTGAGCTATGTCACACTCAGAGGGACCAACACCGAGCGAAATGTGCGGAGGAATCTTAACCTTCACAAAGTACGACAAGAGCCTTCTTACGAGAACGGACACGTGTTATATATCTTCATGGTAACCTTCCCGGCGAAACGAAAACCGTAAAATACAACTCAACTTATAAGTAACTGTGTATAGCAATTTCTTATATAGCAATATTGAAATTGCATATTGAAATATAAAACCACACTACCCATCTTCCGACGGGCCTTATCAACGGGAGTGATTTGTCTACAGGTATCTTCAAATAATCTTTTGATTATAGAACGATTGCGATATGACAATAGATTCGTCATAAAGATAACACGGCGTCCGTATGATCCACGATCTGCTCATTAAAACCTTTTCCCTCATACGACATTTCTGCAGCAGACGACTTTGAACATATTTTGTCAAAAAAATAGACAAATTTCTATAATTGAATGGATAGCCTATGACTAAAAGTGGAAAACATCGTGGCAAAAGGAGAAATTTTGCTCGTTTTGAGCAATTTCTTCTTTTGTCACTATATTTTCAAAAAGCCGCCTGCTACAGAGGCGTCAGAAAGCGTATATATGAGGTATGGGGTTAATCCTTTTCAACATACAGCAAATCCGCAGCAGACGACTTCGACAAAATCTTTGTAAATGAACGAATAATAATTGAATCGGGTTGAAAACATTGTGGCAAAAGGAGAAATTGCTTATCATGAGCTACAGATGTGATGTGTCAGAAGACGTCTTTAAGTGGAAAAGGGTTAACCCCTATAGCAGATTTTCGCAACCTTAAAATTGGCGAGTTTAGGGTCCTGATGCTTTTTTTGCGAGTGGTGAAGACTCTGGTGATCCTGTACATGTGCACAGTCTTACCGCATCCTTCACTGACTCTGTGTGTTATATAGGTTATCACGCATCTTCTGACAAAGAACCTAGAGGTGTTGCCCTGCACGTTTTACGCCACATACCGCAAATCCGCAGCAGACGACTTTGACAAAATCTTAAAGAAATATGAACATATTTTGTAAATGAGCGAGTAATAATTGAATAGAGGTGAAAACATTGTGGCAAAAGGAGAAATTGCTCATTTCTTCTTTTGTCAAAATGTTTTCAAAGTCGTCTGTCATATGTTGCATACATATGTGATCCTGTTACATTTTGCGAGTGGTGAAGTCTCGGGTCGTCCTGTACATGTGCACAGTCTTACCGCAGCCTTCACTGACTGCCCGTGTGTTATGTAGGTACACATGCATCTTCTGACAAAAACTTGGTATTGCCCTTCTAGTTTTACGCTAATATACATTAAAACGATGCCAAACCGAGATTCAACATGACCTAAAATCGGCTTGTACGGCATAATGGTATTCAGAATCATAAACATTCTCTAACTGAAGCAGTTTAATGAGTTTATTGAGACTCTTTATTCTGATTGTTTCTATGGATATTTACTTTTTCGTAGCGCAATGCTGTCAGACTGTCAGACTATTTTGAAAAATACATTGATATTAATGCGTAATTAAAAATAATACCTACCAACCATATAATATAAACCTTTTTTTCGTTGAATTCCATCAACCCGGCGGTATCTCCCTCCCCCTTCCCCTCCCCATCCCCTGCCCCCGGGCTCCTCCCCTGAGTTTTGACAAATTTCTCATATATGTTTGGACTTGTCTTTGTGCTAAGTATTTATAACGCCCTCTCCGCATACAACGAATTAACAGCAGGCAATTTTATCTTTGATATCTTTTTTAAAAAAAATGCTATTATAAAATGAAATTATTGATTCGAGTCGAAAGCAGTGTGGAAAAATGAGAAATTGCCAATTTCCTCTTTTGTCACACTATTTAGAAAAAGTCGTCTGCTGCAAATGCTTCAACATACGTCTGCAGGTATGAAAGGGTTGACTCACTTAACTGAATAGCGAATAGTGTAGCACAATACAATACAGAACGAATGTGCAATGTGCAATACTTGTTCGCAGTTGTAGTTTAAATTCGTGCAGAACATTATAAAGAAATGTCGTTTAACCCTTTCCCACATACTACAAATGTGCAACTGACGACTTTGAAAACGCCATGGCTGAATGTTAAAAGAAATCCACAAATGAGAGTTATATCATCAAATAGACTTGAAAACATTATGGCAAAAACAGAAATTTCTCTTCCTTTTGACACAATGTTTTTTAATTGTCGTCTGCTGTAGAGGCGTCAGAAACCGTGTGTCATATATATCATCAAATAGACTTGAAAACGTTATGGAAAAAAGAGAAATTGCTCTTCCTTTTGACACTCTGTTTTTAATTGTCGTCTGCTGTAGAGGCGTCAGAAACCGTCTGTATGTCAAAGTCAAAGTATGTATAAGATTAATTGACATTTTGTAAAATGGTCGACAGTATCGATTTAGTCAACATTACGTTCTAATAGATCAACAACATTTAGCTATGGTGTCCCGGCCGACTGGAAAATAGAATTTAAGGACGTCATGAAATCGTCTGTATGTAGGAAAAGGTTAAAGTCGCTTACAGCCGGATAAGATAAATCGACATTATGAAGAAATAATCGACAGTATAGATTGCGTCAATATTACGTTCGATTAGATCAAACGTAAGATATAAAGTGTTCGGAGATGCTTATCATAAAGACAGTGGGACTTGCAATTATAAACGTTTTAAATGGTATCAATATCCGTATTGTAAAAGAGCTTATTAACCCTTTCCCATATACATCAAATATGCAGCAGACGACTTTGAAAACATATTCTCAAAAATGTGAAAAAGAACATTAATGACAGTTTGATTATTAAATTGAGTTGAAAACGTTGTGGCAAATGGTGGAATTGCTCATCATGAGCAATTTCACCTTTGCCACAGTGTTTTCAAAAGTCGTCTGCTGCAGAGGTGTGCAGAAACCGTCTATATGAGGGGAAGGGTTAAGCGTTGACCCATATCCCGTTACAATGCGACTTTAAACATAATTTACGTATGTCGTAACGTACGACTTGAAACTAGAATTTACGGACGTCATGAAATCGTCTGTATGTTTTGGAAAAGGGTAAAGTCGCATACAGCTGGATTAGATTAATTGACATTTTGCAGAAATGGTCGACAATATAGATTGCGTCAATATTACGTTCGATTATATCAAACGTAAGATATATAGGGTTCGGAGATGCTTATCTTAAAGACAGTGGGACTTGCAATTATAAACGTTTTAAATGGTATCAATATCCTTATTGTAAAAGAGCTTATTAACCCTTTCCCAGATACAGCAAATCTGCAGCAGACGACTTTGAAAACATCTTTTCAAAAATGTGAAAAAATATTCATTAATGACAGTTTGATTATTAAATTGAGTTGAACACATTGTGGCAAATGGTGGAATTGCTCATCATGATCAATTTCACCTTTGCCATAGTGTTTTCAAAAGTCGCCTGCTGCAGAGGCGTGCAGATATGAGGGAAAGGGTTAAGCGTTGACCCCTATTCCGTTACAATGCGACTTTAAACATCATTTACGTATGTCGTAACGTACGACTTGAAACTAGAATTTACGGACGTCATGAAATCGTCTGTATGTTTTTGGAAAAGGATAAAGTCGCATACATCTGGAATAGATTAATTGACATTTTGTAGAAATGGTCGACAATATAGATTGCGTCAATATTACGTTAGATAAGATCAAAAGTAAGATACAAAGGGCTCGGAGATACCTATCTTAAAGACAGTGGGACTTGCACTAATAAAAGTTTTAAAAAATGGTATCAATATCTTTAATGTAAATCGGCTTACTTAAACATTGACCCTTATACCGTTATAATGCGACTTTTATACAACATTTACCTATGGAATTGTATTTCACGGACAATGTAGATAAAGATCAGACTCTGTATTCGTACACGCTCATCGTAGTATACGTATACTTGTCCCTTGTACATGTACCAGTATATAGTGTGTTTGTTTTATTGGGGTTTTACGCCGCTTTCAACATTGTTTCAGTTATATCACGGAGATGTACAAGTACATAGAAAAAACTACGCCATTCATTTGTATTTTGTTTTTAAACTAAATCTGCTGACACCTGACACTAGTCAACCCTTTCCCTTATACATACGCTTTCCTACGCCTATGAAGCATACGACTTTTTATAAACAATGCTGAAAATAGAGAAATTTCCCATGATGAACAATTTCTCCTTTTTCCACAATGTTTTCGACGCTATTAAATAATGAACGATTCGTTGATTTTTTTCCTCTTTTACTGCTGCAGATTTACTGCATATGGGAAAGGGCTAATCCTTTCCGTGATAGAACTGAACTTTACACTGCAGCAGTACGTTTGAAAATATTGCACGTTACGAAGCCAGTTGATAACAAAAAGAAGTAAGTTATTGATTAAAATACGACTGATTAACTAAAGGGAAATAAATCATACTGACCTCATTGAGCGTAGACGGAGATACATTTAGTAGCACGACTTACTTCCCTTACACCAAACTCATCATAAGAGGGGAAAATCGACATGATCAAATAATGAAGGGTATATAGTTACACAAATAATATACATATATTATGTATATATTCGGCATCACAGATATCGTCCTTATATTTTATAAATTTCACTCGCACCAAACTCCCTATTAAAGATACTGTCGTAAATTTGTTTTTTCCAACAATGCTGTTTACGGGCTGACGCTAACTTCAACATATACATGCACATATGCATATTTTACTTTTACTACTATACAGATGTTTTAGGTCGAACGAATGTACGTACGATCATCCGTAGCTAGTAACGGAATTCAAAAACAACCAAATTAAATTGTGTTTGATTTTGCTTATTTGAATTATGTTTTACGACGCAATCAACAGTATTGCAGTTATATCACGTCGTTTCCTGGCTATACGTATTTCGTCCTGACACTGACGCATCCAGACATCATGCTATCCCCGCAACCCTGGGCTCGAACAAGGTAACGCACTTCTTCTAACTTTTAAAGTATTCAGTATGACCTCACCGGGGATCAAACCCTCACCCCCGCTCCTGGGGCGGACGCTCTAACCACAGCACGGTCGAGTTAAAGAATAATATGATACATTTAACCCTTTCCCACATACAACAAATCTGCAGCAGACAACTTTGAAAACATAGCGACACAAACTAGAAAAATCTCCCTAAAAGATAGCTTAAGTGTTAAATAAAGTTGAAAAGATTGTGGCCAAAGGAGAAATTGCGCATCATGAGCAATTTCACCTTTAACCACACTATTTTCAAACGTCGTCTGTTACATATACCAATGTACCGCCAAGTCGTGAGTTCAATCCCCAGCCGGGTCAAATATATTCATATAATGAATATCGAGCCAGCTGACGGAACCGGGATTGAATCAGGGACCTTTAAATCTTCAGTTGAAAGCACCATTCTCACTGTCACGGTTCTTGTCCCGGTATCTCCCGGTGTATAATAGCCGGTATACCGGAATGATGCAGGGACGTTTTTCCGCCTAAAAATCAATTGCATTCTCACATTGCCGTCGTTGTCACGGAGTAACCCGCGGTGTAGAAACCGGATGTCCTCTACTGATCCCGGATTACCCTGGTTTGGTACGGTTAATTCACAGTGTCGCGCCGGCGAGTTCATCCCGGTACAAGCCGATGTGACCAAGGTCATGTATGTCACGGTGGCCGCCGGTCCAACCCGGTATAGATCCGGTCATGCGCCGGCGTGTACCGGCATTGTGTTGTATATGCCCGGATCAAGCCGATTCTGGATGTTTCTCACTGTAACCCCCCGGTTTTATTAAATATTTTAAAATAAATGAATTAAACATTTAACCGGGACGGTCTGCCGGTTCGAGACGGAACATCAGGGTTCATTACAGATCATCCCGAACTTCTTCGGTGCCACCGCGACAAGGTTTCTTTCAGACCTTCATCTGGGACGTACTGGAGCGCCAATCAGGGACAGGCTTAACGCTCTCCCTCATATAGACGCTTTCTGACGCTCTGCAGCAGACGGCTTTTTGGAAAACATAGTGACAAAGGAAGAAATTGCACAGAACGTGCAATTTCTCCTTTTGCCACAATGTTTTCCACTTTTTGTCATATGTTATCCATTCAATTATGGAAATTTTCTATGTTTTGACAACAAATGTTCAAAGTCGTCTGCTGCAGAATTGTCGTATGAGGGAAAGGGTTAACGCTCTCCCAACTAAGCTATTCCAGCTGACAGAAATAAATGGCTAGATACTGCAGGCACTAAAACGGAACAAATTGATTTGACTCGGTACTTTCCGTTATTGGATTTTCTTACTCAAGAAAACAGGAATACAGGAAAATGCCAACTCTGATTTGTTTATTTGATTTAATAACTGAACACGTTTGACAATGAAATCAGACACACTTGTTTTATTACCATCAAGTGGTAAAACGTTTTCCACATACAGAAGCTTTTTGATCCAGTATCATCAGAATGATTTCGAAAGTAGTCTTATGCCTAGACTACTTTTGAAATCATTCTGGCAAAAGAGGACATATTCACAATGTGCAATTTTTCCTTTTGCCGCATTTTTTAAAACTCTTTTCAGTAATAATACTTTAATTTTTAAAGGTTTCCATGCGGTAAACAGTTCCGATGTCATACGTTCAACCCGAAAGAATCTTGATACAAGATACACACATGTAATATGGGTTAATGTTCGTGAATGTAATCTGAGTCTGGTGTAATTGTCACATTCAATAGACGTTTGATTTGACAACTGTGCGTGCATTGATTCTTTTCCCATCGGACAATGCACGTCACTGACGTGTGCATGGTATTAGGTTAAGAACTTTGCCCCCATTTGGCATGACCAAAGTGGGTGGTGTATATACGTTTGTTGTCAGAGGTCGAAGGTTCAATCATTGGCAGTGTCATACCAATTTTTTTTTTCCAGGTTGATTTTTAGTTTTCCATTGTTTTTATTTACTCCTGTAATAAATTGACGTGGGTGATATTGGTTTATTTGGTACAGATATGCGTGCGTTTGCTTATGCATTAAACGCGGCGCTAAACACGCTAACATTTCCGACAGATTAGCAAAAGACTTTGAAGACAACTTGGTATTTGCAAAAAAAAAAAAAAAATCCGTAAATGATCTTTTAATAATTAGGCAGAGTTGAAAACATTTTGGCAAAAGGAGAAATTGCTCGTCATGAACACTTTTCCTTTTGTCACTTGTCTGTGTATCCACGCTAATATTGATTGATTGTTTGGTGTTTTAAGCCGCCTTCGACAATTCTTTAATTATATCACGGCGTTTCCTGGGTACATTAACAGTGCTACTGGTACATTTATCCTGGGTAAAGGGGGTATAGAGCGAAAGCCCGTAAAAAGAACGATGTAACAAACGTTAACCCTTTTCCACATACGACAATAACACAGCAGACGACATCTATACACAACTATCGACAATCCCTATTGAGTTTTATAAACTATTGAATAGAGTTGAAAACATTGCGACAAAAGGAGACATTGCTCAGTATGAGCAATGTCTCCGTTTGTCACAATGTTTTCAACAGTCGTCTGCTGCAGAGACATCCGAAAGCGTATGCACGTGAGGCAGGGTTGATCTGGTTTCGTTCAAATGATCAACGGCACGGACAAACCGATTACTTTAGTACGTATAACACCAAGTATAGGACCCGACGAACATGCTAGCTAGCTCCCACCATTTTAGTCTAAACTATACCTGTTCGCAAACAGCTCTGTGTTAATCAATCTTTTACGGGAATCACTGAAATAATAAGCTAGAAGAATAGCCCATTTGAAATGCAACGCGTACGTCAGAAATATATATATATATATATATATATATGTATATATAGCAGATGGTCGTTATTATGACGTGGTGGTTCAGATCTTTTTTTTTCCCACGGATTCACTGTGCACGACATATTGTTATGTGATATTTCTAATATATTGACTCACTTCCTCTCCCTTTGTATTACCGTATTCGGGTATCCCCACTTTGAGTGGATTAAAGGAACACTTTCGGTTTATTTTGCCGTATAACCCTCTTCCCTAACGGAGGTGATTTTATACGCATCTGCAGCAGACGAGTTCTTAAAAATCCATAGTTGTTTTCATAAGTTTTGTATACATGTTTTTAAATTTGTCTGCTGCCAGATGTGTTCTATATGGGAAAAGTTAAAATGAAAATAAATTGGGAAGTACAATGATCATAAGATTTGTTTGTTTAATTGGGGTTTTACGCCGCTTTCAATATTATTTCAGTTATATCATGGCGACAGCTCAGTTATTCATGATCCCTGGTTAAACAAACCAGTACTAGGCTAGAAAATGTGCCTTGCCCTAGGCAATCCACCATGACCGAGGTGCCGCGACTGGGGATCGAACCCGGGACACCCGTTTCGAAACCCCCGACGCTAACCACCTAACCACAGCGGATAAGTGGGAAAGGTTAAATTGAAAAAACATTGGGAAATAAAATGATCATAAGAAGAGCCATGGAGCAGGTACATTGCATTGATGGTCGAATATCATTTTAATAGTCGCATTTCACTATTGATGATATATACAAATTAAGCCTAGCACAAATACATTTCTTCATCGTTAAATAAATGACGATTGCCTGAAGGAAGCGATTGTACACTGAACCATTTTATTACTTTCATCAATTTTTTTTTCTAGAAAAAATACAAATGGCACGGATTTGACAGAGATTTGTCGAAATATGTTTTCGTTTGGAAATCAGCTATAAAAGAATCTAACATGCAGCTAGATCGGAGTCCGTTTGCACCAAATCTTCCCCATACTAATCCCATTATTATTCTAAATTCACGTATATACACACTTTCTTTTCATTGGTTAAACCATTATACAGTTGTATTTTCAAGCTTGTTATGTATGTGTTGGGTATACATGACACATTTTTGTTATTATTAAAAAAAAAAGAGAAAGCTAATTATTGCAAGTCAGGAATTATGCAACTTTGAATTATTCGAAGAATAAAAATGAATAAATGAGTTCCAAAATGTTCTGACTCAATTTTATGAAATCAAAAGAAAATATAACAAGACGAAAATTTGTGTAGAAATAACGTCGAAGTAATGTATGGCAAAACATTAAGCTCAGGACCATGCCAACATTGTCGAATGTAGCATTGCATATTGGGTTCGGTCCCTAGTTGATGCCGTCATGGAGAGGAGGAGTGCCATTGGACAAGGTATATCTCCTAGCCTAGTATTGCTGTATTTACTCAAGGGTAGTAATGAATAAGGGAAACTGTCGCCGTGAAATAATGTTAAAATACTGATTTAAAATTAATAAAACTAGATTAAACCAATGTCGTAATAAAATGAAAGTGTCCCTTTAAGTCTCAACAGGTCCCCCACTCGCGGCAAGAGATTAAAATCTCTGATGGGCCATAATACATCCGTAATTCGCTGTAAAAATACGGGTAGGATTCAACTTCTCGCGATTTTCTCACGGTTTTCGGGCTCGCTTAGTCACTCGAGCCCAAGGAGAGCGTCATCAACTAAAAAGAGCCCGATATCGTTTAAACACCCGTGTAACTAACCCTTTACCACATGAAGACCTTTTTGTAAAAAACACATTTTTGAAAAAGTAAAAAATGCTCATACTGAAATATTTTCGACTTTATTATATGTATGTATAATGAAAGGGATAGAGATGTTGGTTTTTTCCATAGCTTTCATCTAAACGTTTTCAAAACCAATTAGCTACAGATATGTTGTATACGGGAACGGATTAAATGTGCATACTTTGGTAGTCAGATCTGGTATCCATTAAACAATCTTTTTATTTTTTACTAGAGGCTGTTAAAATGTTTTACGAAAGACGAAGTATCAGGACAGATTATATGACAACTGTCTCGTCTTGTTCTTCACTGATCGCACTGTAGTTTTAGTAGAACACCATTTGTTATTTTGGTGTGACGTGGTCTCAGTTTTTACAGATGGTAGATTCATGCTTGAGAAGCCCTTTTGTGAAGCCCGCGTCTAGTAGTTTGCTCTCTGACCTCTTGATGTAAGGATAGATAAAACCCTGGTAATAATATATGAGTGGTCGCGTTCTGGGTGTCACTTTCTACACCCTTAAACGGGCTGAACTCTCGGTGGAGATCAAAATATTTTTAAATGTTGAAACTTTCTGCAAATATTGCTTATTGTGACAACAAATATAAGTAATAAATAGTTTAACACTATTTTTGAAGTAGATGTTGAGAAAAAAACCCCAGTCAATTGAATGTCATGAAACTATACAAAATTTGGCTTACTGGGTATGTCTACTCCGTATAAATGAAGAATAAACGATCAATATTTAGACGTTTATGTGCAGGAATCGAATAATTGAAAAATTAAACGTGTGGTTGCTATAGACAGGGTATTTCTTAACAAAGGGTGTCTTTAGCACAGGTTTGACTGTATATGAAATAATTTGTTTTTAGGGTAAGACGGGAGGGAAGAACATCATTTGTGTGTGTCCGGGACCGTTGTCCATCCCATCCCACTGTAAAACAGAGGTATTATGGACCCAATATAAGGGGTTCAAAAGCCACTTTTAAAGACCATATTAACTCATTTGGATGTCCCTATCTGGGACTTTGAGAGCCCTTTTTATCCCCATTTCCCCTTATTTGTAATTTTAAAGGATTGTTGTCTTACGCACCTGGGATGGATCAGCTCTTTCAGCGCGACAGGCAATTTTGAGGGTTTTGCAAACAATACAGATTCAGGTGAGTCAGCTCGTAACGAGCTGTCTCACCTGAAATCAGCATTGTTTGCCTTTTAGTTACCAAAATAGTGCAAAACTTTCATAAATTGAGAAATGGACACACCCGATTTTGAACATGGAAGAGTCTACTTTAAACAATTCGGCGCTGAAAGAGTCATATACCGCTAGCCAACGCTATCATTATCTGAACACACTTCCTGAACTCTTTCACTGCCGAATTCCACAACGTCGACTCTTCCATGTTGAAAAATTGGATCATTCCATTTTTCGTCCCAACAGAAAAATTTGGTAAAAGTTAATACTTCCCTCATACGACAATTCTGCAGCAGACGACTTTGAAAGTATTTTTTTTGTCAAAAAATAGAAAATCTCCATAGTTGAATGGATAACCTATGACAAAAAGTGGAAAACATTGTGGCAAAAAGGAGAAATTGCACGTTTTGTGCAATTTCTTCTTTTGTCACTATGTTTTCAAAAAGCCGTCTGCTGCAGAGGCGTCAGAAAGCGTCTATATGAGGGAAAGGGTTAATGTATAAGTGGCAAACAATGGACAGCTATTTGCGAGCTGTCTCACCTTGAATTGCATTAGGCAGCGAAAGAAAATAAGAGTATCTGCCTTCATATGTTTATGTCTACATTTGAAAAAATCTAATATTCGTTACGTTAATTCTCAAAATGCAATTTGTTTTAGGGCCACGTCACGGGAAAACCGACATTCGGGAGCTTTGCGACCGGAAAATTATCAGATCACCATTCGTATCCGCGCAGACAGATCACGATCTTCCATTTTCGTCATCTAGTTTTAAAAACGTTGGACTATATACGGAGGAATAGACTGATATATTCCCCACCTACATTGCTCCTATGACTTTGAAACGATTCTTTTGTAGTACCAATAACATACGGCTTGAGCGCCTAATCAGGGTTTTGAAATTTGAAATATCGAGAGCTGTCTTAACCTTTTCCCACTTGCAGACGCATTCCGACGCAATTGCAGCAGACGACTTTTGAAAACATTGTAGCAAAAGTAGAAATTGCTCATGATGAGCAATTTCCCCTTTTGCCACTATGTTTTCAACTATATTAAATGAGATATTTCACATGTTTGCCAATAATGTTTTCAAAGTCGTCTGCTTTAGAATTGTGGTATGTGGGACAAGGGTTAAAAGCATCTTATTTAAATCGTAACTGAAACAATGTTGAAAACGGCGCAAACACAAAACAATCAATCAATCAATCAATAACCCTGATTGGGAGGTAGGGTAACCACAACTACCACTATGTAAATGTTATATATGTTGAACCCTGACATCCAGCTCAAGAGGCGGACGCCACCACGCGGATATGAATGACGCACTATGTCGTGATACATCGAAAACTTATCAGTTAATTCTTAATTGATTTTCATATCAGCCGTTCTAAAATGACGTAATGCCGGATTTATTACACATTTTGACAGGGGACACGTCAACCATGAAGGATCCATTCTAGAATTGTGATTTCTTATGCGAACAGGGTTGAAGACAGTGGTGCAGAGGTAGAGCGTCGGCCCCTCGTACCAAAAGTCACAGGTTCGGGTCCCGGGTTCGGGTCTCGGGTTCGGGTCCCGGGTTTGGGTCCTAGGTTCGAGTCCCGTGATGAGTGGGTTCTGACCTTCGGATATTTCCACGCAAACGGCGCGAGTACTGGTTAAGTCTCCAGGAAGCAGACATCGAGCGTGATTAATATAAGTGATATAATATAAGTAACGCAATCGATGTAAAATAAATAGGTTTAAACTAACAGTGACGAACCGAATTATTACATAATAAATGTCAATTCTCGCGAGAGTACGTGTATATACAAGTTTATTGAGAAATACAGTGGACAATATGTACATACGTATACCATATTTAACAATGTACATATTAACATAGGTAATACAAATGTTTAAACATCATAGCAAGCGTATGAACTCACTGTAATTTACACAAAACATATATTGTTCATTAAATGAAAATATATAAAAAGAATTCTACAAAGTACAGTACAAACATTGGATACGTATGCAATTTTCATTGTCAAAGCGTGAAGGGGTACGTATGTCATTATTCAATAAACAAAGTTTTTCGCAATTCAAACGAATTAAAAACAAACATAGACACAATCAAAATAAATGTTGGGCTCTCAGATGTCATGAGATCAATACATTTCAAAATATCACGGAATGGAATTTTATTTTACCCCGAATATGTTTCCATAAAATAAATAGCTTTGATTTGTTTGTTTGTTTGTTTGGAGTTTAACGCCGCTTTCAACAGCTTTGGTCATATCACGGCGGTCAGTGCACCTACCCATGTTTTCCTGGCTTTCCCACACCAGTACTTACACAACATTCTTTCGAACTGAAAATAGCTTTGATGGAAATACCAGTACTTATGTCTTGTCATAATACAAATCTTTTAGGCACACAGTTTCTATATTGTCGTGTAGTATGATCTGAAAGACGTCAATTACACCATCAGCATTTATTGTATCCGTGTCATGAGACACAAATCGGTTTTTGTTTCCCATTCGCTAATCGTTGCTTGAACATTCCTTGGGTGGTAGAGCGTCCGCCTCGGGTGCGAGAGGTCGTGGGTTCAATCCCCGGCTGGTTCATACCAAAGACTTATAAAAATGGTAGTAATAGCTGCCCTCCTTGGCGTTCATGGGTTGCAGGGTTAGAATTACGACTGACTGGCTGGTGTCAGTATAAAGTGACCAGTAGTACTGGTAACTCACCCAGGAAACGCCGTGATGTGAAATGTTGAAAAGCGGCGTAAAACAGCAAATAATCAATCCTTAACCCTTTCCCTCATACGACAATTATGCAGCAGACGACTTTGAGCATATTTTGTAAAAAAGTAGAAAATCTCTATAATTAAATGGATAACTAAAAGTGAAAAAACATTGTGGCAAAAGGAGAAATTGCACGTATCGTGCAATTTCTTCTTTTGTCACTTTGTTTTCAAAAAGCCGTCTGCTGCAGAGGCGTCAGAGAGCGTCTATATGAGGGAAAAGAGTTAAAAGTACCAGTGATAATGAATAAAACACGATCAGTTAAATGTACAAACACCATTGCTTTGACCCTGCATTCCCATAACATTCAACCATTTATTTGTTTTACCCTTTTCCACACACAATATATATCTGCAGCATAAAACGTTGAAAATAACTGAACTAAAATATAGAAAGTTGCAATAGATTAGATATATTTAATAATAAAGTATACATCTTTGATGCTTAAAGGATTTTGTAACAGTGTTTTCAGAAGTCGTCTGCCGCGAATGCGTCAAAACGCGCCAAGACCTAACAAACTATTATTAGGTCTTTGAAAAATGGAAATGTTTATATACATCAAATCTACGGATAATCTGAGGCAAATATATGTAAACATTCTATAAATGAAAGTCTTTTTTTTTTCTTACTAGTAATGAAAACATTTTATCAAAATAAAAATCTGCTCGAATTATTGAGCAATTTCTCATAGTTTTCAGAATTGTTCTGCTGCAGATGCGTCAAAACACATCTGCGTGGGGGGGAAAAGGGTCAGACTAAGATAAGTGCTACAAGGATTTACGATTTTCAGTCGCTCTGATTTTCACACGCGTCGTCAGTCTAAACCCTGGGAAAAGTAAACACTGGCGGAAAGAATTAACGTCACGTGATTCTCTGTTTAAATACAATTTATATGGCCCTCGTGACTTTGCGCACACAAAGCTCGATCGCCACGTGCGGCGATGTAAATAAGTAAAATATCTACCATTTGCCCGTTATGTTGAAGAATCAAACCGCGATTCAATCAATGAAATGGTCGTGGGTTCGAACTCCGGGTCCGGCACTCGTTCGTGTTGATGATTGACACAAGGCACATTGACTTGAGCGTCATTCACCTATAATTTGTAATGTGAAAGTATATATCCAATGTGTGCCACATTATCTTCCTACTATAAGTTCGAATTGCACCCACTGGATTTTATTTTGATCAAACAGATGCAAGCAGGACACTTAAACGTTCCCAGGCCTACTTCAGTGGCACACCAGTAAATGTATTTAAGGATTAGAGTACCTTTTTCGTTATACATGTAGCACTTTCCAACATATATAAACTTGTTGACGACTCTGCAGCAGGCGATTTTTTAAAACATTGTGGCAAAAGGAGAAGATGCTCGTTGCTCGTTTTGAGTAATTTCTTATTTTGCCACAATGTATAAAAGTAAGATGTTTTTGATAGTTAAATTCTCAATTGTAGATTTGTTTTCCCGTTTTTGACTCAATATTAACGAAATCGTCACGAAGGAAAGCCCCGATCTCAGTCTTTCATTCCTCGACACCGTTTGCCCATCCCAGACAGCTTTGGTAGTGTAGTGGTATAGCGTAAACCTCAGATGCGGGGATCGGGGGGTCGCGGGTTCGATCCCCAGTCTGATCATATAAAAGACTTAAACTATGGTATTAATAACTGTTCTCCTTGGCGCACAGGGTTGCGGGGTTAGCATTAACACTGACTGGCTGGTGTCAGGATAAATGGACCAGTAGTACTGGTTAATTACCCAGGAAACGCCGTGATATAACTGAACAAATGTTGAAAGCGACGTAAAAGCACCATGCAATCAATCACCCCATCCCCGATAAAAAATCCCGTATGTCATAGGCTACTCCTAGCTACGTTTCAGGATTATGAATTCAGTTTGACGTATTTATCGATGTTAACCAAGGAAAGTTGTCCCCCTAAAAAATTGTAAAATCCGGGTGCGCAGGGTTTTAGATTGACGCTATGCACTTGTTTACTTTCTCACCGTGTTTTCAAGTTATCTGAAATCTTAATTTAAGTGTATCACGATTTTAGAACCTGACAGAAAAAAATGCGCAACAAATGTTTGAACTAATCCCATAGCACTGAATCGTCGTATATACCTTTACTTTCAGAGAGCACTTTGTTTGGTTTGGGCGAATTATTTTAAAAGGATCAATGAATGGATCCATGCAGTTTGATCTTGATCTACACAAGTCGCTTATATACCACACAATAGGTTTCAAGAAAACGAAAAATTCCCAAAGTCAGGACCCGCTCATCACGGGACTCGACTTTGATACGAGAGGCCGACGCTCTACCTCTGCACCACTGTCTTCCACTGTCAAAGAACCTTTGTCAAACAGTGTGTACTTGAATCAGATTGCATTGATACACTTGTCTACGGCTTATACTTAAAGCTTAACCAAATGGAAGTAATGGCTGCCCTCCCTGGCGCTCAGGGCTGAAGGGTAAGCATTGCGACTTACTGACTGGCTGGTGTCAGGATAAATGGACAAGTAGAACTGGTATCTTAACCCTTTCCCTCATATAGACGCTTTCTGACGCCTCTGCAGCAGACGGTTTTTTGAAAACATAGTGACAAAAGAAGAAATTGCACAAAACGTGCAATTTCTCCTTTTGCCACAATGTTTTCCACTGTTTGTCATAGGTTATCCATTTCAATTATGGAGATTTTCTATGTTTTGACAAAATACGTTCAAAGTCGTCTGCTGCAGAATTGTCGTATGAGGGAAAGGGTTAAACACCGTAATAACGCAGAGCTCTAGATAAGGGGATTACTTCATGTTCTGAAATCCTTATTCGACATTCAAACCCTATGTTGTGGGTACTCAAGAGGATCGTCTCAGTGAAAACATTCTTTTGACTTCCCACAACGTAGGATTTGGTTGAGTAATAAGAGAAATATTAAGGGTAAAGACCTGTTCACTCCGTCTTATCTAGTCCTCTGTAATAACGTATAAATAAAGACACTGACCTAAGAGTGTATGCCAACAAACTGTATAGACTTAACACGTTCCCACCTATAGACGCTTTGTGACGTCTATGCAGCAGACGACATTTGAAAATATTGTTGCAAAAGGGGAAATTGCCACAATGTTTTTACAACTTTACCCAATTGTTTATTTAATTATAAAGAGTTTCCAATATTTTCTAACTAAATATGTTTAGATGTGTCTGCTAATCTTTCGTATAAAGCGTACACATACTCAGACTAGTTGTAAAGATGACTGTTTGATAAAAACATGAAGTTTCAACAGTATGTATTGGGGTTTTACGCCGCTTTCAACATTATTTCAGTTATATCACGGCTACAGTTCACTTATTCATGATCCCTGTGTAAACAAACCAGTACTAGGCTAGAAAATATGCCTTGCCCAAGGGCACTCCACCATGACCGTAGTGCCGCGACTGGGAATCGAACCCGGGACACCCGCGTTCGAAATCCCCGACGCTAACCACCCGACCACAGCGGATTCCTAAACAAGGTTTAAACAGAGCACTGTATCCATGCATTGTAAAGTAATGTTTTAATTGCGCGCTTAAGAGTAAGTAATATATTAGTCGATTAATCAAAATAAAATGGTCATTCATGTACTGCTAATGTAAAATTCAAAATAGTATTGTATTTATTAGTTTTGAACTAGTGTAATAATAGGAATACATCTTGTTGTTTGGGAATTTCGACTTCTATTTCGAGGCATTGTCCCTTTAAAGATAAACTCGACCGTTTTAACGTATTAAACATGTTTTATTTTATTTCACACTTTATTTCTGTTTAACGCCAACTTTAACATTATGTCATTAGTTATATCACGGCGACACGTTCACTTATTCAGGATCCCTGGATAATCAAACCAGTACTAGGCCAGGAAATGTGCCTAGCCCCAAGGTCACTTCTCCATGACCGCCTTGCCGCGACTGGGGATCGAAGCCGACACGCCCTGTTCCAAATCCCCGACGCTATCCACTCGGCGACGGCTGCTTCTTTGTATATAACATACAACAGTTTACAGATGAATGTGCATTGGGAACGACACGCACGTATGGGCGATATCATAAACGAGTACAGCCAGCTAATTATATATCGGAATAACGGTTCTATGGGTTCCCATTGGACAAATGGATCAAAAAGACCGTATTTAAGGTAGTTTTTATCATGCAAATTGTTTTGCTATCAAATAAAATTAACAGGTACAAATGTATGATCTCAAACAGGGCGTTAATATTACATGATGCTATAAAAAATAAAATAAAAAGTCGCGGCACACGAAAACAGTCCTTATTTACTTTATGTGCATCGAAGGTAAAGATTAGCCTAACCTCAGCGCAGTCTGATCAGGATCTTCACAGTTTTCTATTCAGTCGTATATGTATCCCGGAAGCCTCTTCAATGCGTTTATGACATGATAAGACATGGGCAATACAAGTTTACAATTTGATGTCATTGATTGCAAAAACTACCAAAAGTTCGTTTTTTTAGTGACATTGCCAAAATATTTTAATTTGAATTTAACGAGTTTATTCAGTTATTACTGCTCTATTGGGGTTTTGCGTTTTGTTAGATAATGGTGATTTATACGTTTGATAATTCATGTGTAATAATAATAATTCGAGTGTTTTTGAAACTAAAGTTAATAACGATCAGATTGTTAGCTCTTAACTCTTTCACAGCCGAGGTTCACAAAGTCGACTTTTCCATGTTGAAAATTGGACCACTCCATTTTTTTCTCGTCCAATAGGACATTCGGCAAAATGTAATGTTTAAATGGCAAATAATGCAGATTTCAGGAGAGACAGTTCGTTACGAGCCTTCTCACCTGACTCTGCATTCTTTGCAATAAACCGTTAATTGTCTTTGACAGCGAAAGAGGTGTAGTCGTAATTTGGTGGAACTCGTTCGATAGACGCTTATTGCATACCTGTACAACTAGATGATCAACTCGTTCTATAGACGCTTATTGCATACCTGTACAACTAGATGATCAACTCGTTCGATAGACGCTTATTGCATACCTGTACAACTAGATGATCAACTCGTTCTATAGACGCTTATTGCATACCTGTACAACTAAATGATCAACTCGTTCGATAGACGCTTATTGCATACCTGTACAACTAGATGATCAACTCGTTCGATAGACGCTTATTGCATACCTGTACAACTAGATGATCAACTCGTTCTATAGACGCTTATCGCATACCTGTACAACTAAATGATCAACTCGTTCTATAGACGCTTATTGCATACCTGTACAACTAGATGATCAACTCGTTCTATAGACGCTTATTGCATACCTGTACAACTAAATGATCAACTCGTTCTATAGACGCTTATTGCATACCTGTACAACTAGATGATCAACTCGTTCGATAGACGCTTATTGCATACCTGTACAACTAGATGATCAACTCGTTCTATAGACGCTTATTGCATACCTGTACAACTAAATGATCAACTCGTTCTATAGACGCTTATTGCATACCTGTACAACTAGATGATCAACTCGTTCGATAGACGCTTATTGCATACCTGTACAACTAGATGATCAACTCGTTCTATAGACGCTTATTGCATACCTGTACAACTAAATGATCAACTCGTTCGATAGACGCGTATTGCATACATGTACAACTAGATGATCAACTCGTTCGATAGACGCTTATTGCATACCTGTACAACTAGATGATCAACTCGTTCTATAGACGCTTATTGCATACCTGTACAACTAAATGATCAACTCGTTCTATAGACGCTTATTGCATACCTGTACAACTAGATGATCAACTCGTTCGATAGACGCTTATTGCATACCTGTACAACTAGATGATCAACTCGTTCTATAGACGCTTATTGCATACCTGTACAACTAAATGATCAACTCGTTCTATAGACGCTTATTGCATACCTGTACAACTAGATGATCAACTCGTTCTATAGACGCTTATTGCATACCTGTACAACTAGATGATCAACTCGTTCTATAGACGCTTATTGCTTACCTGTACAACAAGATGGTGAACTAGGAAGATCATGTACTGACAGCGCGGACCTGATCTCAATCGTCGATAGTCGTTAAGTCTTGGTTTTCGAGTTGTCGGAAACCAAGCTACTTAGTATGGACAACGTTTTTGTCACTTTAAAAAGTAATTTAGTTATACCACGGCGTTTACTTGAAACGTATCATTTGAACAGGTAAAAGGTACATGTTTGCATTACTGAACGCTATCAAAGGCAAGCCACTCCAACAGTCAAAATCAGAGCTCTTGATAAGGGGCGTTTTTCATGTTCTAGAATCATTATTTGACCCTCTAACTCTATGTTGTGGGTACTCAAAAGAATCGTCTCATTGAGACGATTCTTTTGAGTACCAACAACATAGGGTTTGCTGTTATAATAAGAGAGAAATTGTGGGGAAAAGAGCCGAATACCCCCTCCTTATCTGGACCTCTGCAAATTACAACTTGTCACTTTCTGGACGACTCGTTATATAAACCAGGCTGGTGGTCTAAGTTTTTTTTATTATATACCTGCACGTTTATCGGTGCAGATACGTGCAGATTGTCAAGCGCAAATCAAACACGACGGATTCAAAATCTAAATAGTGTAATGGTACGCACTTAAGTATGATGTGACGTCGTTTGACGTCATTCAAAATGTGGTTGTTGGGCGTGATTCAATTAAGGTGTAAATTGTGTTATTTCTTTATTGAAAATATCGTAATTTATATATGTTTTCTTTGTTTTGTCTTAAAAAGTTATACTAAGTATATAATAAAAAGAAAACGTTGCAGTAGCTATACATGGCTTTGTATTGTCTACTCGGGGCGTGGTTCAAATTGACATATCTTACGACCTTCTGTGTCACGTGATATTATTTTCTCCACGCGCCTCGTAGTATAGAACAAATCCATGTATCACTACGGCAACATAAAATTCCCTGTGTATATCTAAATCAAACACGATTAGCGCTTCATCGTTTCCTCCTTAGCGCTCAGGGATTCCGCCGTGGCAGAGTGGTTAGAGTTTGGGATTAGCAACCGGGTATCCCGGGTTCGATCCACGGTAGCGGCGCTGTGGTCATGCTGAAGTGCTCTTGTAAAATTTGTCGCATTTTCTAGCCTACTACTTGTTGTTTTACCCAGTGATCATGAATAAGTGAACTGTTGCTGTAATACAAATGAAATAATGTTGAAAACGGCGTAAAATCCCAACAAAACAAACAGTTCCTTAGCGCTGAGGGTTGGCGGGATAGCAGTACGGCTGACGCGCTGATGTCAGAATAAGCTCACCGTCAGCATTGGTCATTCAACCGGGAAACGACGGAATAAGACTGAAATACTGTTGAAATCGGCGTAAAATACAATACAATCACGGTAGTTGACGTCGACAATACAATCACGGTAGTTGACGTCGACAATACAATCACGGTAGTTGACGTCGACAATACAATCACGGTAGTTGACGTCGACAATACAATCACGGTAGTTGACGTCGACAATATACACAATTCGAGGAATTGCACGTCTGCTGTCAAACTATTGCGTCAGAATATCTAGAATGCTTCGAAGATCAAATGGCGAACATCGAAGACCCTGATTAAACTAGTGCATAGGTGAAGTATGATCTTAGTCGTCGGTGGTTGCATAATTCAGAAAGTGGATTCTCGTTTGAGGTGGCCTGACCATTACAAGCAGCTGGGAACATTTAGGTTTATAGATTAGCCGTACGAAAGTGGGACAATTGCCACTTTCGTGTTTTAAGATTTGACTTTATACAGCCCTACAGTCTTATCAGTGTTGCCATTCTATTGACTTGATAGCGTATACCGCCGCATTGGTCACAATGTCAGAATGTTCAGTTCACTTGAACTACATTGATACTCCGAAAGACAAGAACGGTATTATTTTGATTAATTTATGTTTGGGGTTTAACGCCGCTTTAATCATTTTTTCAGATATTACACCGCATTTCTTGGTTAAGTTACTTCTTGCCCGTTAATCCTGACACAAGCCGGTCGTAATGCTAACCCCGCAATCCTGAGCGCCAAAGAGGGCAGATATTTCTACCATTTTTAAAGTATTTGGTATGATCCGACCTGGGTTCGAACCCGCGACCTCCCGTATCCGTGGCGGACGCTCTACCATTACACCAGGCGGTTGAAAGGTATTATGTATCCGCATATGAGTCATCTCGCGCGAAATCTGACTCTCGAATTGAATGGCAGGAATCCGTTTATCCTGCCGAGACCCAAATATGCCAAATAGTTGCAACATTGAATCATTTCAGCATGCCGTGGCGCACATTTTTCAAATATTTCAAGCATAATAATTACATAATCGTCTTAAAGACCTGCAATAGTGTTCAACATGTTTGACGCGGTGTTTATTCTGATAAGGCACAGGCGTCCGAGAAGAAACAAACGTTATCATGCAATACAGCCAAACAAGTCATCAGCTGTTTGCGAACAGTTTATATTCAGACCAGACCACACACGTCAAAGACACAACACGTTCGACCTCTTTTTTTATGATTTTATCTGCACTTCAGGACAATACCTCGTATGTAATTGACATGGTCTGATCTAGTTCCGCAGTTTGCGTTAGATCGTCAAGATATATACTTTCAACGAGCTTCTGACAGACAGTGTCACGTGTGCATTACCATTTTGTATTATTACTCATGGAAATGCAGGTGAGCATGATCTAAAAACGGTGATTGAATAGAACATACTATACAATATGATACTGCTCAAGACAACCTACCTATGAAAGTTCCATATAAGCTGCCGAGCCCCGGTAGCTCAGTCGGTAGCGACGCGGGCTGTCAATCCGGGGGTTGTGAGTTCGAATCCCAGCTCGGCCAACGTTCCTTCCGACGTTTGAAAAATGTCGTTGTGACCTGCGTCATTTGTCTTTCACCAATGGGCTGTTTAACAATCTATGTGGAAAAGCAGCCAGTTGCTTGGAAAGTATGTTGTGTGGTGTACCGGTGTGGGAAAATCAGGAAACGCATGAGTAGGTGAACTGGTCGCCGTGAATTTAACTGATTTTTTTTTTTAAACGGCGTTAAACCCAATCAATCAATCAATTAATCAACCCATATAAGCTGATTTGTTGTATGATGAATACATATGTTTGCTTTGTCGGGGTTTTACGCCGTTTTCAAAAGTGTTATAGTTTCATCACGGCGACAGTTCACTTATTCATGATTCTTTAATAAACAAACCAGTACCAGGAAAAGTGCCTTGCTCGAGGACAATCCACCATGACCGCCGCGACTGAGGATCGAACCTGGGACACCCTGTTCAAAATATTCGATACTAACGGCGGATATCTATGTTGGTGTATTACAAATCTGTTTATTGGAGATTAACGTGGTTTCAACATATTGGTGTACCTGAATATTGGAACGATATGATTGTAAAATAAATAAATTAAAGGGACTGAACACCATAATGGTCCAAAATCGTTATATTTTATACTTGTTCTAATTAATCCAAAATACGTCGATATATATGTAACGGAATGTTGTAGAAGGTCGTACAAGTCTTGATTTTCATTATTTCATAGGAAATAAGCAGTTAAAAAAACGTCCGCTCCGTGTTTTCCCGTTTAAAAATACCGTGGAATATCCTCTTGCTCATTTGAATTTGTGGATTCAATTCGGCATTCTCTAACACTATCGACTCATTACATTCATGTATGCGTGAGTGTAAGGAACAACAACTCTGGGAAGGAGATTGTCAATTCGGTTGTAGTGATCACGTGATAAATATACAGCGATATTTTTAGATTTACTGGGTTACTAACCCAGTAGATTTTACAATGCAAAATAACGAAAAATCTCTGCAATATTAATAGTGTGCATATATTGTAGTACATCAGTCAGCAAATCTCAATGCCTTACATGCAAAAACATCAAGGTAATAGCAATTTTTAACAATTTTCTTTTTTTTTCGCTTTTTTCTCATATGGGATTCAGTCCCTTTAAATGTACTCCTGGCTCACTACCGATGTCTTAATACGATAGTTTATTATGTATATCTTTCTTTTATGTTGTCCAAAATATTCAGTTACCAGAAAATATAATGCAATGGCCGAATATTTATACTTTTAACAAACTACTGTCAAGTTCAAAACAGAAAATATAGATAAATATATGTAGATGTATTTCGGAAAGGTATGTGAAGTTGACAACAAGTTCGATACTAAACAATGACGGTAACGTATATTTCAATGCGTAACAGTGTTCACGAATCTGGTGCTGGCTCTATATTCGTTTCAGCTCTACATTCATAACGGTATTGAATATCGATTACCGAATATCGAACTTGGTGCCAACTTCACATACCTATTCTAGTCGCGATGACGTAACCTATCCTAACTGGGTACCCTTTTAATTTGATTTACCAAATATTAGTTATCTGACATACTGTATAGTTATATATTTATTTACTTTTGTTTAAGACATATTCTTCCACTTCGTAAATGGCAATATAATTGTGTTGTCGATATTCGCCAATAAAGGATTGAATTGAATTGAATCATATTTCATAGTGAATTAATTCACTTTTAATGTTTCAAAAATTTCATTTATCCAGGGATAAGGTTTTAATGATATAAGGCATAAAGGTTAAACGAGAGACGTGCGTGTGCATGCATCTCTATCTGTAGATTACGGAAATCTAAACTGTCAGAATTTATTTGCATGTTTTCGGGGTTCTGCGTTTTGATCTGATCCGGGGTCAGGCTTATAAAAGTCCTCTCAGACCAGGGGTCATTTCCATCGAGGTCTCGGGATCAAACTCTCCAGCCATTATGGTCAAAGGTTATTTGGATCAATGTTTGACCCTTTCTATGTTGGCCTGTTTAAGATGCAAATGAAATAATAAGCGTGAGATTTTTTTTTAAATTATCAAATTCATACACGCGATGTTTCTTGTTTTCAATTTGATTAGCAATGTTCATAACAATATAACCAGCAACTGCAATTTTGATGAATCCTACTATGTAACGTGAATACCATTCGCGTTCCTTAGAAGAACAACATTATCATGGTCCAATCGCAATGAGAAGGGTGAGAAAATAAACAGTTTGTAATTCGAAGACGGTACTGCATGCACGAATCCCTTCAAAGGATAGGCCGTAGATAAACAAAGTATAATTTATCAATAAATACTTCCAATTATATTCAAGAATTTCGCCTTTGATTTATTCACAGAAACGCGATGCCGATAGCAAGTGGTGATAAAACATTCAAAACCCTTCTTTCTCATGTTACCAATGTTTTTGTCAGCAATTGGACTAGCTGCATATTATCACGAACGTAGCATATCATAAAGCTTTCAAATTATTTCTGATGTTATTTTTAATTTCACTGTCGGTGAACGACGGGATTGAAAGAGATTGAAAGAGCATACCTGCATTAAATCAATACTTCGACTGAATGCATTGTACGATCGAATGGATTGATTGATTGTTCGATGTTTTACGCTGCTTTCCATAATTGTTCAGTTATATCACGGCGTTTCCTTGCTTAGTTACCATTTATCCTGACACCAGCCAGTCATTCGTTATGCTAATCCTGCAACCCTGAGCGCCAAGGAGGGAAGTCCTTGCTGCCAATTTTAAAGTCTTTGGTATCAACCGACTGGGAATCGAACCTGCGACCTCCCGCACACGAGCTGTGAAACTGAAAGAACGTTAATTAATGTCCGATAAAGTCATATATTTTACAATTAGATCAATTTGTGTTTGACCATTTCCCTCGAACTTGCGACCTCCCGCATCCGAGGCGAATGCTCTACCAAGACACCACGGAGGCGGTCTAAAATGGTTTAAGAATCCAGATGTTACCTTAAGACTCTCCCACTTGCAGACTCATTTGAAGCAAACGATATAAAAAGCAATTTCTCTTTGTGTCACAATCTTCCTTGGCTTTTTTCATATTTTTCTTAGATGTTTCCAACGTAGTCTGTTGCAGATTTGTTTTACTTAACCCTTTCCCTCATATAAACGCTTTCGGACGCCTCTGCAGCAGACGGCTTTTTGAAAACATAGTGACAAAAGAAGAAATTGCACAAAACGTGCAATTTCTCCTTTTGCCACAATGTTTTCCACTTTTAGTCATAGGTTATCCATTCAATTATAGAGATTTTCTATGTTTTGACAAATAACGTTCAAAGTCGTCTGCTGCAGAATTGCCGTATGAGGGAAAGGGTTAAGATTGATGGAATGATTGAATGGGGTTTAACGCCGTTATTAACAATTTCTCAGTTATATCACGACGGCCAGTTCACCTATTCATGCATTTCCTGGTTTTCTCACACCAGTACTCCACACAACAATCTTCCCAAGCAACTGGCTGCTTTTCCACATAAACATAGCCCATTAGTGGAAGACGAATGACGCATGTCGCATTGACTTTTGTCAATCGTCGGAAAGAAAGTTGGCCGAGCCGGGATTCGAACTCACAACCCCCGGATTGACAGCCCGCGTCGCTACCGACGGAGCTACCGGGGCTTGGCGTTTTACTTAGGAAAGGGGTTAATTGAATAGGTTCGATGTTCTGCCTTAACTCTTTGAGCGCCGAATTGTTTAAAGTAGACCCTTCCATGTTGTAAAATCGGGCGTCTCCATTTCTCATGTAATAACAGTTTGGACTATTTTGATAACTAAAAGGCAAACAATGCTGATTTCAGGTGAGACAGCTCGTTACGAGCTGACTCACCTGAAATCAGCATTGTTTGCAAAAAAAACCCTCAATATTGTCTTTGGCGCTGAAAGAGTTGAAGGCACTTAGCCAGAGCCTGAAACTATAAAACTCTGCAAACGTTCTCTGCGCCCCAGAAATGAGCTCAATGATAAACTGATCCAAATGAGATCATGTGATTTCGAGAATGAATTTGATTCCGTCCAATTAGTTACTTTGAGCACACATTCTGAGCAAAAAGAACGGTTTTTATAGTTTAGGAGCCTGCTTGCGGTTGAACCCACCACCCGTGATATGATGTTAATTATAACGTGGAACGTTTACACTACAGTTCGGGTTCGATCCCCAGTCGCGGCACTACGGTCATGGTGGAGTGCCCTTGGGCAACGCACATTTCCCAGCCTAGTACTGGTTTGTTTACCCAGCTGGTTTGTTTACCCAGGGATCATGAATAAGTAAACTGTCGCCGTGATATAACTGAAATAATGTCGAAAGCGGCGTAAAACCCCAGTAAATAAATGAATATAAAAATACACCAGAGTTCGATCAGAGGGGACTGTCAGAGACTGTGTGAATGCTAAGGGGAATCTGAGTCTTCCATCTTATAAAAAATGGTATCGCTGTTGGAGAACAATGTTGAGTTCTGGTGTGGTCTGACAATAAATTTTTACAATATTTACAATATTTTATTTCGATGCTGAGTATGTAAATAATACATAAATGACAGCTCTGCAATATATTATACAACGTGATCAGAGGGCAACAAAAGGCGTAGTAATTAAATCAATATGAGAGAGAAATTGAGAATAAGAGAAAAAGAATGAAGTATATAGAGAGAAAAGAAGAAAAGAAGAAAAAAAGAAAGAAATTACAGAATGGAGGATAGAAGCATGTTTTTTAGTTTAAATATGTTTGTTAAGCATGTTTATTTGAAAGCTCAATAAGCTTGTTTCCGTCATGTTTCCATATTTATTTATTTTCCCTAAGGGGAATTTGAGTCTTCCATCTTATACAAAATGGTGTCGCTGTTGGAGAACAGTGTTGAGTTCTGGTGTGGTCTGACACTAAATTTGATAGAAGTACATGTTGTTAGATTGATTGACTGCTTGGTGTTTTACGTCGCTTTCAACATTTTGTTCAGTTATATCTCAGCGTTTCATTGATAAGTTACAAGTACTACTGCCCCTTTTTTCGTGACACTGGCTAGTCAGTCGTTATGCTTACTAATCTTACAACCCTGAGCGCCAAGGAAGGCAGGCATTACTGCCATGTTTAAATTCTTTGGTATGACCCAGCCGGGGATAGAACGCGCGACCTCCTGCACCCAAGGCGGACGCTCTACCCATACACCACAGAGGCGGTTTTTGTAAGACATACCATAAGTGGTTTTTTTCTTCCAAATTCAAGGTTCTTAATTGAATTAAGTCAATGATTTATAATCTATAATGATTGTTTTACTTGCCCTGTAATCCATTTTTCCAGCCTCTGATGTTGATAAAGGTATCAGACCCGCCGTGGTTCGCGATTAACGGTACCCGACCCGTGTCGACTCGTCGCGATTACCTCCCTTTGTGTTAATTACAAGGTCAGGGGTAGGGTCTCATAACGAGACGCGGCACAGAAAATGGTGGTTCTTAGTCCATTTACGATTTACAACTAATCTGCAGCATACCACTTTGAAGACATCTAGGCGAAAAAAGTAATGAAATCTAAATGATTGAATACAGTTTTGAAAACAGTGTGACAAAAGGAGACACTGTTTGTTTTGCGTAATTTCTTCTTTTGTCACAGACCCGGCCGGGTAGCTCAATTGGTAGCGTATCTGACTCGTGATCTGGAGGTCACGGGTTCGATACCCGGTTGCGGCGACATTCTTTCGGTCGATGTTTTCCATTGCCTCTCACCTCTGATCTATGTGAGAAAGTAGTCAGTGGCTTCGAAAGAATGTTGTGTAAGTACTGGTGTGGGAAAGCCAGGAAAACATGGGTAGGTGCACTGACCGCCGTGATATGACCAAAGCTGTTGAAAGCGGCGTTAAACTCCAAACAAACAAACAAACAAACAAAATCTTTTGTCACAATGTCACAATGTTATCAATAGTTGTCTGCTGCAGATTCGTCAAAATATGTCTGACTAGGGAAAGTGTTAATCAATCCAGGGTAAAGATATGGGAAATGTAATACGAAAAATGTTATGTTAAAACAGAGAAATAAGCGATTTTGTTTGTTTGTTTGGAGTTTAACGCCGCTTCCAACAGCTTTGGTCATATCACGGCGGTCAGTGCACCTACCCATGTTTTCCTGGCTTTCCCACACCAGTACTTACACAACATTCTTTCGAAGCCACTGACTACTTTCTCACATAGATCAAGAGAAATAAGCGAAGAATACGTAATCAAATGAACAGATTATTATATTTAGTTGTAGACATTTTGGGAAAATGAGACAGGAATTAATTGTTCAAGTTTGACATTTTCCCGTCACCCACACGTTTTGTGATTGGCCTAATGTGATTTGAAGACGTCAACAGTTGTATATAGAATGACAGTATAAGCATGTTCTCATTTTCTCGCACCTTCTATACATGTACAAACGAGTATACGCTTATTGACTTCACCAAGTGGCCATTGTCTAGAACTTGAATGGGATACCAGTGCTACTTCTCGTAGAGATAACACTCTCTTTGAATCTTTTCTACAGCGTCTGTGAATGAATTACCATGAGGTCACGATAAAGCGCGGGAGAATAATCTCTCCTAATTATTATACGCTAACAAAGAATGCTTCTTGTGCCAATAATCCCAACATTAGAGTAACACAGCTTCCGCTTCGTTTCACAGTTAACGGTTTAATTCAACCCGTTTAATACCTGCAGACGCATTTTGACGCATCTGTAACAGATAACTTTTAAAAGGATAAAGCTCATAATGATCAATTTCTCCTCTTGCCACAATGTTTTCAGCTACATTCAAGAATTATCCAATCATTAAAAGTGAGTTTGTTTATGTTTTACTTTAACTCTTTCAGCGCTACTGGTTGTGACACTATGCATACACAATAAGACTGCGCGAACTGACGGACTGATCAAGGTCTGCATGTTTCGCAGTTGTAGTTTAAGCCTGTTCATAATTGCATACGCAATGTCCTACTTGCAGACGTTTCAATCGCATCTGACGGACTTTGAACACAATGTGGCAATTTAAGAAATTGCTCATAATGAGCAATGTATCCCTTGACCACGATGCTTATAATTCTTTTCAATAACTACAATTTCTTTACCGGAGGTTTTGAAGACTGGTGCAGATTTGCCATGTGTGGGAAAAGATTAAAGTTGTGAAAAGCGTTATAGCGATTATTATAAAGTTCTGTATGTCGAACAGTGTCTCACTTTCACAATCTCACAAACAACAGTGAGTCGTATATAATTATCCAATTATCATGGGGATCCAAATCAAATATTGACACGTTTTAATCATATTGCTCTTATAACATGACCGGCTTCATACAGATTATTATAAAAGTCTACTACATTGAAAAAGGGATTCTGTATAGGAGTCCTCGCCAGTGATGAATGGTGCGTCCATTTGATCACATCTGCCTCCACAGTCTGATGCGAGTCTTCTCTTCTTACCATTTATTCATGATAACATTCTAAACGAGTAAAGAGAAGCCAAGACACGAACTTAGGAATTATGTAAAGCAATCGTATGCACTTACAACTTGAAAACCTGAAACGTCCGTTTTTCTGATGACGCAGTCGAACTTGAGCCAGAATCATGCAGCATGCAAACATGTGAAGTATGGAACGCCTTTACTGTCTTAGTATGTTGTTTTGTATACGCAATATATTTTCATGTATACGAGGTACATTTTTCAATTGACATGGTACATTTTGTATAATATGCAATGTCTTTTCTGTTATATATGGTGAGTAAAGGCGTTCCATAGTGAAGGTAGTCAGCATATGATCCGTTCCACGAGAAAACCAATATTATGGACGCTGCGTAATATATCGTCCCAGATCAGCCTGCACATTCCGCGCAGGCTAATACGGACCGACACATTCCGTCTCAGGGGGAATAGAGGTATAGGGTAATGATTGCTGAAACAAGAAATCCACAGGAGGCGAAAATTGTCTGTCCGGGTTAGCCTGAGTTGCATGCTTTAGCTGATCCGTGTCGATACTTTACGCAGAGTCCACATCGTTGGGTTTTCTCGCAGGACTGTTCATATACATGTATGTAAAACACCTGACTCTCCTTATTCTCATATAATGTACATTCAAAGTAAAAACGAATTGGTTATACATGGAGGAGTTATCATTGTTTTCTTTAAAAAAATAAAAAGGATACCAGAGACCAGAAATGACACACAAACGTCTTTATAATGAGTGCATTGGCATCTGATGTTTACCCTTGAACAATCACCTTTACACACATTTAACCCTTTCCCTCATACGACAATTCTGCAGCAGACGACTTTGAACATATTTTGTCAAAACATAGAAAACTTCTCCATAATTGAATGGATAACCTATGACAACAAGTTGAAAACATTGTGGCAAAAGGAGAAATTGCACGTTTTGTGCAATTTCTTCTTTTGTCACTATGTTTTCAAAAAGCCGTCTGCTGAAGAGGCGTCAGAAAGCGTCTTTTATGAGGGAAAGGGTTAAGTGTACACAAACCGACATTTCGATACATTCAGAATTCCTTTTCATTTCATGGTTTCGTCTAAAACAAATATTCCGACCGGAAAGAAATTGCATACAATGAAAGCGAAAGGGGCTGGTCCCTATTATAGCAAGCAAATAAGGGTCCCGGGTTGTATGTTTACCAGAAACGGACCCTTAAAATAAACACTATGACCTCAACCATATTTAGCTGACCTCGACGTGTACACGTGGTCTTATATAAAGTAAGCAAAACATAGAACAACTACAGACCATTAAAATATCTTAGTTAGCTTAACTATTATACATGAACCTATGTCATTTGAAAGTGTGTCAACTTTGATTGGACACACTTATATGTGACCGTCCGTCCAAGTGACAAGGCCACCACCGTTATAAAGACACTTAGATAAATATTGTTTTGTTTGTTTTATAACAGGTATCTTATTTCCATATTAATGCTATTCATTCCGTTAAAGGGGAATAATTACGGAATGAATGGCATACTTGTGGGTTGCAACCCACAAGTTTGAAACAAAAGAAATAACCCCACAAATACACTTCATGAGTACGTCCGTGTGTGCGTCCGTCCGTGCGTGCGAAAAGGTACAGGTTGGCATTTCTGAATCGTGTTGGTCCACGTTAGTCTTTATTTCTGCTCTCCGTCTTATCAAAATCTACAAAAGTTGGCAGAATCTTTAAACAAACTTATGTAAGTTATATATGAACAATATAGACTTTGACCAAACTAGCTGGGTGCATCTTATCTGGCTTTACACTATTCACACAAACTAACGTGTATCTCTTCCTATGGACGAGTGCTCATGTGATGGACTAATGATGGTCTGAGCGCGTGTGTTGGGTTGGGTGAAATCACAGAAACTAGATGGCTTGGCGTGAAACGGTTGTAACTAAAAACCTATTTTGAAAACCCTGGTGTAAGGACAATTGTTGACACCTTTGTAAACAATGCAAATTTAGGTGCCATTGCTCAGAACGAGCAATGGCACCTAAATTTGCATTGTTTACCAAGAAAAATGATTTTAACGCGTATAAAGACTTGATGATGAGTTGATCAACCTTGGTAAAAATATACCAATTTTAGTTACAACCGTTTCACGCCAAGCCCTCGAACTGTTAACACATCAAAGCAAAGTGTTACTCAAACGGAACATTACCCAGTACTTTACATTACCGAATTCATGATACACGTTCAAGTATGAGTGTTATTCTTTGTTGTTTCTTCATTTATCGATATAACACAAATAATTGTTATAATATGTTATTAGTTGCGATCCTGTTAGTTGTACGGATGACCATACACTACCGATGGCTGCAAATATATTTGAATATGATCTGACCTCGTTGGGTCTATTTTGTTACCAACGTATTGGATATCCAATTTCTCTTGACAAAAACCTTATTTGGATACAGATGCCTTGAAAAAGCAAACATATTTCTAATTGGATTAACTCCTAAACGATAAACTGCCTGGACCATTTAAAAGGTTTCGCATTCAGGCCTAGTGTCAATACCGTCTTAATTTACCATATGTCAAACGTGTTTACATTTACTTCCCAAGTGGGCCCTCGAACGGCGATGGTAACCGGGAAATAACTTACTGAAAGTTTATTTTACGGCGCTCCCCCATTGTTAACCGCCCTCCCGCAGTAGGGTGACAAAGCTCTGGTGTCAGATTATGTCAAGATGTATGTGTTCTCGTTGGTTTGGTATTTCGACACCATGGCACTGGTCATGACATGCTGTTCTAATAACTTATAAGGCTTCTATTTTTCAAAGTGCAGTAAGTTGCCGCTCTTATCTCATCGAAACCTGGGTAATATCCTGAAAACAGCAATAACAGTATATAGTTAAATGGGTGTGATAGAATACCGATGGCCAAACTCGGCGTTCTAAATCAGTATTCCATGTCGTATAAATATCAATTGTTGAGGCCATGTTCCAGAAATAGAAAGTATCTTGAAGTTTAATAACCATGATATTAAATAGAACATTTGGGAATTTCTATTTTTCCATAAAATGTTTTTAATTTCAAAAACGTCCTGCTTAAATGCATCAAACACCGTCTGTGTTCAAAAATCGTCTGTATCCCGGTTAGAACGTCATACAGAAAGTTGCTGTTCGAGAGGACTAGTAAAAAGTCAATATAATGTTTTATTACACGGCTCAGACTCAGACTTGAATTAGTCCCTTAAATAAAGGCAAACATACCAGCACTGTATTAAAACAGAGCTCTAGATAAAGCGCATTTTGAATGTTCTCAAATTCTTATTTGACCCTCTAACCATATGTTGTGGGTACTCAAAAGAACTGTCTCGATGAGACGATTATTTTGAGTACCCTCAACATAGAGTTTAGTTAAGTACTAAGTGAGATATTGCTGGGGGAAAGAGCAGTTTACTCAACCCCATCATATCTGTTCACCCGGCCTCTTGTAATAAAGTTACTCACATCATAGGGATTGGTGAATTATAAGAGAGATATTGTGGGTAAAAGAGCAGCTTACACCCCCCCCCCCCCAACTTATCTGTTCCTCTGCCCTCTTGTAATGAAGTTACCCACATCATAGGGATTGGTGAATTATAAGAGAGATATTGCGAGGAAAAGAGCTGTATAACCCTCCATGTCTGGACCTCTGTCTATTTTCACGCTCTCTTTGTAAACAAATTGTAGGATCTCTTTCTAGAAGTCAGATGAATTTTTCATTTCATTCAGATCTATTCTGATCTAATATAAAGCACAGAATAAAAGTTTATTTGACATAGATGGACTCAACCTCTCTGAGCTGGGATTATGTCAAGGAGTATGCTTTCGTCATTGTGAGGAAGGTCAAAACCGCGTTACAGGTCATGACATGCTGTTGGAATAGTATGTATGGCTTCTTGATATAAATACGTTTGTACTTTCTCCTTTTTTTCAGTTTTAATCTGAAACCTTTCAAAAAGCTTAATTATATTGGCATCAAATAGAAGATTAAATCTGAACTATGATAACTGTGTTATCCTTAGTTTGCAAGGTAAACGATTACCATACATCACTGGACTAAAGCTATTACTTTACAATGTACAGTGTTATATTCATGTTTTATCATCAAGATGTGCATATATAACCAGTATTACAATACTTTTAGAATATTTACGTTTTAGACCGAAAATCATAACCAATCCCTTTAACCCTTTCCCACATACAGACGCTTTATGACGTCTTTGCAGCTGACAATTTTTAAAAACATTGTTTCAAAAGGAAAAAATTCTCATAATTAGTATTAATTTTGTTTTCACATTTATTCAATAAACTTTAATTTATAGAGATTTACCATATTTTAACAAGATGTTTTCAAATATGTCTGCAGCATGTTTGATATTTGTGGGAAATGTTTAAACTTGAAGACACAGATCGATTTTAGGAACGTAATTTATCTTTACTTGACATTGCCATGTCACACGATAAACAAAAGGCGTGTCGGCAAAGACGGCTTCACAAAGGGCATCGATAATTGGCCTTTGTCAACTTGACAACGGAAAGTGATTTCTACTGTCCCTTAATTATAATTAGCGGTTACCAATACCCGTCAGTAATGACACCTTGTCTAACCCCCTTTCCCACATACCAAAAGAAAGATTCAATGATGATTTTATAAACATATACCCACACAAAAAGAATACATGTTATAAATTGATCTTATAAAAACATTAATTTATGAAATAAAATGATAGAAACCTTGTGGTTGATTGGGGAGTACCTATTTTTTACATTTACAGAGTATTTTTAGAAATCTTTTTCTACCAATTGCATTTTTCAGCGGAAGGATTTAACCCTGTCTCACATACGTGTCCATCTTAAGTAGACGAGTTTAATTTAAAAAAAAAAAAAAATAGACAAAATATGGAAAATCTCTTTAAATGAATGTATATTGTATTGAATAAAGTTGAACAGATTGTGGCAAAAGGAGACATAGCTCATTATACGTTTAAAAATGTCTGGAAGCTAGACAGTGTTAACGGTCAAAAGGAGTTAATGAATATCATCAATATGTCGCGTAAGTGTCGATCAGGAATTCAAATTTCTCGGGAAACTCTGTTTACTTTCCCATGGACGTCAAATGTGATGTACTGGTAAAAATAAATAGACGTATGATTTATTCGCGGTGTCACTGGTTATACTTTGATCTGAGAGTTGAGGTGACAAACGTATTGACATATTTGTAAATTGAAAATACTGTTCAGATCGACGACCTCCTGTCTCTCTGTCTGTCCGTGACATATAAGTAAAGAAATCGTTTACTGACAGAATGTAGTATTAGATAGTCACTTGATTGGTCCGGGAAACGTATCTGTAGACCCTGATCAGACGCAGACTTATCATAATGTGATTGCGAAAGAATGACTTGTTTTAAAATCAAGAACAACCCATTTCATTTTGACAACAAATTACCATTTCAACGAGTGTGGTCAAACTTGATACAAACATCATTTGCATTATCGTACACGTTGTTCTTTGTCCTTTTGTAATTACATCTGCTAATCGCACTATATCTTATTTTCCGCGAGGCCATATTGAAGTGGCTCCAAAGACAAAGGTACACACTATCGACCGTGTGCCTTACTGGACAGAAAGTGCATCTGGACTGTTATAGCAAAGCACTATGTGGGAAAATTTATATATCTGCACAATCAAACATAAATAAATGGCTCTTCGGAAAGGCCGGCACATTTATTTGTCATAAATATAGATGTTCACGAAGATTGTGTGTCCCCTCGGGTCCATTGAATTGACCATATATCTTCAAAATTGACCAGTAAAAGTTTCCGCCATTTTCTTTTTTTGTAAATTTCATATCAGCGATGATCAGTGTCACTGGAGCGCCTTCATCTTTAATTTCAATCAGACCATAAACATCTCTAGTCAGACGTCCAAGTAACCACGATGACACCCGTGTGCAAAAAGCCGGAATGACATTTAATATACTGCCCCAGACACAAGTTTCCCTTTCCCATATGCAGACGTATTTTTTATGCGCCTGCGACAGACCACTTTCGAAAACATTGCGGCGATAGGAGAAATTGGCTTGAACATATCAATGTCTCCCTGTGCAATAAAGTATTTACCTTTTTTCAATTTTTTTTTTTATTTCGTGTAATCGGATATTCCATATTTTCGCAAATATTTTTTAAAACTGTCTGCTGCAGATTCGTTGCATACCGGAAAAGGGTTAATAATCACGCCCCTCATATGCGGTTTTTAGATAACATTCAATTCAACACTGCCGGAATCTTTATATAAATTAGTTGTTCATGTCATAGAATCCTCATTTCCGATCTAAACTGCTATGATGTACATTTAAAAAAGTCGTTTTACTACGACAGTTCGTTTGAGTACCCACAATATAGGGAGTTGTCGTGTTACGCGACATTTGCTGTGCGGTAAAGACCAACTTACTCATTCGTTGTAAGTGTGTTAATTGTGTCGATATCGTTTGGGCGAGAACCAAAAATGAAACTACCCATCAAACTGAATTCAATTAATGTCTGTCACAAGCTCCAATTCCTGACCGTCACAAGTTCCAATTCCTGTATGTCACATGTTTCAATTCCTGTGTGTGTCACAAGTTCCAATTCATGTCTGTCCCATGTTTAAATTCCTAATTCTGCTGAGGCCTTCTTGTAAGGGGTTGACTTAGTTGGTATTTAGAAACGACGCTGTTTTCGACCGAAATGATTCACTTAATCACTGAGCATTCTAAAAACAAAACATTCGTCTTCAACAAATGGGCTAACAGCCTACTCGAAAAAGCAGCCAGTTGCATGGAAAGTATGTTGTGTGGAGTACTGTTGTGAGAAAGTCATGAAACACATGAATTGGCCGCAGTGATATGGCTGAAGAGTTGCTGAAAACGGCGTTACCCCCAAATCAATCAATCATTCTAGAAACTCGATTACTGAAAAAATAACAACTGTCCAACAGTCACCAAAGATTCAGACCTGTCTGCACATCGGCTTAGTTTAAGGTCAAATTACGCCAAGTACATCCGCTGACATGCTGATATACACACAAATAGTCCCTTACAAGGTGTAGAAATGAGTGTATACCATCACCAGAATGCATTGAATATATGGCATTGAGTTGAAATTCATTGTAATAGGATGCACTGGAAATGATTGATTTGATCACTTTTAGTATTTTGACCTTGTTTGAAAGTGAAAGTAGAGAATGCTAAAGACCGGTTTTGTCCGGGCCCGATTTGGTTCCAAAATGACGTTAACCATTTTCGTCAAATGAATTCTTTCTTGCATAATACATGACCCCCTCCCATTTTCTTTGGATTGTGTTAATGCTTAGAGGTTACTCTTTTCAATGATATATGGCATTCTACATGAGAAACGCTTAGAACGTGTGACAATTGAGGAATAAAACTGGTCAATTTACATGGAAACAAAGAAGGAATTTATTTGGTGTATTGTAACCTTAAAAGAATCTTCACTATTCGATGTTCTGTTTTCACAGAGCTTCTTTCAGTTCTTTATATGGTAGTTATGTATGACTCCGATGCTAGTACATGTACATAACAACACATCGGATAATCTATGTATAAACATAGACTTTATAGTTATGAAGATAACAAGATGGTCAATAACAAAAGTATCGCTCTTGTAACAAGCAATTAAATGATATTAAGTACAGTGTGGCACCCAATAGAATCGCCTCAGCGCCACGACTCTGTTACATTCCTACAATATCGAGTTTGCAATTAAAAAACTGATTTGTGAACAATATGTACGCCCCTTGTTTAGAGTTCTGTTCGATGGAAACGAAACCATCGATATCTTAATTTTCATACAGTTCAACAGGTGTGCCCCACGACATCAATTTTCAATGTCAAGGGTTAATGCATGCAAATGATATGCAAATTCGATGCATATATGCACGTTGCAGCACGCTAGCATGAACTGACAACGGGATGGGGCTCCATTCGCCCGTCAATTAATTATTTACGATTTTCATGTCGAACTGCAATAAACATATTTCCTTCGACCCCTACCAGTTAGACATCTTGAACAATAGTATAAATTGCCTTTTAAAATTGAGCCACGACCCAGGAAACCTACTTTCGGTACAAAGCGACAAGTGAAGATAAAAATCAGCCTGCACGCTTGGCCACAAAATAATAGTCTGGTTTCTGGTTTTATTGAAGAGTATTAAGAATACGATGCCTGCCATTCGGACAGGGGGATGGGATTATTTGGTTAAATGTTTCGGCTTGACCAATTTCCATGTGGTATCATATTTACATACAGAATGCACATTGATTTGCACACTTCGCTTAATTTATTGACCATTTAACATTTCGACCATCAACTGAACACCTGTATCAGCTGGACATAGGTCAGACATTTGGAGAATTTGAAATAAGAATTGGATCGATCAGTGTCTGACGATTTATAACGTATTCTCACTCATTTCCTCGATCTCAAGTGACATATTTAGAATGTGACATGTCTTTGAAATAATTTAGAAACCATTGACAGATTGTACCAGAGACCTCAAACTCAAAGACAAACTCGCCACGGGTACTGGTTGAGCATCCATGAAGTAGACATGGTACATGATTTATAATACGTTGTGGAAGATAGTGGTGCTGAGGTAGAGCATCTGCCTCTCGTACCAAAGGTCCCGGGTTCGAGATGAGCTGGTTCTGAGTTTGTGATTTTTGTGACACAAACGGCGCGAGTACTGATATTAAGTCTCTAGGCAGCAGACACTGAGCGTGTTTAATGTATGTTTTGGTGCAGTTATAAGCGTGCTTTATTTGCTGTGTAATTTGGCTATTTCGTGATATGTATACTCTTATAACTGCACCAAAACATACATTTAACATTTATAGTTGCAATTTAGGGGGAAACAGTTATTTTTCAAAAAATAATTGTTTGAAAAGGGAAATATAAATTGAAAGTTTGATTTCCAGTACAATTAACATCTAAATGTAGACCGTGTACGCTTTATTTTTACTGGGTAGACATACCCAGTAAGCCAAATGTTGTACATGTTCATAACTATCTATTTACTGTTTTTTCAACATTTACTTCCAAAATAGTTTTGAACTATTTATTACTTACCTTGTTGTCAGAAGACTTGTTGATCTCCACCTGGACTTCAGCACTTTTAATATTGACCATGTTCTTACAGGGATCGAATCAGAGACCTCTGAATAAGAAGATCGACGATATATCGAGGGCTTGGCGTGAAATGGTTGTAACTATTGGTATTTTTTTTACCAAGGTTATTCACCTCGCCATGAAGTCTTTATAAACGTCAACTAATTTTTCTTGGTAAACAATGGACATTTAGATGGCATTGCTCGTTCTGAGAAATGGCACCTAAATTTGCATTGTTTACAAAGGGGTCAAACCTGCCCCTAAACCAGGGTTTTCAAAATAGGTGTTTAGTTACAACCGTTTCACACCAAGCCCTCGATATGTGCCTCTCAGCAACTGTTGAAGTTTGCAATAGGATGATGTCCACTAAAAGTAGTTGCACTCAACGAATTCATAAAGAAACAAAACCATATGAGCCACGAGAAATACAACAGTATAGACTCTGCGTATTTTATCGAACAAGATCAGCCTGGCAGTCCGGGCAGGTTAATCCGGGCCGACACATTCCGTCTCAGGGGGATAGAGGTATTCCTGAAACAGAACAAGAGGTGAAAAGTGTCTGTCCGGGTTAGCCTGCGCGGCATGCATGCTTAGGCTGATCCGGGTCGATACTTTACGCAGGGTTCACAATGTTGGTTTTCTCGTGTGACGGCTCGATTATGATGCCATATTCACGTCTTGACCAAAGAATTAATCGAAATGAACCGCGTCATTCGATATGGGGTCTTATTGTATAAAGGTTAAGTTTCGGGTGATCCTGTGCATACACATAGTCTTACCAGAGTCTTTACTATTCGAGTATATGTCGTGGAAGGCATTGGTGCAGAGGTAGAGCGTCGGCCTCTCGTACCAAATATATTGGGTTCGAGTCCCGTGATGAGCGGGTGCTGACTTTGACAGGTTTTCTCACAAAGTGTACTGGCTAAGTCTCCAAGAAGCAGACACGTCTCCAAGAAGCAGACATCCAGCGTGATTAATATAAGCTGAAAGCTTGTTTCGCAATCGATGTAAAATAAATAAGTTTAAACTTAAACTATATATGTTGTATAGACCTAAATAAATCTTTTGACAAAAAGCTAGAAGTGTAGCCCTATTAGTTGTACGCCAATGTTACTTCAATCATTTCCCACATACAACAAATACGCAGCAGACAATTTTGGAAAAAAAATCTCAGGCGACTTTGAAGATATTAAGTTTAAAATATGAAAAATCTCTATAAATGAAAGTATAACTATTTAATGGAGTTGAAATCATTCCGACAAAATGATAACAAAATTGCTTCTTTTGCGACAATGATTTCAAAATTGTGTCTGCTTGAGAGGAGTCAATATGCGTCTGTAAGTGGGAAAGGGTTACATGATAGGGAACCGGGGGACGTAATAAGACCTCTAATCGCCCGGCGCGGTTCGAATGGTTACCGTACCCCTTTATGACCATCGTATATTAGTAACACCATTGACGGCCCATTGACGGTTACTCGTTATTTGTGTCCATTAGATTACAGGCCTGGGATATGGGTCCGGGGAAATATAGTATGATATCTGATATTAAACGGAGATATCGACATAATTATCGTCATAAACTACATGTTTACAAACGGCTGGGCGAAAATAATGTTTTTACTTTTTTAAGACGTGTCAGAATAGAAGGATGAAAGATACTTTTTTTCTGAATTTTAGAAACACCCCCCTTTATTCGACATCGAGTGAACATTTTTTAATAATTTGATACGGCAATATGTTTTCCAATTTCAGATGCAAGATCACCGCTTGCGTTTACCAGGAAAAGGAAGTTTAAACAATGAACCTAACGGATAAAAATTGCATAATTTGAGATCAATTATCAAAAAGGATTATCATTACAAGAAATGATTCTACATTGTCCCTGTAAATGGTTTCAAACTTGAATGTCCGAAACTTATTAAAATGATGTCCCCCATTCCCACATACATACAACTCAGCAGCAGACGACTTTGAAATAATTCATACACACATGTTGAAATAAGCTTAACATATACTTACATTAAGATTTAAGATTATCTTTGACTGACACTTGGTTTACGTCTGTTATAGATAGCCAAGGAAAGTGTATCAACCGTCAACATGTTCTTAACCCTTTTTTACACATACAACAAATCTGCAGCAGACGACTTTTAAAACATACCCGATTGTTTTTAGAAACACCCTTTAAATGAAGGTATAATACTTTAACCCTTTCCCTCATACGACATTTCTGAACCAGACGACTTTGAACATATTTTGTCAAAACATAAAAAATCTCTCTAATTGAACGGATAACCTATGACAAAAAGTGGAAAAAATTGTGTCAAAAGAAGAAATTGCACGTTTTCTGCAATTTCTTCTTTTGTCACTATGTTTTCAAAAAGCCGTCTGCTGCAGAGGCGTCAGAAAGCGTCTATATGAGGGAAATGGTTAATTAAATGAAGGTATAATTCTTCCATTGAGTCGAAAACAATTGACAAAAGGAGAAATTGCTCGTTTTAAGCAATTACACTTATGTTGTCGTCATGTTTTTAAAAAGAAAATGTCTGCTGCAAATGCGTCAAAATGAATCTATAGGTGGGAAAGGGTTAATCGATAGTATGCCGTCTTCCTTCTGCAATGCACGAAACATTGGATATTGCATTCCGATACTAAATATTTAAAGCGACTGAAATCCAGATGGCACGAAAAAAAAAAAAAAAAAAAAAAAATCGAATTCGCCCTAAATGTTATTCTTTATGTTATTATCCAAGTAAAACCAGGGTAGAAAATGTATCGTATTTTATCAATAAAGTGAACTTGAGTCGTTTTCAATTGTCCCGATGAAGGGGTTTCCTATTTAAAAATACTTACCCCGTTACTGACAGGGTAGAATTTGCGATTACAAAGTATCGAAAACAAGAAAATCTCACCGATTATAGGGGTATGTAATATGTCAGTTATCATATTTTAATGCCCCAAATACAAAAATAACACTTATTTTCTTAAAATTGGAATTTTTATTTTTTTTCGACAGTTGAGTATCTGGAGTTCAGTCGCTTTAAAACCGACATCGGAGAATACAGGTAATGAGCTGATTTCCCCCTTTTACAATGTCTCTGCATAAACCGGCCTTATTTATATAGACATATATGGCCCATTTTGTCAAGTTAACTGCCTGTTAATCTGAAAAGAAGTTCTTTAATAAGAGACACGTCATTTCAAAATGATCCATAGACTATTTCGAGGGTTTGGTGTGAAACGGTTGTAACTAAAATCTATTTTGAAAATCCTGGTTTAGGGGCAATTTTGACCCCTTTGTAAACTATGCAAATTTAGGTGCCATTGCTCAGAACGAGCAATGGTACCTAAATTTCCATTGTTTACCAAGAAAAATGATTTAACGCTTATAAAAGAATTTATGGCGAGGTGATTAACCCTGGTAAAAGAATACCAATTTTAGTTAAAACCGTTTCACGCCAAGCCCTTGATTTCCACTCCGTCAAGAGATAGACGTACACGTTCATTATTTCTGTGTGGTTACACGTCTTGTCTTTAAGAACACGAAGCGACTATAATATAATAAAACGTAACGATGTGTGCATCCGATGAACCTTTTTGAGAGACTGTGAGGATGGATTCACAACACACTTTCCTGGGGCTTCACTATTTTAATTTACCCCCTTTTTTCACATTGAGAGTGATACAACGAGACGATAACGTTACCAATGGATCTTAATGTTCTTAAATTGCTCATATATCACAATGAAATGGTCATAGGTCAACAGAATCATGATGGAACGAGATAACGATTTCATTAAAATATAACTGTTATCAGTTAGAGAAATCATAGGTACTGTATAAAGCCTTTTCTATCAAATAAGTTACCTTGCTTAATTTCTGTAACTGGACTCGACGATCACTCAGAATACAAGATAAATAGCAAGCAATAATGAACAACCTTTTTTTTTTCTAATTTCATTAAGTTACCGGAAAAACATTGTTTATGTATATGAAATACACAAGGAGAGTGCTTCCTAAATAAGCTTAATGCATTCTGCTCAATCATGTTTATATTTATATTTGATATGAAGTGTAAAAATGTAAATGATGTACATGTAAATTGGAATATAAATAAAATATTGTTTAAACCAACGCTAGTTCCGACGTTTGACACAATTCACTATAACAAGCGCCATACGTCATCCACCATACACCAACAGGGTTAACAGTCTATGTTTAAAAGCAGCCAGTTGCTTGGAAATTCATTTTCAACAACATATGAGCCGTCCGGTGAAAAGACCAACAGTGTGGACTGTGCGTAAAGTGTCGACCCTGATCAGCCTAAGCATGCCGAGCAGGCTTACCCGGATAGACACTTTTCGCCTCCTATGGATTTTTCTGTTTCAGGAATCATTACGCTATACCTCTATCCCCCTGAGATGGAATGTGTCGGCTCGGATCAGTCAGCGTGGACTGCGCAGGCTGATCTGGGTCGATACATTACGCAGAGGCCATACTGTTGGTTTTCTCGCGGGACGGCTCATATATATATGATTTGCTGCACATAGGAACAGCACATATCAAGTATCTGCAGCACCGGTGATATATGCTTTATAACAAGCCATGCAAATAGGATAATTTGAGAGGACATCAGTCACCATACAAAACATGCCTTGATCAAAGAACTGTGTTTGTTTGTCCAGTCTTGATATCATGATCCGTTCATTGTTAATGTATTCCAAGATCATAGAACGGCTCGTTGGTATTTCTATTGCTTCCGTAGCCATTTAACTGGCACGTACGATTTTTTACGCATCTGCAGCAGGACCAGACGAAATGGGAATTATGAAATCTGGTAAATGGTCGCAACTGTTAATGTTCGACTTTCAAGAAGCTGAATAGTTCATGGCATAAATGTTTCTACTATTTTGTAATTCGAAATGATATCGTGCGATATGTAGATTATTTGATTGTTGGTGCTCTCAACAATTTTCCAATTATATCACGGCATTGTCTTGGTAAGTTACCAGTACTACTGGTCCATTTATCCGGACACAAGTCATTCAGTCGAAATGCTAACCCTGCAAGCCTCAGCGTCAAGGAGGGCAGCAATTATTACCTTTTCAAAAGTCTTTAGCATGACCCGATCGGGGATCGAACCCCGCGAACTACTTTCTTTTGACAAAATGTCTGCTTTATAATCAACAGTTCTCGCGGTGGATAAAAAATTAATTATAGTATCATCGCCAAAAAGGGAGGATTTATTCATTGAATTTCCATCAAGAGTGTCGATATAAAAAAGGGGGAACTTCTTCATATCTTTATTGTCAGACATTTTATTTTGAAAGTGTAGGCAAACACTTGGATTTTAATTTAATTCCATTTGAACATGCATTTGAAAACGTCTACGACAATACTTTAAAGGAAACGCTATTTGACTAACAACTTGTTGAATTTTAAACTTCTCTTTAACCTTTTTGTTAATGGTACACTTTAAGGGTCTGTGATGTATTTTAGTATCAGTATTTGTGGGGTATTAAAGACAGTATTCGAACGGGGAACATACATTTCTTTTCTCAGGTCCTTTCGTACAAAGAACACCAAACGCTTGTATGTCTTTCTAAATACACGCAAACCAAAGACAAATATCATTATTAGAGGAAATAGGGCTATTTATATCGGGAACAAATTGATAATGATAATTATATTAATCACAAATCTATTTCCACAGGTGCTTGATAAAACTCGATTCACACGTGATTATTAATGGCAAAGGGCCACTTAACCCTTTTCCCTCATACGACAATTCTACAGCAGACGACTTTGAACATATTTTGTCAAAAGATAGAAAATCTCTATAATTGAATGGATAACCTATTACGACTTAAAATGGAAAACATTGTGGCAAAAGGAGAAATTGCTCGTTTTGAGCAATTTCTTCTTTGTCACTATGTTTTCAAAAAGCCGTCTGCTGCAGAGGCTTCAGAAAGCGTCTATATGAGGGAAAGGGTTAAAACTCTTGTCCTCCACATATTGGGCGTGGCAAGCGAAATGGGGTAGTACGGCGCCATTATCCATTTCCCATTTGCAGACGCGTTTTGACGCATCAGTAGCTGAGAATATTTCGAAACAATGTGAAAAAACTATTTTCAACAATATTACTTTCATTTATATATAAAACTTTGCTAAGATCTTTTCAAAATCATCTGCATATTTCTTGTATCTGTGAAAGGGTTAAGCGTGTATGATCACACTTGCGGATTTGGTAACAGACATTAGTATATGTGGACGAACATATATGTTAAAGCGACTGAACTCCAGATACCCAACTGTCGAAAAAAAAAAAATCCAATTTTAAGAAAATAGGTGCTATTTTTGTATTTGGGGCATTAAAATATGATAACTGACATATTACATACCCCTATAATCGGTGAGATTTTCTTGTTTTCGATACTTTTTCCATCGCAAATTCTACCCTGTCAGTAACGGGGTAAGTATTTTTAAATAGGAAACCCCTTCATCGGGACAATTGAAAACGACTCAAGTTTACTTTATTGATAAAAAACGATACATTTTCTACCCTGGTTTTACTTGGATAACATAACGAATAACATTTAGGGCGAATTCGAATTCGATTTTTTTTTTTTTTTTTTTTTGTCGTGCCATCTGGATTTCAGTCGCTTTAACACTATTGCTAACACATCATTTTGAGACTGTGCGTATGTGAAAGTTCCCACTGTACGCTGAGCATTTTCTTCTTTTGTCACCATGTTTTGAAAAAGCCGTCTGCTGCAGAGGCATCAGAAAGCGTCTATATGAGGGAAAGGGTTAAGCAGCCGACTTTTATTAATCAGTCAATTGAAGATTACCCAAAACAAAATGTTCTCGACTTTACTTTATTATCAGAAATATGAATAAGCCGCGTATTTCATGTTCTTAAAGTTTTGTCTCATCTTTAAACCCGATGTTGTTGGTGCTCACAAGAGGGATTGTTTGGGAAATTAGAGAGCTAAGGTCTCCCTAAGGTAGCTGCTTCAGACTAGTTATACTGTAAGGCAAGCAGAACTCTTAAATGACATGAGGGGGACTAGAGAAACCCCATTATGGCAATGCAGTAGACTGCATTTGTATCAACGTGTTCGAGCTGCTACACTTCTAGCATCAAATCGAACAATTTTCTGGTAATTTGCTGTACTTTTTAATGTTAATCGTTTTACCAAATACAGACGCTTTTCTGGCGCCTCTGCAGCAGACGACTGGAAAACAGTGTTACAAAAGTAAAAACAAATGCTCATTTCTTTCATTTATAGAGATTTTTCATGATTTCGAAGTTGTCTGCTGCAAATGTATTGTAGGTTGAAAAGTGTTCGTATGTTCCTAAGGCTCAAGCGTTAAACACAGTCCCGTTCGAGACACTCCTTGTTCGCACTTGCTTTTACAATTGGCGCGTCTGATATGCAATTTGTCATTTCTTTATTGTTTCCGTTTTTCCCCTTTCAACCTACTCGTTCAAAGGACTCGAAGTATCATCGAGTAAGGGACTTCTCAAACAAACCGTTTTACTTTAAACTCTTAAAATATTTGCATTTTCGCCACTTGGAACGTCGAATGATTTACACATGCTATGCGAATCCGTCCGTTATAGTAAACAGTTAAAAAGAAACTACGCTCAAAAGAAACAAATAGACTCTTGGGATTTAACCGTTTCATCTATTTGGTCATGTCGATAGACTGATATCTGAAATTATGAATTCAATTAGCAGATCTCAAATCTTGTTTACGCTATTTGACTTGATTGATTGGGATTTAACGCCGTACATTGTTATACCACTTCGGCCTGTTCACCTAACAACTGCAATATCTAGTTTTCTCACGCCAGTATTTCAATACAACATTCTTTACAAGCAACTGGCTACCTTTCCGAGTAGATAGTATTTAGACAAAGCAACTGGCTACTTTCCACGTCGACAGCATTTAGCCCAAGCAACTGGCTGCCTTTCCACGAAGTATTTATCTGAAGCAACTGGCTTCCGTACTACGGAAGCAGTATTTAGCCCAAGCAACTGGCTACATTTCCACGTGGACAGAACTTAACCCAAGCAACTGGCTACCTTTTACCCTTAAACAGTATTTAGTCCAAGCAATTTGCTACATTCCCACGTAGACTCAATTTAGCCAATTTAGTAGATTATGAATTACGCAAGTCACAATGACTGTTTTCAATCTCGAATCAATGGTCTAACCCACGACCTCGTGGTTGATGGCTCTCGACGCTACCGACGAGCTATTGCGATTCGTCGATGTCTTACCATACTATATATAGAGTGCATTGAAACAACAATTGGGACAGAGTTGGATCAACGCCAGCCTGTACGTTCATGTAACGAGCATCGATGGCTCAGTTGGTAGCGAGGAGGGCTATACATCCATTGGAGTTAGGGGGGTCATGAGTTCGTAACCCGGCTCGGCCATTCATTCTTAACGGTGATTGACAAGCGTCATTCGTCTTCTACAAAAATGGGCTTAATAGTCTAGGTGGGGAGGTACATGTATCCAGTTGCGTGGAAGAATGGTGTATGGAGTACTGGTGAGAGAAATCAAGAAAACATATCAAGGGCTTGGCGTGAAACGGTTGCAACTAAAATTTCTATTTCTTTACCAAGGTTAATCACCTCGCCATAAAGTCTTCATAAGCGTTGCATAATTTGTTTTGGTAAACAATGGAAATTTAGGTGCCATTGCTCATTCTGAGCAATGGCACTTAAATTTGCATTGTTTACAAAAGGGTCAAAATTGCCCCTTAACCAGGGTTTTCAAAATAGGTTTTTAGTTACAACTGTTTCACGCCAAGCCCTCGATATGTTAAGTGAAGTGGCCGACGTGATATGACTGAATCCCGTTGAAGACGGCGTTAAACTCAAATCAATCAACTAATAGTTCAAAAGGAGAAATTTCTCCTTTTGTCGCGATGTTTTCAACTCTGTTCAATAAATGTGTTTGCATAAAAAGATATTTTCTATATCTTTGACAATATGTTTTCAAAGTCGTCTGCTGCAGTGCTTTGTAAATGGGGAAAAGGGTTAATACAAATACTTTTACTGAAGCCTTTCATTACTTGGTAAATGTTTTAATACCAGTTAAACCGGTACTCGGTGTATATGTGATGATCAAAGCATGTTAGTGATGCACAAATAAGTCCCCTTTTCAATACTCCCCTGTAAAAACGTCAACATTTGAATTTAAAGAAACAAAATGGTTGACATGAACGGGGTTGATAAAAGAGTCTGAAGGTTTTCAAATGATGATCATACGAACAGTCCATGTAACTAATATCAAAGCCAATAAAATGGAAATTTTTAAAGAAATTCAAAAATCCGTTCAACGGTTAAGTTTCAAAAATTGAGATTTAATTATAAAATACGGAGACCGTGTGAAAGTCGGGTCAAAGAAATAATCACATCAACATGAAAACGGATGTCCACAAATGGACCCGACAAATCCAAACAAAGCCTCATAATAGGGAATAATGGCGGTTTTATCAAATCCAAATAACAACAAAGCTCGCATATCCTTATCGTGCGACCCTTCAACCCGCCCCATCGGACCCCCGACCCCACCCCGCCTGACCCTTGACCCTGGACCTTCGTGCGCCGGGGTTATAACAGTTCCGTGCCGGTATCTCGGGATCATAGGTCACCCACAAGGGGTTTTATCATAGATGATTTGAGTTCCGCCATTATAAAGGGGGGCTGTATGATATTTTCTCTTTTTCACAATTATCACTACAAAATGTCGTACATGTATACATGTAACTAGAACTACCTGATCTGTCATTTACTATCCCACGTACATGTGCGAACAAATCCGACTTATGAACAATCAGGGCAAACATACGGAAAATCACAATAAACTTAAATGTCATTTTTTAAAAATAAAATAATAAACATTATGACGAAATAAGTAATTGCTAATGAAAAGCACGTTTTTCCTTTTGTCTCATTGTTTGCATTGTCTGCTATGGATTGGAAATTGTGCTTGCACGTGGAAAAGGACTTAATTATATTGGCTGGGGGAAGTGAAGCGTCTCACGAGACTGTGTTTACATACAATCTAGTCTGAATCTCCGTCGTTCAATTTTAAGAACAACCCACCCTTTTCCCTTGCCGTTTTTCAATTGGTCTTTAGTATGGACACGGGGGTATTTTTGGCCAGCCCTCTGGCGCGCGCAAGACGAAAACAGGACCTAATGAAACGTTTATTGTTGTTATTATTATTAAACCCTTAACATTAAGATTAGAAAGTCTTAAACACCCCCTTTCGTCTGAAAATATGATAAATGATAAACAGAACGAAGTTAGAAAAGATTATAAGTGTCACAATTGTATCTATTGTCTTAAATTCTCCGAACGTGAATAAGATCATGAAGAAAGATCTTTCTAAATTAACGCGACTTTAAGCACATGTACGTATGAAATAATACACAATGTAAACACTTTCCTACTTATGGACGCATCTTGACGCATTTGCAGCAGACGACTATTGACAAAATTGATCAATTTCTCCCTTTAACACAATGTTTTCAACTCTACACACTCGTTTTACTTTCAGTCAGAGATATTTGTTTTCATATTGTTTTGCCAAGATGATTTCAAAGGCGTCTGTTGCAAGTTTATATATGTTGAAAAAGGGTTAAATTATGATAGTATTCGTTGGAATTCATAGAGATGGGGGGTTAAAGACGCTATCTGAAACTTCTTTATTTGACCCTCTCTACCTGAACTAGCCTTTAACTCTTTCAGCGCCGCCCGAATTGTTTAAAGTAGACTCTTCCATGTTCAAAATCGGGTGTCTCCATTTCTCATGTAATACGAGTCTTGGAAAATGTTGATAACTTAACTCTTTCCCTCATATAGACGCTTTCTGACTCCTCTGCAGCAGAAAAACGTTTTGAAAGCATAGTGACAAAAGAAGAAATTGCTCAAAACGAAAAATGTCTCCTTTTGCCACAATGTTTTGCCACTTTTAGCCATAGGTTATGCATTCAATTATAGATATTTTTCCTTTTTTTGATAAAATATGTTCAAAGTCGTGTACTGCAGAATTGTCGTATAAGGGAAAAGGTTGAAGGCAAACAATGCTGATTTCAGGTGAGACAGCTCGTTACGAGCTGACTCACCTGAATCTGTATTGTTTGCAAAAGCGTCGATATTGCCATTGGCGCTGAAAGAGTTAAGACAAAATGGTTAATATCGGTAAATGCTGAAACAGAGTGAACCGAAATGAGTTATACCATGGAAAAAGGTACAACCTGATTTTCTGTACATTGTAGATTCAAATCACCCTGTCCATCTGCTCAGTCATATTATAATTTACATGAGGTGACAGAACATTCTAACAGGCTTGTATCAGTAATATGTGATACGTGTAGATCTTGATCAGACCGTGTGCATTATCTGGATCTACGCTGTTCAAACCAGCCAACGTGTACCTTTTCCCATCCATCATCGGGCGGGTTCAAATATTTCCCAATAAGAGAAGGTTTAACATGAGTTATCTTTTCCTTTTACAAGCATATTCAGGGAAAAGGAGTTAAAGGAGCTGATGGAGATAACAATTTGGAAATGTTGAAATTTCTGATCTTAAAGTGAGTTGTTCTATCAGGTTGTCCATTTCAGTTCGCTAGGTTCTTCTGAAGCGCCGTCAAAACCATTAAAAACCTCGTGAACTGATGAAGTTCCCGACGGGCGCAGACGCACTTGTAACATGTGACATCCATACCTCAGGAAAGTGCATTTAGCACAGTAGCAGAGTAGTCAATGGGGGCAATCTGCGGGCACACTGGCTATTGAAGTGCTCTTTTGTGAATCTTAATTTCCAGACAACCTCAGTATAATGGTCACAGTTTTATGAATTCAGATCTAATCGATAGTGTTGTTATGTTTACTTTTCATATAATAATAAAAACAACAACATTTTGTTGGATTTGTGTCAAATTTCCAATAAGATATTCCAGCAAATGCGTGTCAGCTTTGAAATCTTAATCGCCGTATTCTGCATAGTTGGTGTATTTGAGGAATGTTTAATCTTTGTTAACACGTCATTACAGGACATAAAAAAATGACGGCTAACAATGGAATCTTGTCAGAATGTTTATATATATATATTTATGTGACTTTAATTGCGAGCGAGATAAAAGTGTATGGCTGACGTCACAGTTAGTAGAAACCCGAATTATATACAGCGAGAAAGGTTGTCAACTGAATCGTGCTTCAGGAAATCCGTCCTTGGGCCATAATTTGTACCTTTAGTCTTCTTATGGATACCTTGCGATCCAAGTGAAAGCCAACTGTCTTAACCCTTTCCCACATACAACAAATCAGCAGCAGACGACTTTGAAAACATTGCGACAAAAACCTAAAAGATCTCCATAAAAGATAGCTTAAATGTTAGATAAAGTTGAAAACATTGTGGCCAAAGAAGAAATTGCTCATAATGAGCAATTTCACCTTTGGCCGCAATGTTTTCAAAAGTCGTCTGCTGCTATTGCGTCAAAATACGTCTGCATGTGGGAGGGGGTTACGCGTCAAAGAAGCTACTAGGAATAATAGGCAACCTTCGCCGTTTGCTGATCAGACTGCGCGGGTCTGGAGCACCATCCGGAATTAAAAAATGTCATAATCGACATAAAAATAGTATTGTCTATCAAATTCGAAACTACCCATAGGCAAAACTTTCGGAAATATATAAAAAAATAAAAGAACACTTATTAAATAGAGTTTGATACATCGTTATGCAAGGAGAAATTGCTTACCCTTAGCAAGGAGATATTGCTTACCCTTAGTAAGGAGAAATTGCTTACCATTAGCAAAAATAAATTGCTTACCCTTAGCAAAAAGAAATTGCTTACCCTTAGCAAGGAGAAATTGCTTACTATTAGCAAGGAAGAATTGTTTACCCTTAGCCAAAAAAAATTGCTTACCCTTAGCAAAAAGAAATTGCTTACCCTTAGCAAGGAGAAATTGCTTAACCTTAGCAAAGAGAAATTGCTTTCCCTTAGCAAGGAGAAATTGCTTACCCTTAGCAAGGAGAAATTGCTTACTCTTAGCAAGGAGAAATTGCATACCCTTAGCAAGGAGAAATTGCTTACCCTTAGCAATTTCTACGTTTGTTCCAATGTTTCCAAAAGTCGTAAATGCGTCTGTATGTGGGGAAAGTTTATTTGAATTTGGTTGATTGTTAATTTTTGAAAAACATTTTTCAAGACCCCAGTTGACCCTTTCCAACATACAGACGCTTTCTAGCGCCTCTGTAGCAGACGACTTTTGAAAACATTGTGACAAAAGAAGAAATTGCTCAAAACGAGCAATTTCCCCTTTTGCCACAATGTTTTCAACTTTTCTTCAGTAAATATTCCTTCATTTATAGGGATTTTCTATATTATTTGTCCAGATATTTCAAAAGTCGTCTGCTTCAGATGTTGTTGTATGTGGGAAAGGGTTAACCACTTTACGGGAAATATTTGACGTGTATTGCGTGTCCCCACCCTCTTAACTGGGATATCGCTTGACATAGGCGGGGGTCTAATGTTGTCAAACTTTTCGGATTGTAAGTAAATTATCATCTTCTTATAAACGCCGTGTGCAATATACGAGATAACAGGGTTATCGCTAGTACGTGCGTCTGCAAGACGACGTATTACGTAACCCTTTTTACTGGATGTTTGCTTATATATGAGCCGAATTACGAGAAAGCCAACAGTGCGGACTCTGCGTAAAGTATCGACCCGGATCAGCCTAAGCATGCCGCGCAGGCTAACCCGGGCAGACTCTTTTCGACTACTGAGGATTTTCTGTATCAGGAATCATTACTCTATACCTCTGTCCACCTGAGACGGAATGTCTTGGCACGAATTAGCCTGCGCGGATAGCGCAGGCTAATCTGGATCGATACATTACGAAGAGACTATAATGTTGGTTTTCTCTCGAAATGGCTCATATGTATTAATGTTGCATCTATTACAATATATTGCACTGAAACAACTTGAGATTGTCGTGGTTTGTTAAACATGTGAAGTTATTATTAAACTGATTAGCATATGAATTTACTGCAACGAAGGGTTTATACACGGATTAGAAAACGTGGTCGACTTTAGAAAATATCTGAGATATTTCCTTTTTTCTCCACAATATTTACTAAAACAATTCTGTTCGATATATTCAAGATAATTGTACATCACGACGATTCAGATGCAACAATAATGATTGTATGATGTTCTTAAGGACACGTAAAGTCTACAGAAGTTAAGAATGTTCGTTAATTGTTTGTTGTTTACTGCCGCTTTCAACAATTGATCAGTTATATCACGGCGTTTCCGGGGTAAGTTACCAGTTCTACTGGTCCATTTATCCTGACACCAGCCAGCCAGTCGTTATGCTAACCTCGCAACCCTAAGCGCCGAGGATGGCAGCAATGACTATCATGTTTAAAGTCGTTGGTATGACCCGGCCGGGGATCGAAAGCAGGTTCGTGTTACTGAACGACGAATAGAGACGATCGTGATCAGACTACGCTTTGCTGCATCCCAAGTCGATCTAGTTCTCATCTGGTCCCATCATACCGGTGTGTTTTTCTGTCTATGGCTGTACACATATTCCTATGACGGAATGGGAAAGAATAAGATTCATATCAGCCAATGCTTTGACCCTTCATATCATGTTTTAACAATCTGAATGTTCAGAACACGATGTGAAGGTGATTCTGAATTTCTCGAATTCTTTACACTGTACCATTTCCCTATTTATATATATAACAAATCAGCAGAACTCGAATTCGAAAACATGTGGTTAAAATATGTGGTAAACCTCTATAAAATGAAAGTTTAATAATTGAATAGAGTTAAAAATATTTTTGGAATATGTTTGATAATTTTTGTCTTTTTGCAACAATGTTTTAAATAATCGACTACCGTAGGACCATCAGAAAGCATTTGTGTTTAGGAAAGGGTGAACCGATTACATTGTTATACAATTTCAGACTCTTCCAAATTTAAAAGTTGTCTAACTTCAACTTTACTTTCTGTTGGTTTATTTGAAAAGAGCTTTACGCTGCTTTCAATAGTATTCCTGGTATATCGCTGGGTTTCCTCGGTAAATCATCATTACCATCGTTACATATCCTCAAAACTAAGAACCAAGGGAATAAGCCATTACTAGTAGCATTATAAAAAGGAATTTAAATAATTTAAAACTTTGTGAAAAAAGAAGAATGAGTATCTCACATCGGTTTAGTCAGATCATTATCTACACTAGTTTCTATCCATCTGATATATATTGTTACATAACAACTATATGGAAAGACAAGTACAAATAATTGTATTTCGCGAGGGCAAAACTATATAGTTATTGTGCATATTATGAGCCGAATGCCTATATATTTAAATGAAATATTTGAATTTGAAATTTGACTACAATTTTGAATATATTTAAAGCCCTTGATTCTCCTTTTTATAATAATTCTTACTATATTTCAATACATTTATTGTAGCAAAATATGTTTTTAAATAAAACATTGAATTGGCTATAAAAAAAGGGCAATATAAATTCTAGAGTTCATGATAAATGAACCAACTTTGGAAGATTAATCACAGAAATGTACATATGAGCCGTTAAACGAGAAAACCAACATTATGGACTCGATACTGTATCGACCGAGATCAGCCTGTGCAGTCCGCGCAGATAAATCCGGGCTGACACATTCTGTATCAGGGGGATAGAGGTATAGAGTAATGATTCTATGAAACAGAATATCCACAGGAGGCGTAAAGTGTGTGTCCGGGTTATCCTGCGCGGCATGCTTAGGGTGATCCGGGTCGATAGAGTCCATAATGTTGGTTTTTTCGTGGAACGGCTCGTACAGATTTGAATTGATGGTGATCTTGCCAAACCCACTTGGTTCGGTACACCATTCAACTTGCGAGGGAGCTGTAAATGGAACGAACTGGGAAAACTATATGTGCATATCGCACTACTAAAGTTGGTTTGGTTTGAGACAAGGACATCCTCTATGTCCTTCGCGGTGTTAATTGATCGAAGAGACGATTTTCAATTAGAATGACACTTGAACCCGTTATTTAACGTGAGTGTACATCTTTCCGTTAAGAAACTGCTTATTAAAATCAATTTAGTAGAACTCTAGCTGAACATTTCGTTCTGTTAACATCTGAAATGTACGTATCTAGCCATATTATGTTGTTTGTTTTTTATTGAACCATCATATTTTGTTTTTATTTAATCAATGCGTGTAATATATATATATGACAAAAATATTGCAGTAATGCATTCGTAGTAGAGATTTGTCCAGTTGGACAACATATATAATTCCTTTCTCCGTTCTCATTTTTCCAACTCTTTCAATTGAATTTTACTATAAAACATAGATGGCAGCCGGGGTAAGAGTAAAACAGAACTGTAATTGAAAAAAAAAGAAGATACCGTTGTGTCGTGTACATAGTAATTAATATAACGAAGGAAATTGATAACCTATAATTTGTTTATCTGTTTAATACGCTAGGTCCATCCCCGTTCGTCCATAAAACGGTTAGATGGCATACGACATGCACACGATAAACAGGTGTGACGGACCAGACCGACAGGGACAGACGGGCACTTGCATTTTGTACCAAAATGGTGAAACTGGCTTTCAGTCGATATACCGTGTGCTTGTACTATCATATGATATATGTTTGATATTGGCGACGTCACACAAAAACCTTCCTTCGGAAAGTTGTGATCAGCACGCATCCGCATTCTGTACTTGATCTCTCTGTTAATTTAAACATTATTTATTTTACATCGATTGCGAAACAAGCTTTCAGCTTATATTAATCACGCTCGATATCTGCTTCCTGGATACTTAACCAGTACTCGCGATGGTTGTGTGGAAAAATCCCACAAGCAGAACCCGATAGTCACGGGACTCGAATCAGGGACCTTTGATACGAGAGGCACACGCTCTATCTCTGCACCACTGTCTTCCATCTCTCTGTTCGGTTCGACATATTGTTGTAGAACCGTACTTAAAGCAATTCCCTGTGATTACAAAAAAAAACGAAGGTCCGTTATTATATCGCAGAGCTCTAGATAGTTTTGCATGTTCTAAAATCCGTATTGGACCCTCTAACCCTATGGTGTGGGTACTCAAAAGAATTGTCTCACTGGGACGATTTGTTCGAGTACCCACATCATAGTGTTTGATTGGATAATAAGATAGATATTTTGGGTGAAAAGAGCTGTAAACCCCTTTTTATCTGGACCCCAGAATATGTATATGTTCAATTATCATTATGGACTAAATTTAACCATAGTATCAGCATATCCCATTTAACTTTTAATTATCATTGCTTTTTGCAGTTTTTCAGTTAAATTATGGCTTTTACTGGGTTTATTACCAATTAAGCCGAAAGTCTATCCTGACACGAATGCTTCTGTTAACAATCATATCCCCGAAAACCAAATGTGTTAATATATCTCTATATTTTGGGAAAGTTGATTTTAGAACTTGATCTCTTACTCTAAGAGTTGACACGTGAACCACATAAACCATGATTTAAAGAGAAACTCTTTCAGCGCCAAAGGCAATATTGTTTTTTTGCAAAGAATACAGATTCAGGTGAGTCAGCTCGTATCAAAATAGTCCAACACTGTTATTACTACTTTTAACAAAGAGTTAATCTATCAAAAGCGCATTACTTCTTATGGTATTTTTTATAAGTATAGATCAATATTTTCTTGCGCATCCATGGCAAGATCAGAAGTTTCTTCAAAGCTTCTGTTACTATTTGGCAAACAATTCAGAGCCATGTCAATGTGTGCTGACGTGAAAAACTGTTCTGCATATTCACTGGTCGCAAATCAAATGCCGACTTGCTGATTGTCGTAGAAAAAATGGTTTATTTACAGATTTAAGATAGGACATTACTTTATCTCATACTAACACATTTGTGGGTAAACGTCCGTATATCAACCTGGCCCTGCCTCACTCCACATAAAAATCAAAATCGGATATTGTTTTATCTTAACACGTGGAAATCCTAATCGCCATCCTTTCATCTGTTCACAGATACGGCGCGCACGCTTTAAGATATGTGTGGTTGATGGGGGATAAGGCTTCCAATGAGTGGGAACCGGTTGTTTTAATGTGAATTATCCATTTAGTTTCACGGTACCAAAGTTCAAGTCTGAAGTGTTTAAGCCAGATTAATGTTACGTTGTATGAACCTGGAATCAGTCGCCCCTAACTTGAAAGTGTCTTGCTATCTGATGCTTTTATATAAACAAATATTGATTGATAAACCCAAACATCAGTATATTCATTGAACTACTGAAGTCCGAAACTTAAAAAAAAAAATACTGTCAAAATTTATTTACAAAAGTTTGAAATAAGCAGAATTAATCATTATTCAGATCAGCTGTATCTTTTCTTTGCAGCTTTAGAGCGACTGAACTCCAGATACCCAACTGTCAAAAAAAATAAAATTTCCAATTTTAAGAAAATAAGTGTTATTTTTGTATTTGGGGCATTAAAATATGATAACTGACATATTTATTTTACATACCTCTATAATCGGTGAGATTTTCTTGTTTTCGATACTTTTTCCATCGCAAATTCTACCCTGTCAGTACCGGGGTAAGTATTTTTAAATAGGAAACCCCTTCATCGGGACAATTGAAAACGACTCAAGTTAACTTTATTGATAAAAAACGATACATTTTCTACCCTGGTTTTACTTGGATTAACATAAAGAATAACATTTAGGGCAATTTCAAGGTTTTTTTTTTTTTTTTTTTTAGTGCCATCTGGATTTCAGTCGCTTTGTGGAAACTGCGAAATCTTCTAAAATTTAGCATTTTTGTACTTTTTTTGCTCATTCTGAGTCATTCTGCTCTCAAGTAACTGTTATTTGACTATTTTTTTTCTTATATACATTTTGATTGCACAATGAATATGTTAAAACAAACGTGTAATGTGGAATGTAGGTAGTATGTGCCCATTTCCCTGAATAAAATCTATTCCTTGGACAAGATATAATGTATTGACTACCAAAATATCATGTATCTACTATGTATTATGAAAGAAGGAACACAATCTGTATATGCGATTGCGTATAATGAAAATAATTAAAGAGACTGATAAACTGCTATAGAAGGATACAAATATAAACCGGTACTGACAGTCGTGTGGGAGCATGGGTCCTTGTTAAGATAGCACAGTAGAAAGCTGAGTGTATGTTACCAGGGGACACCTACATTTTTATTCCCTCAACATTTCACGTTATATCCATTCTGGTATTATTATATGGGTATCAAGGACAGCCAGAATGTTCAGTAAATAACTAAAATCCACAATCTCTGAAAATGTCGGCCAACAAAAACGCACTGGTCTAGTCCAAAAACGAAGAGCTGCTTGGATTCTCACAACAATAGGCAATTTGTAGATGCAGTTGGACAAAGCATGTTTCCAAGCTGGACGCGAGCGCTGGTCATAGTATTCAAATTGTTCTCTAAATGCTCGCCTAGCTCCGCAAGCGGAGTTGGCACATGCCTGCCCGTACACGTATGAACTAGAATGAGAAATGGATTTCAATCGCAAAGATTAAACTCATGCCAAGAGCTTACTTTTCGCATTCATAATCATTTAATTCAACCGTTTGCCAACAAATCTATCCCAAACTTACTAGTTATCATTACTTTTCTATTTCTGACAATGGTGCTAATCCGAATATTCCGAACCCCTCTGGAAAAAGACATCATACTCGATATCATACTAATGATTCGAATGGATACTTCTTTTCAAAAGCCTCCTTCTATGAATGATAAGCGAACAGTGCAGAGCCAGAACAGAATGTATGTATGCGCTAGCTGATCCGGATATACACTGGTCGCAAATACCCTACGGTTGGTTTTCGTTGAACGATGCGCAATTGGCTTGTTGCTATCTTTTCCCGGGCAATGGCATAAAGTTCATTTTCAACATTTTCGTGAACTCAGCCATATTGCTATTAATTGCTTATAATTGAGCCGTCCCGCGAGAAAACCAACATTATGACATCTGCGTAATGTATCGACCCTGATCAGTCCGCGCAGACTGATCCGGGCCGGCACATTCCGTCTCAGGGGGATAGATATATAGAGTAATGATTCCTGAAACAGAAAACCCACAAGAGGCAAAACGTGTATATCCGGGTAAGCCTCCGCGGCATGCTGAGGTTGATCCGGGTCGATGATTTACGCCGAGTCCACAATGTTGGTTTTTCTCGCGGGACGGCTCATATGCAATTTATTAATTTCCCTAACATTGATTAGTAGACACAGATACTTATAATTAATGAGATAAACATCCTTGTGAATGGTAGTAATTCAATCCAATTTTAAAAGATTTGATAGATCTATCGCCCCTCTTCACGACTAGAACATTTTATTTGATGAAAGAAATGTAGTCGAATTTGAAAGCTTTTCTGAAAATCTGCGAGCCTCATCTCTTGCACTGTGTAGCCCTCCCTCGTAAGGATTAGTAGAACTCTCTCCTTTTATGTTTATCTTATAGATGACAAGGATGTGGTTTTGTAAAGTTTTGAAACGTGCAAAAAACAAAACAAATTGGCACGCATTGTTCATAGTTAAAATCGCCATTATAAGGTATATTTGACAGCAAACATATTTGATTGAAATGGGATTGAAGTTTGTCTTTGAAGTTAAGGGTTAATGGTCAGTGTTTTCGCTCATTATAGATTTGCACATGTCCAGTCTAACAATGGTCAACATTGCAGGGTAGATTGTCCGGATCGTGTTAGGTGTCCGATAGCACTTTGATACATACAACCCGAGGACACCGTCATCGCAACATCGCCCCTCAGAATGCATCCGTTCAGTTTATACAATATCATACATGTGTGTACATGTTCATAGTTCATAAGTGGGATTAACCATTTAACGTTGAGTTTCGACCTTAATCTGGGCAGATTGTACAACGATGACAGAGATTCGGAAAGGACTGTGTGGATATATCACTTAGTCTAAGTCTTCACTGCTCACAGATTGTATGGTAACAACATTTCTCGACACGGCTAACTAACTTCCTAATTAAAATTTGAAATTCATTGGTTTTTGGATCTCCGCAAGATTAATGGGAAACTCGGGATCAATTGGTGTGCAGAGATAGTATTGAATACCATTTTTGTGCTGTTGGCTTTTTTGTTCTTTTTTTTATAACTGTGCCGAAGCGTCAAGTAACTGTCTTTTAAAAACACAAAGGAAACTCTGGATGAAGTATGGGTCATATGATCCAAAGGAAATATTCATCCCTCAATGGTCATTCAATGGATGAGGTTTTGATTATTCGAGATGAAAGATGGACAATTCTCATTTAATAATAACTGTGTTTACATTCTATGCATTTATAATGCACACGTTGTAATCACTTACATGTCTCGATACATGTCTGCAAACAGGTGCCAATTATAAAATGCAGTATACCTGGTTAAACACTTCCCACGTGCAACACGTGTGCATAAGACGCCCCTGACGCCTCTGCAGCAGACGGCTATTTGAAAACATAGTGACAAAAGAAGAAATTGCACAAAACGTGCAATTTCTCCTTTTGCCACAATGTTTTCCACTTTTAGTCATAGGTTATCCATTCAATTATAGAGATTTTCTACTTTTTGACAAAATATGTTCAAAGTCGTCTGCTGCAGAATTGTCGTATGAGGGAACGGGTTAATGAGTTGAAAACATTGTGGCAAAAGGTCTTCTGCTACAGATACTTCAAACTAGGTCTGTATGTGGGATAGTGTTAGCTAACAGTGATGTACCGATCTAATTGCAATTATGATGGGCGCTTCAACAATAATAATTGGCCTTATCTAAACCCCCCACTACATTTGTTCACATAAATTCCTTTTTTCAGAAACGGATCAACCCGGCGTGTATCATCGAGACCTAAGTGATTTCGTAGAAATAAAGTGGTAATTCAGATTGAATCTTCAACTGCCGGTTGTGTAGTAGTAGTAGAGGGTCGACCTCGGATGCGGGATTTCGCGGGTTCGATCTCCGGCCGGGTCACACCAAAGACTTTCCCTCCTTGGCGCTCAGAGTTCCGGGATTAGCATTACGTCAGACTACGCTGTTGTGAGGATAAATGCACCAGTAGTGCTGGCAACCTACCAAGGACACGCCGTGATATAGCTCAACACAATTGTAAATCGGCGTAAAGCACCTTACAAACACAACATAAACTGTCCAACGAACCAAACTATGGATTGGAAAAAGAAAAAAGATATTTGTCTTGAAAACTTGATAAGTGCCTTTTTAAATTGTTGCAATATAAAATTGTTATTGAGTAAAAACTAAAAAATTGCTCTATAATCCAATGTAATTTAAGTTATCGATTTTTGATAGTCGCTGATTCTCATAGTTGGATATGCCAACGAACCAAACTATGGATTGGAAAAAGAAAGACGGGAACTTTAATACACGAGCCAGCCCGCGAGAAAACCAACATTGTGGACTCTGCGAAAAGTATCGTCCCGGATCAGTCTAAGCACGCCGCGCAGGCTTACCCGGATAACCATGTTTCGCCTCCTGTGGATTTTCTGTTTCAGGAATCATTACTCTATACCTCTATCCCCTGAGACGGAATGTGTTGGCCCTGATCAGTCTGCGCGGACTGCGCAGGCTGATCTGGGTCGATACATTACGCAGAGGCCATAATGTTGGTTTTCTTGTTGGAGGCTCACATTTAGACATATCGACTACCAACCAAAGAGTGGAAGAGCGAACATATCGTGTCCAAATTTGGTCATGAAGAATATTCGTAATCGTGTGACCTAACACAGACGTGAAAATGGAAGGTTGCCGTTAGTCATTTTCTACAACATCACTTTCTGACAGCATAATTAGTATCCATTAACCTGAACTATCTTCTGTGAAGAGTGACTTAGCCAGGATCACTTGTCTAATCTCTTTGGTCTCAGTCTTGTTTGGTTTCAATACTTTGTATTCACTTTCGCAATAAATTTTAATGCTATAACTCAAAGATTATTTTTTTTAAAGTAAAATATTGATTATATCGGAACTATTGGTTAACATTTTAAGGGGAAGGGGTATACATTTCTTTTTACAAGGGTCAAATCATTGTAACGATGATTTTGGGCAATAACAGGTATTATCAAAAGTATTAGCAAGCAATTTCCTCAATCTTATTATCCAACTAATTCGTTGGACACGGTCGCTTTTAGGAACCTATGCCCACGTGAGTATAACAAACGGGTCGTGCCGATAATTAATGGTTTAGACAGTATTTTTTCAAGAGGGGCGGGGGTCGGAGATTATCCAGTCTCGTGAGAACGAGACTCGTTGGCGAGAGGAGACAATTTCATCATGGCTACGCCTCTTGATATGTCATTACGAATGATGAAGGTAATAATTTTCGGCTTTACGCACGGGTCGTGGAAGTTCAGATTTAAGGATGTTATCAATCCTATATTGTGCATAAAACTAATTGTACCGCGTAATACAAGAAGGGGGGGGGGGGGGGGGGGGGGGGAGCCGGTCATATCGATTCTTAGTCCTTTAGAAGCTATTGGATTGGGGTTTAACGCCGTTTTCATCAATTGTTCAGTCATATCCCGGCAACCAGTTCACCTACTCATGTGTTTCATGGCTTTCTCACACCAGTACTCCACACAACACACTTTCCAAGCAACTGCTGCTTTTCCACATAGACTGTTAGCCCATTGGTGAAAGACGAATGACGCTTGTCACAGTGAATTTGTCAATGTCGGAAAGAATGTTGGCCGATCCGGGATTCGAACTTACAAACCCCTGGATTGAGAGCTCACGTCGCTACAGACTGAGCTACCGGGGCTCGGCTTAGTCTAAAGAAAGTGTTGACGTTAAACCAGTGAAGCTACACATATACTATGTTGGCATTTGTTATATCTCGAGTAATGTTCCACGT
>JASEVX010000011.1:24529721-24574462 GCA_031761405.1 Serripes groenlandicus
TCCTTGTTTTACTTTCATGAGCAGATCGTGTAAGGGGCGGTTGGGCGTGTGCTATATTAACGGGTCTAGTTAGTGGTAAACATGATATATAGCGAGTCACGAACAATGAAACGTTCGTTCTCCTTGGTATTGATGATTTTCGTTTAGCAAACCTAAAGTGCACCTGCATCTTAATTGATTATTTCGTATGATAAACCACAGGGACTTGTTCCTCTAAAAATAGATATGACCTACTCTATGCATATGCATGGAGTAGGTCATATCTATTTTTAGAGGAGCACAAGTCCCTGTGGATAAACATGACAATGCGTGGTTTGGTAGTGAGAGCTGTAACCTTTCAAACAAATCACGAAAAATGCATTTATGATCGTTTTAATGCAGTTGAAGAAATATTACAAATAGTGTGTTTTATAATAACCATACGTAACTACGCCTCGTTGTCGCCACGTTGTTCCACGCTGTGCTTCGTTATGCCTCGCTTCCACCACGTTGCAACCACGTTCAAGTTAAAACGCGTCACGCATCGATGACCCTCTACCAAGACTGTTGAAATTAATACAATCCATTGACGCGACAGAGCGTATCATATAGAGCGTACTACAACGTACCAATTCTAAGCACAACATAGCGGAAACGTAGCACAACGTCGTACAACGTAAAACACAGTAGCATAACGCAGCTCATAACGTAGTATAACGTGTTACAGCGTATCATAGCGTGACACAGCGTGGCATAACGCGGCACGAATAACATGGTACCAACGAGGCCACAACGTAGCATAGCGCAGTACAATGTGCCAGCAAACGCATCATAATGTATCAACCGGCGGAACGCGCTATGTTCACGTTCTATTACGTTTCTGCTTCGTTATACTACGCTGTATCACGTTCTCGCCACGTTGTAGTACGTTATGCGGAAACGTGAGCGAATTTTGAACATGTCCAAAATTAAAATTTCAACATCACGTTTTGTCACGTTTCATCACGTTTCGTCACGTATGATCTCGTTTTAGGCATGTTGTTCTACGTTTGCTCACGTTGTAGCCACTTTCCCCAACGTATATAAACGTGGCGGCCAAAACGTGACACTATGACTTGGGCATTATGAAAGTGTCACGAACTAATTGTGTACTTACATTTTGCTAAAGAAACCCAACAAAATAGTGTCATTTACGTTTCGACCCCCCCCCCCCCCCCCCCCCCCCGAGTTCGATGACCCACGTGTTTGGTGTGCCCCTGTGCTGTGTCATAGTTACAGCACGAGGAGCATTGAATTAGCGTTGGAGAGGTTATGAATGTCACATGATATAGAACTGTCACTTTAATTAGTGTGAGGGATACGCATGATCAACTGCATTACAGCCGTCCCGCGATAAAACCGAACATTGTAAACTCTGCGTAAAGGATCGACCGGATCAAGCGCAGGCTAACCCGGTCAGATACATTTTGCCTCTTGTGGATTTTCCTGTTTCAGGAATCATTACTCTATACCTCTATCCCCCCTGAGACGGTCGATACATTACGCAGAGTCCATAATGTTGGTTTTCTCGTGGAACGGCTCATATATATACATATCAGCTTGTAAATTGCTCGTCAAATGTAGCGCATAGCTTCCTTTTACGCTTGCGTCAAGCCACTCAAAAACAGACATAAGATCTTTTTAAATAGATACTGGCATTAGATTACAAACTTTTGAAGAAGTCGTAAGAACATCGGGGCGTTTTGTATGTTCTATAATCCTTGTTCGATCCTCTAACCCTATGATGACGATTCCTTTTAAATCCTAACAAGGTTGTTATTATGGGGAAAGCAGCTGTATATCCGTCCTAAGCTGGACCTGTGAACATGTTCCATTTCCAAAACAGGGAAGCCTGCAAGGTTCAGCTTGAACTAATATGAGTCCGTCTATGCAGCCAGGTTCACGCTGGCACATCTGGACAGTGTACATGAAGTTTTAGCACAGCTTGTACATATGCCCCGTTGTACTACAATAAAGAATTGACTGAAGCATTTAACAATCGTATGTAAGTAATATGTAATTATTGTAGATCCTGATCAGTTTGTGGTGATCGAAAGCCTTCGTCACAAGCTAGACCATGGTGTATTAATTATATTATGTCATTTATTTGCTTGTGTCCCCCCTTTCCTATCTGAGATGAGTTTACTTGCATCGTAAAAGAACCATCGCATCATGGTTTGTCACACTATCAGTATGATTTATGTGGAAGCCTTATGACCAAGCAGTATTATATATATATATGTATATGTCACAAACTAAAGATAACCTAACATTGCTTTGATGTATGGTCGTTTGACACATTTAATTTGTTGAGCGGTGCTCCAGGAAAACCAACCTTAGCGTAATTATTACACATGTTAACACATTTCCGCCATTGCATCCATGCAATCCGATCCAGATAGAAACTGGTTTGTTCCGAAGTTTCTTGAACTATGCTTCGAATTATTGACGAAACAGTACATATTCAGGTTGGACTGTGAGGATGCGATGGGCTGATCTAGATCTGCTCTTATCACAAAAGGCTTAATTGTGATTTTGCAGAGTATTGCTCATATAATCATCGAAAAGTCGTGATATAAATGAAAATTGTTGAAAGCGGCGTAAAACACCAAACAATCGAAAAGTCGATAATGAATACTCGAGACATTAGGTCAAAAAATATATTTAGTGAGGGCAATATTCCCAATGTATTATTTACGTAAAATGTCATACTTAGGGCAACATAATATAAAATGAAACTCTGTCTCAACGATTTTCATGTTAATTACATAGTTTATAAGACGATTGTTTTTATCTATACCGTTTTTCCTACCAGCTTCAATTTCGAGAGAAAGGGGGTTCAATCTTATTCTGGTTAAATGCTTTCCCAGATTATCACTTGGAATCTCATGGGTCATGTGTACTCATGGGTCCTGTACCCCGGGTGTAAATATGACTTTTACCCGGTCTATTTCAAGACGTTGAATGTTCATTTTCTTTGACAGTATCGCTTTACAAAATGTCATTTGGATGCACCACAGTTACAGATTGTGTATGTGCAAAAATGTTACCCGGCCGGGGACTTAAACTCGTGACTTCTGGTCCCTCGGGCAAACACAGGTACATGTCGCTACAAAAAGCTCTAGCTCAGATACAAGGTGATAATAGTATACCCATTGCAAACACTGAATACTTGACAATATTAACTCTTTCAGTGCTAATGGCACTATTGAGGATTTTTTGCAAACAACACAGATTCAGGTGAGTCAGCTCGTAACTAGATTTCTCCCCTGAAATCCTCATCATCATTTGCCTTTTATTTTTTAACCCTTATTGCATGAGTAACGGAGTCGTCCGATCTCGAGCATAGAAGAATCCACCTTTAACAATTCGGCGCTGAAACAGTTAATCTATCAAACGCGCCCAAAGTATGTATAGTCAGCCATGCGCCCGGAAACTTTCTATGGTATTTTTGATAAGTCTAGAACAATATTTGCTTGCGCATCCATGGCAAGATCAGAAGTGTCTTCAAAGCTTCTGTTACTATTTGGCAAACAAATCAGAGCCATGTCAATGTTCAAATTCAGAGTTTGGCTGATCCTTCCGCTCGTGTAAGCTATATATTGATTTACTGCCTCGGTGGTAGAGTGGTAGAGTGTCCGCCTCGGGTGTCGCAGGTCGAGGGTTCGATCCCCGACAGGGTTATACAAAATACTTTAAAAATGGTAGTAATGGCTACCCTCATCTGCCCTCCTTTGCGCTTAGTTTTTACGGGGTTAACATTACGACTGACTGGCTGGTGTCAGGATAAACGGACCAGGAGTACTGGTATCTTACCCAGGAAACGCTGTGATATAACCGAACAATTGTTGAAAGCGGCGTAAAGCGCCAATCAATCAATCAACCAATATATTGATTTGCACACGAATTTTAACAAATCTAAATCATGTCATCTCACTGTGTGTGTCTCCTGAAACAGAAAACCCAGAGGAGGCGAAACGTGTATGTCCGCGTTAGCCTGCGCGGCATGATTAGGCTGCTGCGGGTCGATACATTACGCAGAGGCCATAATGTGTGTTGTCTCGCGAGACGGCTCAGTTATACCAATGTTCCCTTCAAGACACGACTGCAACTTAAAGAAAATGCATTTACGTTTTAATGACATGCGTTTTTTGTGTGTAAAAGTCAAAGGTCAACATCTGGTCAGTATTGTATACTTTCTCATTTGTCTATTTATGGATTAGACAAGTCGAGTGCAAATCAACACGGTATTGTCAATTACAATTTGGGTTTCACTTTCTGTTTTCATAGAAACGGAATTTCGTCGCTGGTGGTAATAAAGGCTAAAATAGATCATTTATACCATCCCCAAGTAATCTGCAATCCTATTAGTTTATTTAAGAGGGTCATTGTAGTTGGAGCCGCGTGGTACAAAAATGGTCTTGCTGTATTTGTTGTTAACTCTTTCAGCGCCAATGGCAATAGTGAGGTTTTTGCAAACAATGCAGATTCATGTGAGTCAGCTCGTAACGAGCTGTCTCACCTGAAATCAGCAATGTTTGCATTTTAGTTAGCAAAATATTCCAAAACCTTTGTAAAATTGGAAATGGAGAAGCCCGATTTTGAACATGGAAGAGTCTATTTTAAACAATTCGGGGCTGAAAACGGTGAAGTTACCGGGAGAGAGAGTTCTTTCATACGTAAGTTAAGCAATCCGTGTTCAAATAGAACATGGCGTGAAATAACCACTTGCAAAACAAGTATGGAACCTTTATACGCAAGTTCACTTTTTATAACCAAAATTCACATCGAGCGACTTATGCATAAATGTATCACGTCATGGCAAAATAGAATTTGTGGCGACGACGTCAACACTCATCTGGCTGAATTCGTGATTTTAATTTATATGTGTCTATGTGTGTCTATGTGTGTCTATGTATGTCTATGTGTGTCTATGTGTGTGGCTATGTGTGTCAGTGTGTCGATGTGTGTCCATGTGTGTCTATGTGATCAGATTGTATATCGTTTCAATTTGATGCAAAAATAGATAAATTACGTACGATAAACGAAGCGGTAACGGAATACCTCGATAGAGATATGATATTTGCAAATGCATATACGTTTTGTTTATGTTTAATTTTGCTTATATGTCAGGCCCTCATGGGAAATTGACTTGCATACATGATGTACTTTGTAAAATGAGTGTCCTCTCTAAATAAAGCCTGCATTATTATTATTATCATTATTATTATTATTATCATTATTATTATTACCAATATTATTATTATAATATACGATACGAATCGTGGCTATACTCCCGTAATAATACACAACTTCCCGGTGACAAGGTTCCCGAGTATTCGAAAGTTTTTTTTATCAATGAAAAGGTGCGAAGTTGAGAAGGTTGCGTGGGCATTACCTTCGATGGAGGTATCTGGTAACATAGGGCTCCTTAAGACGCCCTCAGAAACCCCATCGGTTTGCCATTAACACTTCTTGACTTAAGCCAAGCTCTCTCTTTCATCAAACAGTCATTGACACTTTTCCCGTACGTTGTTGCAAAACGTTGTATAGAAAAGCGGCCTTGTATAGACACGAGATTTGGCCCTATTTCCAGTTCGGATGATCAGTATCTTTCAAACCTTTATCAAACATGAATATTGTTCTCTTTTTATTTATTTTTTTAAATGTCCGTTTGCCAGAGTTTAAAGGCTAATCTCTAACGTCGTCGCCTGGCAACGTCTCTTGGGAATAAAACGGAAAGGAAAGGTGGAGACGGAACTGATGTGAGTGAGTGCGTTGTCTCTTTTACCACAATGTTTTCAACTTCCCCCGACCCATGATTAATATAAGAATATGTATTTTATAATTTTCTAGATGGGTCATTAATGCATTCCTTTCGTTAAAGGTTTCAAATCTGACCTTAAAGGCTTTGAAATCATCTGAGAAAAAGGAAGTGCAGTTAAAACCATTTGCGGCAAATGTGACAAATGTTAAACACAAACGGCGCGAGTACTGGTTATGTCTCCAGGAAGAAGACATCGAGCGTGATTAATATAAGCGTAAAGCTTGTTTTGCTATTGATATACAATAAATAATGTTTAAACTAAATTAAATGTGATATTGCACAGTTTAAGGGAGTTCCCGTTTCCTCGCAATGTCGCCATAAATCGCTTGTTGCAGAGGAGTTAAAAATCTATCCGTAAATTATAAAGACTTTAGATACTGTGTCGAGAAGCGGGTGAAGGGACGGTATGAAAGCATGCATTGTTTGCAATGATCCATTTGAACGTTCTTCTGATCTTTGTAAAGTACGGAAATGGTTTTATTTCGATAGCAGCGGGGTGGTTCACGATGAGTCTCTCATCGCTTTCTTAAGGTTGCATCGAGCCATTGTTGAATACCAGCAATTAGCTCGAAAAGTTAAAAAGATGATGTGTTATAGGGTTGAATAGAGGAGAGTTACACGGAAGAATGTCCTTATAGAAAGTATAATGATAATTAGATGGATTTGAAAACATGTCGCCCATTAGTATCGACGAATCATTATTTAAGCCCGTCCGTTCGGATAAAAGTACAGGTTGGCCTCTTGTGAATAGTGTAGATCCAGATCAGTCGATGCATTGTATGGTCCGATCAAAATATACGCTACTGATATTATTACTACCGCACGCTTTCTTAAGGTTGCATCGAGCCATTGTTGAATACCAGCAATAAGCTCGAAAAGTTAAAAAGATGATGTGTTGAATAGCGGAGAGTAACACGGAAGAATGTCCTTATAGAAGTATAATGATAATTAGATGGATTTTAGAAATGTCGCCCAGTAGTATCTACGAATCATTATTTGAGCCCGTCCGTTTGGATTAAAGTACAGGTCGGCCTCTTGTGAATAGTGTAGATCCAGATCTGTCCTAGAAAGTTAAAAAGATTATGTGTTGTTGGGTTGAATAGCGGAGAGTAACACGGAAGAATGTCCTTATAGAAGTATAATGATAATTAGATGAATTTGAAAAATGTCGCCCAGTAGTATCTACGGATCATTATTTGAGCCCGTCCGTTCGGATTAAAGTACAGGTCGGCCTCTTGTGAATAGTGTAGATCCAGATCTGTCCTAGAAAGTTAAAAAGATTATGTGTTGTTGGGTTGAATAGCGGAGAGTAACACGGAAGAATGTCCTTATAGAAGTATAATGATAATTAGATGGATTTGAAAAATGTCGCCCAGTAGTATCTACGAATCATTATTTGAGCCCGTCCGTTCGGATTAAAGTACAGGTCGGCCTCTTGTGAATAGTGTAGATCCAGATCTGTCCTAGAAAGTTAAAAAGATTATGTGTTGTTGGGTTGAATAGCGGAGAGTAACACGGAAGAATGTCCTTATAGAAGTATAATGATAATTAGATGGATTTGAAAAATGTCGCCCAGTAGTATCTACGAATCATTATTTGAGCCCGTCCGTTCGGATTAAAGTACAGGTCGGCCTCTTGTGAATAGTGTAGATCCAGATCTGTCCTAGAAAGTTAAAAAGATTATGTGTTGTTGGGTTGAATAGCGGAGAGTAACACGGAAGAATGTCCTTATAGAAGTATAATGATAATTAGATGGATTTGAAAACATGTTGCCCAGTAGTATCTACGAATCATTATTTGAGCCCGTCCGTTCGGATTAAAGTACAGGTCGGCCTCTTGTGAATAGTGTAGATCCAGATCTGTCCTAGAAAGTTAAAAAGATTATGTGTTGTTGGGTTGAATAGCGGAGAGTAACACGGAAGAATGTCCTTATAGAAGTATAATGATAATTAGATGGATTTGAAAACATGTCGCCCAGTAGTATCTACGAATCATTATTTGAGCCCGTCCGTTCGGATAAAAGTACAGGTTGGCCTCTTGTGAATAGTGTAGATCCAGATCAGTCGGTGAATTGTATGGTCCGATCAAAATATACGTTACTCATAGTAGTACTACCGTACGCTTGTAAGAGACCTAAGTCAACTTGCATATATTCTGATAAGAGAGAGTAAATGTACGGGATAACCTTGATTACGGCTAACCTTGATTACCATTGACGAGCTCATGTATTATGCTATCCTGCACAAATGTGAATACGCTGGTGAGACCTATGGCTGTCACAGCTATAAGTTGAAAAATTTTAATATGTTTTCTCCTGCAGAGACCACATAAAGCGTTTGTAATTCGGAAAAGGTTAATCGCATAATATCTTTATTATCATCTGAAAATCATTATCCAGGGCGTAATGAAAAAATATATTAAACATTTGCAACAACATTTCTTGGGTAAAGTTTTAATGCGGACATTTACATTTAGCTTGATTTGGGTAAAAAAATATGAAATTATTGTTGAAATTTCCAATGTCTACGCTTACGAACTATTTAATGATATGTTAGTCCCTGTACCAGAATCAGCATGCTCTTACTTGGAGTATAATCTTACCAATTAATAGCCGGGTTGGGAAATTCTCGACTTCTAGATGGTTGCATATTTTCATGTTGCAGTTGATTCAAGCTTGGCTCTTTGCTACCTGGACGGATATTTGCCCATGGCAGTGAGTTGTCCCTATCACTAAATGGCGACTTAACAAGTACCTTGCTGGATATTATTTCCTAAGTAGTATATTGGCACACCCATCTCCCAATCACTAACTCGCTCCCCCCTGCAAAAGCTGCACCTGTGTTAGTCTATCGTGTCAGTAATATTGGAATCATAATTTGATAGTATGCTAAGTGAATAGAGTTGAAATCATTGTGGCAAATTGAATCAAAAGTCGTCTGATGCAGACGGGTCAGAAAGCGTCTATATGTGGGAAAGGGTTAAAGTTACCGCCATGCTATAACATAAATACAGTTGAAAACACAATTCAATCAATGTAACCTTTCGGCACTTAGTCCTTTCGGACCGAACTGCGAGAGGAACGTTTCGACGCATCTGCAGCAGACGACTTTCGAAAACATTGGGACAGAATGGGAAATTGCTCATCTTGAAATAATGTTTTCAACTCCATTTAATTAGTGTTCTTTCATTTATGTAAACGGTCCATATTGATATCTACTAGTAGATGTCAACAAAGTTGTTTGTTGTTGGGAAAGGGTTAATGCCCTTCTCGTCTCACATATTATGAACAAAATAAACAGAAAATAAAACATGTTATTTGCACACGCCCCCCGTTTGAACGATATTTTTCAGTGTGTGTATACCACGTGACTTTAACGTCACAAATGCTACGGCGGACAACACTATTTTACTTCGGTTTAGAAGTAAAAACAAAGGTAACCTTTTTATTTCTTCATCATTTCTAATGAAACATGGCGCAGTCTACGCCGCTTACAGAGCCCTATCTCCGGTTTTAAATGGAGTTTGATTAGTGGTTTAGTTTCTTCAAACACTTCGATGAACCTTTTCTCAAACTTTACTAAGATCGCCGACAGCCGGAGCATTTTCAAAAACTGGATACTGAGAACAGGTTCGTCGAAGTGTTTGAAAAAACTAGACCACCAATCAAAATCCTGTAAAAACCCGGAGATAGGACATTATAAGCGGCGTAGACTGCGCCATCTTTCATTAAAAATGGTGAAGAAATAAAAAAGTTACCATTGTTTTTACTTCTTATGAAGAGCAATTATTGCTGTCTGACGATGCAAATATGACGTCAAAAGTCACGTGGTATACACACACACACTGTAGTAGATGTTTATAAGGTTGGCTGTTGTTGGGAAAGGGTTAATGCCCTTCTCGTCTCACATATTATGAACAAAATAAACAGAAAATAAAACATGTTATTTGCACACGCCCCCCGTTTGAACGATATTTTTGTAGGTGTCAATGAAAACAATCTGTCTTGTTCGGATAGTGGCATTGCCGTAAACACGTCCGAATACTTGTCCATTTAGACAGTATAAACTGTATAAAATACATATAAAACCACGTGTCTGCACAGAGACAGTTTATGGTGTCCAGCGTTATTATACCTTCTACTCCTTTCATGTGATACGTTTTCTTCTTACTGATTTAAATTGCAGTGTGATATGTAGATCGAATAATGATTGGAACGTGAGACAATTCCTATCACGATCAATGGCTGCTTATTGTTTAATCACTGAGTATCTGATATGGCGCAACAGAAGTGAAATAAGACCTTTAATTCGTATAGAACGTGATTCAATATTTGTATGTGAAATGATTAGCGTAAATAAATGAGCAATTAATTTGATATCAAATGTACTAGACTCGCACCAATTTGCTTTGCGTGTTTTTTAAAAGATGAGAATCTTAAGAGGGTTTTTTTTAAAATAAAATTACGAAAATAACCAAATAAAGATCACTTCACACCATTGGATATAAATAAGACATTTTGTTTTAAATTTAAATGGAAATGATGTGCACGACAGAACCTAACTCTTATTCGATAGATAAAGACCATTGCACTAAAGGGTCAACTCTTTCGTCAGACTGATGAACTTCAGTGCACCATTTGTCTGAAGTGTAATGGTATTTCGGACGATACAGTGATGCCGTTCTGTCGGGCCATATGCCTATTAGATGGCGACAGTCCTTGGTTTACTTTCGTTTTATCAGTACATTAACTGAAAGCAAGGAAATCGCGTCCTGGCATTTATAATGATGATGTCCATGTTTTTTACATTGTAATGGGGCGTTAATATGGTATAAAATTTGGTATTAATGTGCTAATGATGCAAAAACGTTTCATCTTGAGGAAGATTGGCTTAACCCTTTCCCTCATACGACAATTCTGCAGCAGACGACTTGGAACATATTTAGTCCAGAAAAACCAGAAAATCTCTTTAATCAAATGGATAACCTATGACTAAAAGTGGAAAAACATTGTGACAAAAGGAGAAATTGCACGTTTTGTGCAATTTCTTCTTTTGTCACTATGTTTTCAAAAAGCCGTCTGCTGCAGAGGCGTCAGAAAGCGTCTATATGAGGGAAAGGGTTAATGTGTATAATAATGACTATGCAAATACTTATTTTTTTCAAAGAATGGAGGGTTATTACCACATTTTTTTCTATAACTATTTCTATCAAATATTTCTATTCCTGTTTTTAAGACACGAGTTTCCGATTGCACATTATGAGAAATTCCCCTTTTGCTTGAAAAGGTTTTAAAAGATTTGTCTGCTGTAGAGGCGTCAGAAAGTGTCTCTTTGTAAATGGGAAAGGGTTACATGTTTTTATTGATCACGATGAGACATGATTTCGAAAGCCGTCTTGTATCTGGTGAGGGTTTAAATTAATTTAAAAATAGTGTTCCCCTGTCAATGATAAATGGGCCGTTCCACGAGAAAACCAACAGTATGGACCCTGCGTAATATAACGACCCAGATTAGCCTGCGCAGTCTAAGGGGGATAAAGGTATGGAGTAATGATTCCTGAAACAGAAAATTCACAGGAGGCGAAAAGTGTCTGTCCGGGTTAGCCTGCGCGGCATGTTTAGGCTGATCCGGGTTGATAATTTACGCAGAGTCCACTTTTTTCGCGGAACGGCCCATATCATAACCAGGATATGTAACAGGTATGCATGTTAAAAAGCCGCATTAACACGTCTCTATAGTGCCGACGCATTTTGATGCAAATTTAACAGACAACGTATACAGACATTTATGAACGGAAATATTGATTGATTGGTGTTTAACGCCGTTTTTAACAATTTCTTAGTTATATCACGGCGGCCAGTTCACCTACTCATGCATTTCCTGGTTTTCTCACACCAGTACTCCATACAACAATCTTCCCAAGCAACTGGCTGCTTTTCCGCATAGACTTAGCCCATTAGTGGAAGACGAATGACACATGTCGCATTGACTTTTGTCAATCGTCGGAAAGAAAGTTGGCCGAGCCGGGATTCGAACTCACAACCCCTGAATTGACAGCCCGCGTCGCTACCGACTGAGCTACCGGGGCTCGGCATGAACGGGAATAAATTGCTCATGTGATGAGTAATTTGTCATTTCTTCTTATTGTTTATAATTATAATGAATAAGTATTCTGTCAAGTATAGAGAATGTCAATAGTTTGCCTTGATGTTCCTGATTAGTTGTATGTGGTGAAGGATTAACCCTTTCCCTCATACAGACGCTTTCTGACGCCTCTGCAGCAGACGGCTTTTTTGAAAAAATAGTGACAAAAGAAGAAATTGCTCAAAACGCGCAATTTCTCCTTTTGCCACAATGTTTTCCACTTTAAGACATAAGACAGGTTATCCATTCAATTATATAGATCTTCTATGTTTAGACAAAATATGTTTAAAGTCGTCTGCTGCAGAAGTGTCGTATGAGGAAAAAAGGGTTAAACAAGAAATAGGTCGCTATAAATAGCATCATTTTACATAATTAGAATTCATATCACTGATACCTTATTTGCATAAGCACGTTTGCTTAAGAATCCCACCCATTTCCCCCTCATTCAACACTTAACTCTGTGGAATACGACTTTTAAAACATCTAGATAAGCAAATGGAAAATATCTATAAACGAATTGATTGATTGGGTTTTAACGCAGTTTTTATCAATTGTTAAGTTATATCACGGCAGCCAGTACACCTATACTCATGCATTTCCTGGTTTTCTCACACCAGTACTCCACACAACAATCTTCCCAAGCAACTGGCTGCTTTTCCACATAGACTTAGCCCATTGGTGGAAGACGAATGACGCATGTCGAATTGACTTCTGTCAATCATCGGAAAGAAAGTTGGCCGAGCCGGGATTCGAACTCATAACCCCTGGATTGACAGCCCGCGTCGCTACCGACTGAGCTACCGGGGGAAGTATAACTGTTAATTATAATTATTTTTGTGGAAGAAAGGAGATAATGCTAATAAAGCAAATGTCCCTGTGGCCATTATTTTTTTCCAAACCCGTCTTCTGCAGATATGCGACTGCGGGTTCCAAAGGGCGAAACGCCCTAATATATTTCCCTAGAAACTGTCATCCTGTTATAAATAAGCGATTTTTAACTATTTTTATAACATTGTAGCTTAATGTTCACGCGTAAAGTCTAATCTTGATCTACACGGTTATTGTTTTACCGTCGCAAACTATTACTTTTATTTAAAAATAAAAGTATGCAAAAAGATTTTTCGTGTTCCAAAGGGCTAAACGCCCTAATATATTTCCCTAGAAACTGTCATCCAGTTATAAGAGATTTACAACTATTTTTATAACATTGTAGCTTTAATGTTCACGCGTAAAGTCTAATCTTGATCTACACGGTTATTGTATTACCGTCGCAAACTATTACTTTTATTTAAAAATAAAAAGTATCCAAGAAGATTTATATATCGGCAATAGACACGATGAGGTAATATCTCACAATGGTCAGTTGTTGGTCAGTAGCGTCTCAATATCAAAGTTTTCTTTTCAAAAACAAAGCCAGTCACCATATGAGCCGTCCCGCGAGAAAGCCAACATTATGGCCATCTGCGTAATGTATCGACCAAGATCAGCCTGCGCAATCCGCGCAGACTGATCCGGGCCGACACATTCCGTCTCAGGGGGATAGAGGTATAGAGTACTGATTCCTGAAACAGAAAACTCACAGGATGCGCAAAAAGTGTCTGTCCGATGAGCGTACGCGGCATGCTTAGGCTGGTGCGGGTCGATACTTTACGCAGAGGCCAGCCCTGTTGGTTTTCTCGCGGGACGTCTCAATTATACCAATGTTCCCTTCGCAGTAATGTAAAACAAGACTGTAAATATATTTACCTGCTGCATCAGTTATATATCGAGGATAACTTATTATAAAGTATAATCATTTGTATTCAAAATGTTTTGATCGGGGCTTTGCGACGTTTTCAACATTATTCAAAACGTCGACAGAATACTCATTCGCGGTTCCTGGGTGGTAAACGAACTAGTGGCATGTGCCTTGTAAAAGGATATTCAATCATGAATCCCGAGTGCGGTAATACATGTGGAACCTGTGTATAATGACCACCCATGGGAACCCAATAACATGGTCGCTGTTCGCAGGTGGTCTTAAATTGCAGGGTCATTTATGCAGAAAATGAGTAATTGATAAAGTAAAAGGGTGGTTTCTATGGACAGGGAATCGCTATATCCAAGATTGTCTTTAGCACCGGTTTTTATTAAATTACTTGTAAAATATCAAAGGCCGTGATAATAACGATTTCAGAAATTCTGAGGGATAAGTGTCAAGTTTGACTACATCCAGGTACAAGGAAAGGAATTCACGATATCGATCGATCAAACATTTATAAGGATATGATTTGCGAAAAGTGCTGCATGCATTATGCTGATTCATTATTTTACTCAATTACCCTTCATAATAAACGAATTAATGTAGATAATGGTAATTAATGCTCTATCGAGTATTGATTATATGGCCGTTAATTAAGCGACTTTAGTCATTATTGCTAAACGTAGGCCAAAGTCATGTTGAACGGTGTATGCTAATTTAAGGCTACATTCTCAGTTCTTAATATTTATAGAAACCTCAAGGAAATATAAAACCTTGATTGTACGACCAACTAAACACGTACACGTCTGTCAATGACATGCTTCATTGTTGGCAGATTTCTGCAATCTCATGTTGGCGCACTAGAGGAGCGTCAGAACGACCAAACGTCGCATCCACACGACACAAATTGCAGTTTGCGTGTTTGAGAGTGATATGACAAAAAAGGGAATTTGTCGTTCTGGCCTGTTGCCACGTTGGTATTTCCCCGATCCTCCAACCTCCGGAACAACAACACGACAGCACACCAACACTTTCAATGAATAGTTTGTCATTTTATCGGTATGGCGAATGTTGTATAACAAAATATCATATTGGGTTTTTGGCCTAATTTCCCCGTATGGAATTAAACAACAAAATATATCTTAGTCGTTGATTTTGTGCACCGTTAAAATATTAATTGTAATATTGTGTTCGGTGATAATGAATCTCGATACATGTATCTCACTTAATTGTGTAAGGTAACAATGAAACTCGATACATGTATCTCATCTACTTATGTTCAGTAACAATGACATTCGATACATGCATTGTACCTACTTGTGATGGGTAACAACGAAACTCAATATATGTATCTCATCTACTTGTGTTGGGTAACAATGAAACTCGATACATGTATCTCATCTACTTGTTTCGGGTAACAATGAAACTCTATACATGTATCTCATCTACTTGTTTCGGGTAACAATGAAACTCTATACATGTATCTCATATACTTGTATTGGGTAACAATGAAACTCTATACGTGTATCTCATATACTTGTGTTCGGTAACAATGAAACTCTATACATGTATCTCATCTACTTGTGTTGGGTAACAATGAAACTCGATACATGTATCTTACCTACTTGTGTAAGGTAACAATGAAACTCGATACATGTATCTCACCTACTTGTGTTCGGTAACAAGGAAACTCAATATATGTATCTCATCTACTTGTGTTTGGTAACAAGGAAACTCGATACATGTATCTCACCTACTTGTGTTTGGTAACAATGAAACTCAATACATGTATCTCACCTTCTTGTGTTGGGTAACAATGAAACTCGATACATGTATCTAACCTACTTGTGTTCGGTAACAATGAAACTCGATACATGTATCTCATCTACTTGTGTTCGGTAACAATGAAACTCGATACATGTATCTCACCTACTATGGAGATGTTCGAGTTATCGAAATTTTCGAATATTTTTAATAACTCGAACATTTCGATAACTCGAATATGTTGATAAATCGAATATTTCGATAACTCGAACATCCACATATCTCGAACATTTCGATGACTCGAATATTTTGATAACTCGAATATATTGATAACTCGACCATTTCGATAACTCGAACATCTCCATATCTCGATAATTCGAACATCTCCATATCTCGATAACTCGAACATCTCGATAACTTGAATATATTGATAACTCGAATAAATTGATAACTTGAATAAATTGATAGCTCGAATATATTAATATCTCGAACATACCGATATCTCGAACAAATCGATAACTCGAACGTATCAATATCTCAAAGACGATATCACCATTTTCACGAATATCGACCTGGCTCCACATTCAAATCGATATTCAAATCGGTATTCGCTCTACTACATATTCATCAAAAAGATAGCACTATTTTCTCGAATATCGATCTGGCTCCATATTCAAATCGGTATTCAAATCGGTATTCGCTCTACTGCATGGTCAGAAAGACCATAGCACCATTTTAGCGAATATCGACCTGGCACTAAATTCAAATCTATATTCAAATCGGGGTTCGCCCTTCTACATGATTATGGAGACGATAGCACTATTTTCACGAATATCAATCTGGCTCTATATTCAAATCGATATTCAAATCGGTATTCGCTCTACTCCATATTCATAACAAAGATAGCACTATTTTCTCGAATATCGATCTGGCTCCATATTCAAATCGGTATTCAAATCGGTATTCGCTCTACTGCATGGTCAGAAAGACCATAGCACCATTTTACCGAATATCGACCTGGCACTAAATTCAAATCTATATTCAAATCGGGTTTCGCCCTTCTACATGATTATGAAGACGATAGCACTATTTTCACGAATATCGATATGGCTCCATATTCAAATCGGTATTCAAATCGGTATTCACTCTACTGCATGGTCAGAAAGACCATAGCACCATTTTGGCGAATATCGACTTGGCACTAAATTCAAATCGGTATTCAAATCGGGGTTCGCCCTTCTACATGATTATGAAGACGATAGCACTATTTTCACGAATATCGATCTGGCTCTATATTCAAATCGATATTCAAATCGGTATTCGCTCTACTCCATATTCATAAAAAAGATAGCACTATTTTCTCGAATATCGATCTGGCTCCATATTCAAATCGGTATTCAAATCGGTATTCGCTCTACTGCATGGTCAGAAAGACCATAGCACCATTTTAGCGAATATCGACCTGGCACTAAATTCAAATCTATATTCAAGTCGGGGTTCGCCCTTCTACATGAGTATGAAGACGATAGCACTATTTTCACGAATATCGATATGGCTCCATATTCAAATCGGTATTCAAATCGGTATTCGCTCTACTGCATGGTCAGAAAGACCATAGCACCATTTTAGCGAATATCGACCTGGCTCCATATTCAAATCGATATTCAAATCGGTATTCGCTCGTCTACATTGTCAGAAAGACCATATCACCATTTTACCGAATATCGACCTGGCTCTAAATTCAAATCGACATTCAAATCGGGGTTCGCCCTTCTACATGATCAGGAAGACGATAGTACCATTTTCACGAATATCGACCTGGCTCTATATTCAAATCGATATTCAAATCGGTATTCGCTCTACTAGATAGTCAGCAAAAAGATAGCACCATTTTCTCGAATATCGATCTGGCTCCATATTCAAATCGGTATTCGTCATACTAAACAATGAAGGTAACGTATATTTCAATGCGTAACAGAATTCACGAATCTGGTGCTGGCTCTATATTCGTTTCAGCTCTACATTCATATCGGTATTGAATATCGATTACCGAATATCGAACTTCGTGCCAACTTCACATACCTAGTTGAGGTATAAGTACTACATATACCATGAGTGTTTCTAAGGGTGCTGCTTTCTCGCTTCATCTCGAGGGCTTGGCGTGTAACGGTTGTAACTCAATATTTTTTTACCAAGGTTAATCATCTCGCCATAAACTCTTTATAAGCGTTAAATCATTTGTCTTGGTAAACAATGCTCGTTCTGAGCAATGGCTCCTATATTTGCATTGTTTACAAAGGGGTCAAAATTGCCCCTAAACCAGGATTTATTGAGACGTATTGACTTTCATTACTTTTCATTCAGATCAGTGATTGGGGTTTAACGCCGTTTTTAACAATTTCTCAGTTATATCACGGCGACCAGTTCACCTACTCATGCATTTCCTGGTTTTCTCACACCAGTACTCTACACAACAATCTTCCCAAGCAACTGGCTGCTTTTCCATATAGACTTAGCCCATTGGTGGAAGACGAATGACGCATGTCGCATTGACTTTTGTCAATCGTCGGAAAGGAAGTTGGCCGAGCCGCGATTCGAACTCACAACCCCTGGATTGACAGCCCACGTCGCTACCGACTAAGCTGCCAGATCAGAATAACTTCACTACTTTTTGTGCTAACATTAATCTTTTAGAAACTTTCAGGATATACGTATTTGTCTTACTATTAATCGGGGAGTAAATGATATTGTCTAAGGTTGAAACGTTCCACGTGCGGGTTGATCTATGTCCTGATTGTTCGGGGTTTTAGATTGATATCGGTTAAAAATACCGGCTTATGATTAATACCATCTGACTTTCATCGCATTTCTACTAGATAAAAAGACGTGTTATTCGGACTCCGTTTTCAAAGCTTAGAATAACTGACTCCCATTCAGCGCAAAAAGAACCACGTCTTTTTTCGTTGACAGCTTGGCTGTTTTACTATACAGATAATTTGAAGGTATCGCATTTCAGACCAAATCTCGTCTTTTTTAACTCAACTGTTACCCTTTCCCACTTAAAGACGTTTTCTGACGCCTCTACAGAAGACGACTTTTGAAAACATGATGGTTAAAGGATACATTTCTCATGATGAGCAATATCTCTTTTTGTCACAACGTTTTCAACTTTATGCAATAATTGTTGTTTCATTTATAGAGATCATAGTTTTCCATAATTTTGATTAAGTCTTTTCATAGTAATCTGATGCAGATTTGTCTTTGTGGGACAAGGGTTAAGGGGAAATGTGCGCGTTTAGCGACATGGTGGTCGTGTTGTCTGTGTGAGTGAAGACCCAGACGAGCCCTTGCATCCGCATAGTATCACTAGGTCCTACACTGCACTTTGCGCTCGTCTTTGCTCCCTACGCTTTTAACGTAAATCAGAGTTATCTGATTCATTTAGGAGTTATTTCTGAAATCAATTTCATAACTTCAGCTAAAAGGAATATTGGGAAAATTCACGAGAAATACCACTATATATCATATAATTAGTTTTAAATGTTATAAGGGTGTGGTCGTAATAGGCAATATCTGGACTAAAAATTTACAACAAAAGGCGTATTTACGACACGTGTACTTGAAGATTTGCATGAATATGTTTCGCAATCTGGTCAAAGTGAACACTGTTTATCATAAAACATTTATATACGTTGACACAATATATAGTAATTTCTCTGAAATAATTTACTTTTTTTACTACATATAGCTTTGGTAATCACGCGATATGTAAGGTATAATACAGTATTAAACTGATAATACAGAACTATTAGGTTCAATGATGTTTTTTATTATCAAAATTACTAAAATAAAAAAACGTTAATAAAGTGTGCTTATAAGTGCGGTACAGCTCTGTACCATTGACGTGTAAGTCTCGCGACAACCTTCGAGATTACGAGTTTGAGAGCGATTAAATCACTAATGTTCGGGTGGTCATAAATCTGGATAATACATCTAATAACTAACACTGACTATACAAATCAAAGGGCTTTAATACGATAAGAGGAGTTTTCCCAAGCCATTACTTTCTCCATATAATTGCTTGATTTTTTGTATCGACCCTTTATTCGTGTTTTTATGTATTAGGCGAGATGAATTTACTTCAGTCTGATAAAAAAAAAAATGACCTAAATTTTATTATAATATATTAGGCGAGATGAATTTACTTCAGTCTGATAAAATAAAAAAATGACCTAAATGTTATTATATTTTTTTCAAAATTTAAATCGTAAGGTGAAAAAGCAACATTGTAACGTTTATGATATGAACCAGAGAAATGAACCTTTATTCAAACATTGAGTGTGTCCTTACATGTGTTCAGATTAAAACCCTTCCCTCATATAGACGCTTTCTGATGCCACTGCAGCAGACGGCTTTTTGAAATTTGCTCAAAACGAGCAATTTCTCCTTTTGCAACAATGTTTTCCACTTTCTTTTAGTCATAGGTTATCCATTCAATTACAGAGATATTATATTTTTTGTCAAGATATGTTCAAAGTCGTCTGCTGCAAAATTGTCGCATGAGGGAAAGGGTTAACCTATTATAGAAAAGAAAGCAGATTGAAATTGGACAAAAGGGCGAGTAGCCATTTTTTCAGCATATTTACCTCTCAATCAATTCCAACTTTCCTTCCAAAGGACCCTGTGATATACGAAAACAAACACTAGCTTGTATTTGTAGTAAAAACAAGTTGTTAAAGTATTAAATGATACATCAATACAATGTTACCTCAATTTTTTTTGTTTTTTCTGTTATCTTTTAAAGCTTCCTTTTCCCATCATAATAATGTATAGCTTTATTAACACGTGTAAAACTTAAAAAGCCTTTTATAAGTTTGACCCCCTGGTGCAGCGGTCATGGTTTATTGATTCATACTATTAACCTAATAGTCTAACATAGATCTACTAAAACAAATTTACTGTAAGGTATGAGGGAGGATGTCACATATCTATGCACATGGCAAATAAAGTTATATATTTAAAAAAAAAAAAAAAAATGTTACCTCAATGTACAGTGAATGACAATGGCTTCTTGAATGCTAATGTGAATTATGAGAAAAACAGTGCAAGCCCGGACTACGCGGATCCACAGGTTGATCTGGATCTACACTTTTCGCAAATGTCAGACGGGTTACTCTCGTTTAGCGCCCACCCAAAAGCGTTTGAGTATTCGTCTGTGTGATTATTTTAAGACTTTGAATCACCTCTCCATTTACCATCACCTCCATTAGGTAAAAACGAAAGGGTTATTTGCTTGATCACTGATAGATTAAAGCTAAAAACAATTTGTTACATATTTGTTTCAATTTATTTTCGTGTTTTTGCCAAATCTAATGGTTCATAATTCGATAATTGTCCTAGCACATACTAACGGAACATTAATGTGTGGGACCGCTTTGTTTTGTGAATTCTGTAATCGAATAATTGGTCTATAATTCACTTGACTAAAGCGAGCACCTGCCGTTAATTTTCAATAAATTGTGCGAATTGTGAACCTAATTCGTTTTTTGTTTGTTTTAATCTTGCTTTTAATAGATTTAAAAGATTTAAGCAAGTTACCGTGCAATTGGGATTTAAGGTCGACGGAACTATATGGGTCGTCATTGAAAGAGACAATTTGGCCAAATCAGTACTGCAATGGAGACAGATAATGAGAGCTAGTTTGATAACATTATTTAGTCCAATACGGTTCACTAAAAAGAGGTGCTAGCATGAAGACATAAGCGTTTATCATCATATATAACATCAGTAAACGCGTGGTTTCGTGGTTTATAAGCTCAGCTGATGAACTATTAGAGTCAAACCTTTATCTTAGAAGCCAAAATAAAAAAGTGTGACTTCAAGATTGTTTGCTTGTTTGATTGTTTGCTTGTTTGATTGTTTGCTTGTTTGATTGTTTGGTGTATAACGCCACTTTCAACATGTTTTCAGTTAAATCACGGAAGACGGAATGTGTCGGCCGGATCAGTCTGCGCGGACAGCGCAGGCTGATCTGGTCGATACATTACGCAGATTCCCTGGGTAGGTTACCTGTACTCCCGGTGAATGTATCCACAAATCATTGAATATAGTTGAAAAATTGTGACAAAAGAAGAAATTGCTCATTTTGAGCAATTTTTTCTTTTATCACAATGTTTTAAAACACCGTCTGCTGTAGAAGCGTCAGCAAGCGGCTATAGGTGAGAAAGGGTTAACTTTAAAAAACGCCGTGGTGAACATGGGATACTGTTGAAGAAGACGTTTAGCTCGAATAAATCCATTACACTGACAAAAAAGGACAAACAGACTTAGTTAATTATTATTTTAATTAGTCTGGAACAATATTACAATCAGGTGCGCGTATGTACAGAATGTCGTTGGCTTGTTGTTTATATTGGAACCGGCCGTGGCCGAGCGATTAGCGTCACGGGTTCGATCCCCAGTCGCGGTGGTCATGTTGCGGGTCACTTGGGCAAAGCAAATTTCCTAGCCAAGTACTGGTTTGTTTACCCAGGGATCATGAATAATTGAACTGTCGCCGCGGTATAACTGAAGTTAACGGCGTAAAGCCCCAATTAAACAAAAACATACTGAAAACAGCGTTTTTAACAAGAATAAATACTGACAAATAAAGACTTTTTTAATAAGTATTTTAATTGGTCTGGAACAATAGTTCAATAAGGCGCGTATCTATCGAATTGTCGTGTCTTTGTCGGTTCTTAATTGGGTCTACTACTCTATGAGAGATAAAAAGTTTAAAACGTTAAGATGAAAGACACAGTCCATTTACCAATTCAACGATGTTCAAACAAAAGTAAAATGGTCCATTGTTTCGCATCTGTAAGTGTTTCAAAAAGATGGTATAAGTGACAAATCTTGCTTTCTGTTTCATAAAATTGATAATTAGGCTGACTGTCTACTTAACGGCTTTAAAAATAAATCACGTTTTAAGCCAATTTTGTCTCATTTAGAAACTATTCTAAAATAATTTAAACGAATTTAGCAAACCACAAAGGGATTTTTTTCTTTCAATTACTTCTTGAATTCACCATATATCACTTTAACTTGATTTCAGGGGCGTGTTGGCTAGAGGCCGCGTTGACATCAGGCGCCCTCGATAATCTTCGTATCCATCCGGTAATTTCTCAACAAATAAATCGACGATTTATATTTTTTGATCTTTGGTCAAGTACCCGGCTGACCATCATGATTTGGACAACAGGCGCGCCGTAGTATCCATGATAATACGTGATTTGGTTTTATTAGATTGTGAACAACAAACAGGAAGCATTAGATTAACACCTTCCCGTATACAAACAGCATTGCATACCTTTGCAGCAGACGACATTTGGAAATATTGCTGAAAAATTGCTTTTTTTTTTAATTGTGAGGTTTGTTCTGTTCAAAGCTGGATGCTCTAAAACGTCCATACATTTAAAGGTCTTTTAAATGTGTACATTTATTGTAATTTGTAGTTTCACTTTTCTCAAGCCTGTATTCAAAATATTCAAAATAAATGGCAACACCAAAACAAGCTATAAAATGTGTCTTCAAAATTTCCCCCTCCAAATTAGGATGTGCAGCCGGGCGTTCCGTGTTCGATCCCCGTTAGCATAGTCCTATTTATGATTCATTGAAAGTGTTCTATCGCCAAATCGTCGTCTTTCTCGCCGCTTTTAACATTTTTTAAATTATATCACGGCATTTACTCCGAGAGTTATCAGTACTGCTGGTCCATTTATGTTGAATGTATGGAATCAGGCTTACCCAACAACCCAGTGCACCAAGGATCGAGAAGTCATTACTACCAGTTTTAAAGTCTTTGGTATGACCCGGCCGGGGATCGAACCCACGACCTCCCGCACTCGAGGCGGACGCTCTACCAAACCACCATCGAGGCGGTCGCCATGAGAGAAATGAAACACGGAAAACGTAAAAATACAATGATCCTAATAAATTGTTGTTTTTTTAAAGTCACTTAGTCATTGATATTCAACACTTTCACACATACAAACAATCTACAGTAGACAACTTATAAGAAAAAATATAAGCAAAATTATTAAAATATATGTATTAATATCAAATGGAGTTGAAAATAGTGAGGCAAAAGGAGAAAAGTGTTCCTTATGAGCAATTTCTTCTTTTTGCCACGATGTTTTCCAAGGGTCGTCTGTAAACAGTGTCTGCACGTCGAAAGGGTTAAGTTTATCGGAATAACCCTTTTGCTGACAAAGGCAATTAAATGATTTTCTTTGCAAACATTGTAAATAAATTAAGATGAGACATCAGCTCGTAACGAGCTGTCTCCCCTGCAATCTGTAGTGTTTGCCACTTAAACATTAAATTTGACTAAATTTCCTTTTTGGGCAAATAATGGAGTCGTCCAATTTTCAAAATGGAACAGTCGACTTTGTAAAATTCGGCAGTGAAAGAGTGAACGTGTTAACCCTGAGCCCACTGAATTTCTGTAACGACTATCTTTAACCGCGATATCCGATATTTGCCTACTTATCGTGTAGTATTTGTTCATAATATAATAATAAATGAGTAGTGAACACTATAGTTAATTAGATGGCATGAATATTTACGATAATCTTGTTCTACATTGTTTGTAAATATTGCTTCAAGTCGAGTCCCGGTAGCTCAGTCGGTAGCGACGCGGGTTGTGTGTTCGAACCCCAACTAGGCCAACATTATATCCGACAAAAGTCAATACGACAAGCGTCATTCGTCTTCCACCAATGGGCTTACAGTCTATTTGGAAAAGCAGCCAGTTTCTTGGAATGACTGTTGTGTGGAGTACTGGTGTGATAAAACATATGTGAACTGGCCGCCGTGATATGACTGAAAAACTGCTCAAAACGGCGTCAAACCTCAATCAATCAATCAATTCAAGTCGCACGCAACTGGATAAGGGTTAAATACATTTTCACAAAGTCATTTTTTACAATTCCTTATTACCCAGTCACGGAATTGGAAGCAAAACAAGAAGTCTTTAACGTTTCTCGTACGGGGAAAAACACCCTGATAATCGAATTTAAATTATTTAAATTATTTTAAATGCAGACCACTTGCGTGCGCAAATCTGATATAAATCGGCGTTGGAATTTTCACACGCTTTGTAATTGAGACTTGTCAAATGCAAAGGGTCTGAATGATTTATCTATCTGTATGCCGTTTAGAGACTCAGACTCGTGTAATATACATTTCCAGTCCATCAGTAATTAATTCTTCAAGCTTCACTAAAGCAAGTATTGGATCTAGATGAAAAAGGCTATAAATGTCTCCCATCGAAACGTCACGCATGCGTATAAATGTTGTGACAAAACAATGATACGTTCAGCACCCGTTTTCATTTGATGGCACTCTATTAGTTTATCAGGATTCTATTTGACACGGGGCCACGTTTGTCGTCACGCGGTAAGGTCTTAGGTCGTGATCTACGAATTCGTGTGATCTTTTAGATCACGTGGTCCTTAGCACGCGCCTTTTGGTCGTGGGAAAAAGGTAACTGGCTTCCATTTTAAAAGATATGAAATTTGAATTGTTTATTTGTATATCTATGAAGTTTATATAATGTATCATCACATTGAATTTTGTATAAATAAATAACATTTATTTACCGTTTGCAATGATATCTGAAAAAAGGCTAAGACTTAACCTGCACATCGTGAAATGTACACTACAAAGACAATCCTTGGTAATTCAATTTAAGAAATGAACTGAAAGTTTCATAGAACAGTACAGAACAGAACAGAACTTTATTCAAGAATAATGACGTGAACACATATGGTTCATCGTCAAAATACAACATATTTAAACGCACATGAGTATGTACTTACAAATTAAAGGAAGATAAAGTTTCTCTCTGTTAATGAAACTATAAAAAGACACATATATTTAGATTAAACAACACAAATAGAATAATACATATTTACATATGTTTAGATACATATCATAAAAAGGATAATACATATTTATATATATTTAGCTAAACAACATATATAGGATAATACACTGATATATATACATGTATTTAGCTGAACAACATATATAAGATAATACACTGATATATACATGTAATTAGCTAAACAACATATATAGGATAATACACTGATATATATATATACATGTATTTAGCTAAACAACATATATAAGATAATACCGTGACAGATATATATTCATGTATTTAGCTAAACAACATATATAAGATAATACACAGATATATATATATATATATATATACATATATTTAGCTTAACAACATATATAGGATAATACACAGATATATATATATACATGCATTCAGATAAATAACATATATAGGATAATACATATTTACATATATATTTAGATAAATATCATAAAAGGGATAATACATATTTATAAATATATAGCTAAACACATATAGAATAATGCTAAAAATACATTTAAACATCGATTGATGCTTCACAAAACATAGATAAACATATTTTAAAGAAGTTGATCAATAGTTTCACAGTATTTCAACTACAACATAAAAACCAATACAACACATGCAAACCCTTGCGTGAGACGTAACAGTCAGATGCACAGTTATGATATTTACTCCTATGGTCTATATATATAAACATAAAGAAGTCTTCCAGTCACAATAAATGACTTTAAAAATGGTAGTAATGGCTGCCCTCCTTCCTGCTCCGGGTTGCGTGGGTTAGCATTACGACCTACTGGCTGGTGTCAGGATATATCAACCAGTAGTGCTGTACTGGTTACTAACCGAGGAAACGTCGTGATATAACTGAAACATTGTTGAAAGCAGCGTAAAACACCAAAACAATCAATCCATCACAATAAGCACTTGATGCATGGGGTGAGTAAACATCGTTATCAGTGATGATCGTCCTGATCAAGAAGTCGTCTTTTGTTGATTCCTTGATAGGAATGTTGGGCCGTTTACAATCGCATGTCTAGTATACCAATGTCTCCCGCATTTTCCTTAACCCTTTCCCACGTGCAGACGGGTTCTGACACCCCTGCGGCAGACAACTCTTGAAAAGATTGTGGCAAATGCAGAATTTGATCACAATGTTTTCATCTCTATTTGATTATTAATCTCTCGTTTATGGAGATAATTCACGCTTTGGTCGACATGCTTTTAAAGTCGTAGCAAAGGTTATAGTAAGTAGTAAGTAATTCTGTATTGCTTCCTCATATGGAGAGTACTAAATGTATACAGCATAGAAGAAACATGGACTATTATTCAATAATGAGGAAACATGAAACATGAAACAAAAACATAGTATTTCATATCATAATAAATATACATATGTGCAATGGTAGTACAACTGGATGATTGGGTGAGTCGGATAAACCAAAGACCTAATAACACATTTATGTTATTAGGTCTTTGGATAAACGATCATAAGCTAATGCTGTGATTTGTGCTTGTATCGTGGTGTCCAATTGTAACTGCTAGTATGTATATGTGTGTATATATATATACATGCGTACATGCACACGTAGTTATGTACATGCATGCATTAACACATGCCCACACTTAAGTGCAATGTTTGGCTGTGCATCCTTGTCGAAAAGAAAGTCAAGGAAAGACAATGAAATGTTTATGTGATAAATCCCTACATTCAACAATGATACTGCATGATTGTGCTGTAAACGTGTATTCTAAATCACACATTTATTTCCGTCAGAATCAAGCAAAATAATATCCTTATTTAACAATTTAGTTTCTCGTTATTCATATCAAAGCTAGGCAGAGTACGCGTTAAAAATCATAATGAAATGAACCTTTGTCCTTTTTCTTCAACGGAGGTTTTACAATCAGATTTCCAGTATTAAAAAACAGTATTCTGAAACTTCTATGATGCGCACATTACTAAGGAGCGAATAGAGACGTTGGGGTGGTATTGGAGGTTTTACGCCATTTTCAACCGTTTTCAGTTATATCTAGATTAGTTTAAACTTATTTATTTTACATCGATTGCGAAACAAGCTTTAAGCTTATATTAATCACGCTCGATGTCTGCTTCCTGGTAACTTAACCAGTACTCGCGCCGTTTGTGTGGAAAAATCCCAAAGGCAGAACCCGCTCATTACGGGGATTCGAACCCGGGACCTTTGGTACAAGAGGCCGACGCTGTACCTCTGTACCACTGTCTTCCACAAACAAATATCTGGATTAAACACTTAGCCTTGGTCCCTTGGTGCTTTACCAGTACTAGACTAGGAAATGGATGTGTGGACAAGTACACATGTCCAAGGATACTCGACCATGACAGTGAAGACTCTGACCTGGCTGTGCATAGTCGTGAATAGTCGAACTTCGATATGAGCCGAATAACGACAAAACCAGCACTCCGCGTAAAGTACCGACCCGGATTAACCTAAGCATGCCGAACAGGCTAACCCGGACAGTCACGTTTCGCCTCCTGTGGATTTTCTGTTTCAGGAATCATTACTCTATACCTCCATCCCACTGAGACGGAATGTGTCGGCCCGGATTAGCCTGCGCGGACTGGGCAGGCTGATCTAGGTCGATACATTACGCAGAGTCCATAATGTTGGTTTTCTCGTGGAAAGGCTCATATGTATTCATTATACAAAAGATCAGCTTACATGGAACTTCCATAGGTAGGTTGTCTTGAAAAGTATCATATTGTATAGTATGTACTATTCAATCACCATTTTAGATCATGCTTGTCAGTATCGTTTTAGTCCACCTTTTTGTTTAAACAGTTGTGCTTTATCAATGTGCCTTCCTTGATAAACGAAATATATAAGGAAGGAGAGGAACTTGCTTTTGTCAAGTCATACGAGGAAAATGTTTTAGACGTCCTTTATTTCGTTGTGAATTATGTAGTTTGCACATGGAGTATCAGAATGTGTATGTTAGTTTGATTGATTAGGCTATCGGTATCGCGAGTGTAGTGCTAGAAAACATTAATTACAAGAAGATGAATAAATTTAAACCCTTTCCCACATACAGACGCCGTTTGACGTCTCTGCAGCATACGACTTTTGAAAATATTAAAAAATGAAGAAATTGTTCATGTTGAGAAATATCTTCCCTTGACACTACGTTTTCAACTATATCAAATAATTAACAAATTGGCTTCCATATTTTTGCTGAGATTATTTCAATGTCGTGAGCTACAAAGTTACTGTATGGGGGAAATGATTAAGAAAATAGCCAGCATGTTTGCATCAATTTTCCGTGAAAAAACTAACATTGTGGACTCTGCGTAAAGTATCGACCCGGATCAGCCTTACCATGCCGCGCAGGCTAATCCGGTTGGACACGGATATTCTGTTCCAAGAATTGGTACCTGTATTCCCCTGAGACGGAATGTGTCGGCCCCGATCAGCGCAGTTTCTCCTGTTGTTACAATGTTTTCAAAAGTCGTCTGCTGCAGAGGCGTTAACAAGTGTCTGTACGTGGGAGAAAAGGCTTAACGGGATACGAATCTAGTACGAGATACCCCGCTCTACACTGCCCACTGTCATACACATAATGTCCTTTATTGCCATCGTCATGGACACCTTCCGACATACAACATATATGCCGTAAACTGTTTCTAAAGCTTTTATGCACCACACATAAGAAAAAAGTATATGAATGTAAGCATACAAATGGGGAAAGATTTGAAAAATTGTGGCAAAAGGATTGATTGTTTGATATGTGCAATTTCACCTTTTGTAACAGAAAACATCCAGGTACAATGTCCGTAGTGCCATCCCTGAACCCATTCCCACCACGTACAACAAATCTGCAGCAACTTGTTGATCATTTTAAGTAATTTCTCCATTTGTCAATTTTTAAAAAGTCGTTTACTGCAGGTGTGTAAAATTGCGTCTGCATGTTGTAAAGGGCCAATGCGATACGGGTGTGAGACCAAAAGTCACAAGTCCAACCCAATTTCTTGCCGCAATTTACATCTGACTTTCATTATTCATCTCAGTGAAGTCGAACAGTGAAGAGTTTGATGAGATTGCGCCGATCACAGTCTCACCTACGTCGGTGTTGTTCTCGTGATCAACACGACCCTGTATACGCTTGATATAGGTCAGCCGGGTCTGGGGCACTAATTGCATCTCCATTTTGGCATCACCAAACGGGGGTTATACATTTAAATATTTTGCTTACCATTTTAGTGTTTCACCATTATTTATACAATGAAGTTTGGGATCCTCAACAAACAATGCGGCGGACAGTGAAAGCTCAGGAAAGACTGCGTACGCACAGACTTACATGGGTCGTCAATGTATGCTGATATAACACGACTGTTTTTTGTTGCCAAGTATTTTCTCTTCCTTAAAATGAGCGATCAAAAGGGGAACATCACTCAAAAGTGCTGTCTGTATATATGTATAAATTATGATGTATTACGGGCCGGTGCCCTAAATTGCGAAATAAATATATTGTATCTTGTTATAACAAGACCCTCTAATCGGCTGACGCGACTTATATTTCATAAAGATCATTGGTTGCCGATCTCTCGGACATGTTCTCCTAGAATATTGATATCCTACTATATCGTAACATAAAGAAAGAAAGAACGCTGCAAGATAATGGATTGCTGTGCTTAAGAATGTGAACGAAACATGGAATTTACTTCCTTATCCACAATATGCAAACGTCATGCCTTGATAGAGGGGTTTTTGAAATTGATTGCAATTGCTATCAATTTACGTCTAGCCGCGATATTTCAATCGGTCTTGAGTTCAAATCCGACCTTGGCAAACATTATTTTCCAATAATAAACGCATCTGCAGCAGCCGACTTTTGAAAACATTGTGACAAAAGGAGAAATTGCTCAAATCGAGCAATTTCTTCTTTTGCCACACAATTTTCAACTTTTTTCAATAATCTTACCTACAATTATGGAGATTTTCAATATTTTAGAGTAGATATTTTTAAAGTCGTCTGCTGCAGATTTGTTGTATGTGGGAAAGGGTTAACAGAAGTCAATACGACACGCGACATGCGTTTGTCTTCCATCGATAGACTGATGAGTCAAAGAAGGAAACAAAATTCTAGTGAACTGTTCGCCTTGATACAACTGAACTGTACTGTTGAAAACGGTCTTTAAACTTCAGTCAATTAATAACGATCAACGTTCTTGGTTGTATCGACAAGTGTTTTAGATAATCGCTTCCAGACTGCTCATACGAGGACCACCGCCTTTGTGGTGTAGGTGGCAGAGTGCCCGTCTCGGTTGCGGGTTCAATCCCGGCCCGGTCATACCAAATACTTTATAAATGGTAGGTATGGCTTTCCCTCCTTGCGGGGGCTCAGGGTTGTGGGGTTAGCATTACGACCGACTCGCTGGTGTCAGGATAAATGCACCAGTAACACTGGTCACTAACCCAGGAAACGCCGTGATATAACTGAAAACTTGTTGGCATCGGAGTTAAACACAATGCAACCAAACAAGTTCATACCATGAATCTCATACATCGCAGCGGCCAAAGTTCCGAACATCTTTGAATGTGTGTGGTCCTAGTGTACCAATCATTGCTGCATTTACTGAATGAACCCTTGCCAACATACAGCAAATGTGCGGCCAATCTCATTAAAATCATCTCCTATTAACGCTAAGCATACATTTGGTCAGATCGTGTACTTTAGTCCGATTGATGTGCAGCAGTCGATATTGAAACCTTTTCCATAAATGAAAGAACATTTATTGGATAAAGTTGAATTTTTGTTTAGCAAAAATGAGACATCGCGCGTTATGATCCATTTCTCATTTTGCCAAGATTTATTCAAAGTGATTCAGCTGCGGCGTTAGAAAGCTTCGGAGCGTGGGTAAAAGGGTTGATACTATTTTGGGATAGAAAAACTAAACAGAGACACTGTTATTTAGTGATTTTTAAACTTTTCTTTTATTATCAATAACAACGATCACCCGTTTTGGGAGACATTTCATTATGATGGTATCATCACATAACAAACATATAAAACTCATATAAAACCCAAGCACTGTGCTATTGCCGTCCCGTAATTAAAACTTAAAACCCTCTCAGCGCCGAATTGTGTATAGTAAACTCTTCCATGTTCAAACTCGGACGACTCTATTTTCATGTTATAGGATTTTTGAAATATTTTTTATAACTCACAGCCAAACAATGCAGATTTCAGGTGAGACAGATCGTTAATGAGCTGACTCACCTGAAATCTGTATTGTTTGCAAAAAGCTCAATATTGCCTCTGGCACTGAAAGAGTTAATTCGACCTTTTTTTACTCTTCTCTATAAGTTTTGACAATGTCTATGTGTTTTACACGTGCACATATAACATGCATTATGGTAAAATAATGATTTTCTTCATAAATTTCAAATACATGTAAGAACCAGATTTTGTAATATTGGGGGGGTAAAACATCTATCTCCCTCATTATTTGACATTTGATAGACCAAAAGATGTCGCTAAATATCGATACATCATATCAATTGAAGACCAAGTAACCCACGCTGTTTTCAGTGTCAACGGGTTATTACATTTTAATAATGTAATAATTTTATGACAACGTGTTAAAATTGTTAATCAGATGAGTTCATCTGGGTCATCTAGGTGGTATATACCGCGATGTAGAAGTCAGATAAAAAGTAGCTTCATTTCCAAACAGACGTATAAACATATTGAAGCAAGATGCAGTTATGTCTTTTTGGAAATCAACATGTGATAATGGCGCCCCCAGCAAAAAATATCCTTCAACTTAATTCCGTTGCAACATCATTACCCTTTTTTCCAACATGCAGACGCCTTTTTGGCACTGCTGCAGTAGACGGATGGGAAAGAGTTGTGCCAAATGGAGAAATGTCTACATTTGCCACAATGTTTTCTACTCCATTCAAGTAATATACGTTATTGTCTGATGTTGATACGTTGATGTTGTAGGTTGGAAACAGTTTAATGTATTTCAATTGTTGGTCCAATGAGAAACATCTTCTGTCTATCAAAGTGGAATCGAGGCATGTATCACCCACCTTAAGGCAAACAGTGAACGGTTACAAGAGAGTGTACGAATACACAGTCTCTCGCGTGTCTTCACTGTACTGCATGCATTATAACAGAGCTATAGATAATGGGCACTTTTCATGTTCTAAAATCCTTATTCGACACCCAAACCCTATGTTGTGGGTACTCAAAAGAATCGCAACATAGGGTTTGGTTAAGTGATAAGATAGATATTTAAGCTATTGTGTGGAAAAGATCAGTGAATTCCCCCTTATCTAGTCCTCTGTTACATGTATTATGTTTTAAAAAGGCACGTGCAAAAGACATTATAAAAATTGGAAGTTTTAACAGTTATTAACTGCTATGTCACATACATAAAAAAAATATTTATCTTTATCATAAAGGATGGGAAGCACTGTATTAATGACATAAAATCACAATTGTGATAACGCACTATAACCCTTAACATTAATTCCGAAGATTTGTAAAAAAAATAATCTTGTAACGATGCACTAATGAAGGGGATATTTGTTTTACAAAAATATATATTTCATTATATAACTTCATCAGATAGCAAGACAACTGATAGCAGAAAAGATGTTGCAAGTACATCACTGCAAAATAATTAAAAACCAGCATAATACGCTTCAAGTTCAAGACAATTACTAAAGTAGAAGGTACTTTAATATGCATTGACCCATGAAAGTATTTATGAGTCTTGTTTCTTCAACTTGACGCCAATTTTATCAATGTTATTATACTGTTGCTTCAGGTGGCATTTAAATGATTTTTTATGGATTCACCCCTGACCTCAAAACCATTAGTTTAACAGTATTTAAAAGTTGGATTATTTCGAATAACGTTATGCCATGTTCGTTTAAGATTAAAGGCGAATGCGACAAAATGCAACAAAGTACACTGTGTTTGAATCGTTAATGCAATGTATGGAAGACTTGGAAGTAAAAGAGTATGCCGGTTTCCCATCCGAATTAAATCTTTAACAATTTTCATTAATATGCTTCTAAACCAGCCAGTGAATATTGATTAAATTGCGTACTCTCGTGAAGAATAAAAAAAATATAAAAGCAGTATCAACAGAATAGCTTTGAACAATAGAAAGATAGTAAGGCACTGTGAAAGGTAACACGATCATCATTATATCAAAATAGTTACGTGTTTATCATTTAACATTACTACCACTCTCTCCCTTTCTCTCACTTAGTCCATATAATGTATTGAAATTGGAAGACAATATGACATTGTCAAATGAAGTATGAATATGAAAATGTTAAAACATAAATGAATGATAACAATGTAATTGTCAAATAGCTAGTATACACTGTACATGTTTACCATGGTCGCCAAACATCTTCAACCTTTAACGGACTCGGGGTCCTGCCACAGTTGAGGGCGATACCATGCATGTGAAGGTCAAGGTTCGTTTTCATGTACGCCATTTCTGATGATGATGGCGAGCATGATGGTGATGAATTGTTTGAACTGTCAGAGAATGAAGAAGACACTTGTGTGAACGCCGATGTGTCATACGACTTGAGGCTTGCCTTCGTTCTTGGTGGTGTGTTGGTTGGGTATGGTGCACACGATACTGACTTTTGTGCCGGTGGCGACGACGTCTGAACAGATTGTGGTGGTAGATTTTGGGTTTGGCCGAGGTACACGGCTACTGCCGCAGCGTTTGGTGATGATGAAGTTGGGACAATGTGAAATGAACCCGAAAACTGGGTACCATTGCTGCCGACCAATCGCTGTTGCGCTTGCTGACCTTGATGCTGATGTGTCAATGTCAACGATTGGTTGTTATGTCCGTGATTGTACACATTTGGAATGTTTTGTACTTGTTGTTGTATAACTAACGGGGATGTCTGAACACCCGCGGGCATTAACAAACACCCATTTTGAACTGAAGCGAGCCCTTGATTTAATTGATGAGGTATTTGAACGTTCAATGGTTGGGCACATTGTTGCTGTTCTACAGCCGGAGTATGTATTTGGGTAACGGCGTTACCAAGGTGATTCACGAGTCTTCCTCGGACATCTTCGTCAATGTTTTGAACGGAACTCAAGTATCGCATAACTTCGTTGGCACACTCGGTAAACCCCGCCTTATACTTCGTCACAACGGAAGGGTCATGTGACATTGCGTGGGAGACCTGTTGTCTCTGTAGTTGACGCAGGTGTTTCACGGTCATCTCTAAAATGTCTGCCTTCTCTAGCTTTGAATACTGGTTTGTCTGAAAATATAAAATATAGACACATGAGTATTGTTGGCAAGAAAAAGTTAGTACAATCCCAATACCTTCTTTGCTTAATCAAAACAATTTTGACTTTGCAAGCTTATAATATTATGGTTTTCAGCTATTTTTTCAATTGTTGTATGAAGTATTTTGACGTTGATGATTTTTATGAATGGACTGTTAACATGAATCAGTTTATCAGTTCTACACAGAAAACAATGGTTTCCTCACATGAATGAGATTATCATTATCTGAAGTTAGAAAAATGGACCATATTCCCACACATGTGATCGTTCTGTATGATTTGATAACAAAAAAGGCGTAACTATATCTTTCTTATATGTGTACGTAGGCCAATGTGGAATCCGTCCACTATTGTGTTCCCAGACAATGTTATAGGTACGGAACCAAAGTACTTCCTATTATTGTGCTTATGAGGTCTAGATACTACGTTTATACAACTGATTATCTTATCTTAAACTATGTTATATATATACTCGTATATCACCCAAAGTGACCCATAGTACATCTACAGCTTTTGTTACGTTCTCCCATTGTTTTGTTATCTTTCATTGTTCTTTGACTGTTGTCTTGGATGTGTCATTTGTGTTAGTAAATCAAAATATCTTTACTGACAAGTATGGGACTTTTTTTAGCTTTGAATTGTGGAAAGAAAAAAATATTTCTTTAATTTATTTATGATGAATGTGAGAGTTTGTGAAAGTTACACAGTGTTGTATGTCATTTGTTGAAACTATCACCGAAAAAGTAGATTGTTTTGGAAACAAAATTATAATTTTACCATAAGCAATAAATAACTCAAGTCACAATCTGTCTTTATACCATGGACCTTTGTCAAAAGGTGTTCTGATAACCATTTGAAAATAACCTATTTTGGGGCTATTTTAGAAAGACTAGTTGTTATTCAATCCCAGTCCAGATCTTATCTATGCACACGAGTCAATTATCTATATTTTCAACCTTCATTAATCACGTACAGCCCAGCTCGTGGGAAAATCTAGCCCGATCTCTCGCGAGAAGACACCGTGACGTGATCTCTGACCCCACTTATCAGCTGCGGTTATCTTTACTTAAACCGCTAAAATGTTTCAATATTTATTCTATACCCAAAGTTACACATATTTTATAGTTTAGATTTAGGGAAAAAAGGTGAAAAAACGTAGAAATGAAAGGACATTAATCCGTGGTGGAGATTAAGTTCACTGTCTAATAATTATCCAAGTTTGCTCAAAAGATTTGAAATAAAAGTTGAGTTTAAAAGTTCACTGATTGAGGTAAAGGGTTGGACTCTTACAGTATACTTCACCCTATCACCCTTCCTAAATGCCGTAGGTCTTGTTTAAAACATGAACGCACCTCTCAGTAAAATAAACACCACATTAAACGTGTGGAACTGCTTTGTTACTGTTCTCTCCTGTCATAAACATTTTTTTAATAATAATGAAACAAAATATGGAGGAGGCATTTATTAATCTTGTTAGGTTTCTTTTAAGTGTTTAACTGCATTCTTTTGCAAGGATTTTGCTGTGACCGAGCAAGTTCAATTTAAAAAAAAAATATAAACTTTTTTTTGTTAGAATCTTACTAAAAAGCGTTCCGACAGTTGAACTAAAAAATAACTCCTACGGCTACAAACTCTTTAAATATCACTAGACAATACATATAAAAGGTGAAGCATGTGTTTTAAAAGTAAAAGGTCGGCTCGTTAAGATAATTGGTAAGATAGCCACTTGTTGAACTGCCACAGAACAGAAAGTCGCGTGAGAGTTTAGACCCGTGGGAAAACTTCGCAAAACAATAAGTCAAAAGGCAATTAAATGTAATGAGTGTTAATCACGACACAAGTGGTTCTCACGAGACCAACTTTCGGACCTCTACTCATTCACCTCATCCTTTTCCAACATGCAGGCTCAATTTGTCACGTATACCATTACCTACATTGTGTCTGTTTTTAAACAGTGTGACAAAATGAGTAATTTCTCAAGAGTGTCGATTTGTTTAGTTTTTCAAATTCAACTGCTTCACATTTGTTGTGTGTGAGGGAAGGATATTCCGAGTATTCACCTCATTAATAAAACACTTCCAAATAAATTGAAATTCTTTCTAAACATACACATTGTGATAAATTGACTAAGTTTTCACTCTCTAAAAGCATGCATTATTAATCATGATATAACTAGTGTGACCATACTTTCAATAGCACAGATTGTGTATAGTATTAGTGTACTGTGATGGTACCAATACCAAGGAAGAGAACCCTAACAGATATACTTACATCCTTTCTCATAGCTTGAAGTACCAAGGTTTTCAGTTGGGTTAAACAGCTGTTGATTCTAGCTCGTCGTTTCTTTTCCATGTAAGGCTTATTACTCTGGAATACAAGAAAAACAGAAATAAAAATAAAAGTACAATGTATGTACATGCATTAAGGTACATGGTCATTACCATTCATTTAGTTCAGTTTCATTTTTTGGCTCTAATATCAAATTGGATTTAAATATAATTAAATATTGCAATAAATACCATCTAAGATCTAAGATGGTATCTTGGATATAATCCATACACTATGGATAATACTGTTACATTTTATGTTGCAAGTATGAATCATGACAAAAGATATAAGCATGAACAATTCACAGTTCATGAAATTGATTGACAAAAAGTTTCTTCCCCATTGGCCGTAAGGAATACGTCTCGAAGATGGCTATCCTTAATTGGATAAGGGAATATTCGATATAATTAATTGTTATAGTAAATTAGTAGCTGCCGTAATGAATGATTAAATGACAACTTGGAAAAGGTTTGATAAAAAGATCGATTATTTATTAGTAGCTGTAAAGCCTGTTGAAGTTGCTTTAGGCCATTACTTTCCTTTGAAATCTAAAGTAGCAAAATATAGCCTCAGGACTTTGAACGATGGTTTGCCAGAGTAAGAAACATGTATATGTATTTCATATTTTTTTTTTAAAGTTTAACCCTTTCCCACATACAGACGCAATTTCTCCTTTCTCCTCTCCACGTTTTCAATTCTATTCTAAAATCTAACTTTTATATATAGAGATTTTCAATATTTTTTCTCCAGGTCATATTAAAACCGTATGCTGCAGATTTGTTGCATGTGGGAAAGGGTTAACTATGATTGAGAAATGTAGGAAATTATATTGGTTAAACTCACATATATAACTATATGAAGTTCAGTTGCGTTATACATTGATATTGCACATAATTTGCTATCAATGGTTTGGATTAAAACGCAACATGAATGAACAAGAAAAATATAAGCGATAACGGTTTCATTAAAACGAAAGTAGATTTAAACTTACCCGCTTATAAGCAGAATCCTTCTTGTCTAAGTTACTGTGTGGGCTGTGCAGCCGCTTCTCAATCGCAACATCAGCCATTTTTCAATGTCAACAAAATATCCTCAACAAATGTATATAAAAGTATTCAAAAACAAACTACAAGTTAATCACGACGTGTTTTCGTCAATGTCTCGCTATCAAATAAATCCACAAGTGGTTTCGTGTTTATTTATAACAGACGTAAAATACAACACTATTTCACCATGTGAAGGTATTTTCTCCCTCGTTCCCACGCTTGCAATCCATTACTGTCAGCCAATCAAAAGGCAAGGAAGGCCTTCGCACACCGCAAGTCTCGTGCCAGCTCGTGTGTGATTGGCTGTCGAAGGCGGTTTAAGGATACCTCGCGACTGTCGCTGTCAATCAAGCGATAAGTGGGACTTATCCACGTGGCTGGGCGATTGTGAGCGAGTCTAGTATCAGCATGGGAAAACTCCGCCTCCTTTTAAAACTTTCGGTTGAAAACGATCGCATTACGTTACAGACGAGCGACTCACTAAATGGGCCGAGTTAAGCCAAAATGTCCGAATTATATTTGCGATTCGTAAAGACTCGGGCTAGCTTCTGCAACCGCGGAAATTCACCAAAGCCTTCCCCGTCCTAATATATGTCACGCATACTTTTTACGCAGCTTCTGGCAAAGAAATAAGCAATGTCACCAATCTGACAGCTATCCAGTCCTGTTTCTATGAACAAGTAACGGAATTAAGGCAAGGATCTTTTCGCTGGCGCGGATCAAAATAATCTGACTGATACGAAAGCGGAGGTAACAAAAGCCGCAATTGCCTGCCCGCGACCTGCTTATCTTGGGCGCTCCGTTGGAATGTGTATGCCATTGTATTGTATCGTGGGAAAAACGTTCAAAACGGTTCAAAAAGGACCCGAAGTGTCGTCTATTTTTACCGGTGTGGAGTCCGTCCTTAACTATATTTACCTAATTTGGTATTTTAAATGAATAAATAAAAATATCTGAGAAAGTGAATAGGGATACACACATCTCTATCGGTGGATGTAGACTTTTTCACAAAATTGTGGGAAAAGAAGAAATTGCTCGTTTATATTTTGTTTTCATTTTTCCACGATGTTTTCTAATGTCGCCAGTTGCAGAGATCTCACATATGCCGTTTGTATCAGGGAAAGGGTTAATTGTCGCCCAAAAGTTGGTCACGCGAAATAGTTGGCCTTAGTCCAATAGAGCTGTAACTATATATTGTGACAACATGTTGTTACGTGTACCTGGTATAACATTGATTAACATTTCCGGCAACCAGTTGGAATATAAACATTATTATATTACTTCTCGTGTCATTATCTCGTAGTACGAATGAAATTCGATTTATTGAATTTTGTTATGAAGAAGTATCGCGAACATATTGAAGACTACGCTTCAGACGATTGCATGATATAACACCGGACCCCACGCTTGAACGTTGCTGTTTTAAGTTTTTCTTTGCAATCCGATTTTCGTATGCCAATGTATTCGAAATATCAGTAGTTTGCAACGCCTTTATTCTTACCCACATACAACATATCTGTAACAGATTAATTGATTGATTGGGGTTTAACGCCGTTTTTAACAATTTCTCAGTTATGACACTGCGACCAGTTCACCTACTCATGCATTTCCTGGTTTTCTCACACCAGCACTCCACACAACAATCTTCCCAAGCAACTGGCTGCTTTTCCACATAGAATTAGCCCATTGGTGGAAGACGAATGACGCATGACGCATTGACTTTTGTCAATCCTCGGAAAGAAAGTTGGCCGGTCCGGGATTCGAATTCACAACCCCTGGATTGACAGCCCGCGTCGCTACCGACTGGGCTACCGGGGCTCGGCTACATCTGTAACATACACAATCTAGCCAATTTATATAATTTATATTGGCTACTGTATATATATATATATACAGTGGACCTCTGCTAACGACCACCCTTTGTTTAGCAGTTCCCTGTCTTTAGCAACCACACTTTTCATTTCCAAATAACTTATTTTTGCGTAAATGAAAAACTGCAACTAAGGACTACCTGTGACGAAAGACCGTATTGGTATCATCCCATTGATGGTCTTAATACACAGGTTTCACTGTATATATAGTTAGTAAATACTTACGTAATACATACTCATTAAAAAGAGTTGACCAATAGTGTGGAAAAGGAGTCATTTCTCAAAGTGCGCAATTTCTCCTCTTGCCAAAATGTTTTCAAAAAAATGTCTACTTTAGCCTCGTCCAAAAGCGAATCCTTTCCCACATACAAGAAATCTGCAGCTTACGACTTTGACAATATTTTGTATATATATGTTGTTAGTATTACCTCATATTACATTGTTAAAATGTACCGAGAGTAAGAAATAAAGTTTGAACCTTTGATATCCAAGGACTAAAAGTAGAAAACATTGTGGCAAAAGGAGAAAAATAATGTCAGTGGGTGGGAAAGGATCAAAACGATCGCTGGTATAGGTCAACACCAGTGACATGGTATTAGTTTCGTATTTATACAGTTACGACAATTACCTTTTCTATTCAAAGGGTTTATCTTTCTCTAAGGGGATGTTGTGGCGGAGGGTTTTCTGTGTCACCCTTAAACCCCCCCCCCCCCCCCCCCCCCCCCCCCCCCCCCCCCCCAGAGAAAATCTACATTCGAATGTTTTCATTTGTTTGGAAAGGGTTTACCGCCGCTTTCAACAATATTTCAGTCATATCACCGTTTCTTGCGTAATTTATTAGTACTAACAGTATGATTCTTTTCAAAAGTATTACTCGCATTATCAGAGATCTACTCATTTTCCATATATGTGCCTCGGTGTTTTCTAACTTGTCTGTTGTAGATTTATGTTGGGGGAAGGATTAAGAAATCCAACAGGATAAAATATTTGAAATACGAATCTGATATTGTGATGCGCACACCGGATTTCCTGCGTAACGGATACGTTGTTGGGAGTATTGTTCAGTTCATTCACAAAAATAGCCATACCCATTCATAATACGGTTTCAATAAGAAATTAACTCTTGCCAACATAACACATAGACAAATAGTGAAGACTATGGGATGACAGTCTATGTGGAAGCAGCCAGTTGCTTGGAAAGTCTGAGTATTGGTGTGGGAATATCTGGAAACACGTGAGTAGGTGCACTGGCCGCCGTGATATGACTAAAAGCTTGTTGAAAATGGCGTTAAACACAAATCAATTGATTAACGTACCCACGCTTTCTGACGCTTTCTGCAGCAGACGGCTTTTGAAAACATTGTGGCAAAAAGAGAAATTGCTCATAACGTGCAATTTCTACTTTTTGCCGCAATGTTTTCTAACTCCTTTTAATGAATAAACGTTCATTAACCGTTTCCCTCATAAAAGACGCTTTCTGACGCCTCTGAAGCAGACGGCTTTTTGGAAACATAGTGACAAAAAGAAGAATTTGCTGAAAACGTGCAATTTCTCCTTTTGCCACAATATTTTCCACTTTTAGTCATTTTAGGTTATCCATTCAATTATGGAGATTTTCTAGATTTGACGAAATACGTTCAAAGTCGTCTGCTGCAGAATTGTCGTATGAGGGAAAGGGTTAAAGAGAGTTTCTATAATGCTGCTTATATTTTTTCAAAGTCGTCTGCTGCTTATTCGTCGTATATTGGGGACGGTTAAACAAGGAATAGTCAACAAGGCATAAAGTCACATTTGAAATATCTTTATACTGCTTTGTGTTTCAAATATTTTATGAATAAGCGTGCACTTCAGCGGTCTTTTTGCATCTCTTGTATCTCAGCGCAGACAAGATTCGGATAAGTCTGGGAATCTAACCACAGTCTTCACTGTCCGTCTGTGTGTTATGCCAACCTAAATACATCTTCTGATAAACCTAGACGTACAGCCCCAATAATAGTACGCGAATGTCAGTGTTTTACAGGTTTTGTGATCAGTGTTTTAAACATTGCTGCATAACCTTGAATAGAACCGAATCGGTGGTAGAGCGTCCATCTCGGTACTGGAGGTCGTGAGTTCGATCACCGGCCGGGTCATACCAAATACTTCAAAACTGGAAGTAATGGATGACGTCCAGGGTTTGCGGGGTTATCAGTACGACTGACTGACTGGTGTCAGGATAAATGTACCAGTAGTACTGGTAACCTACCCATGATAACGCCGTGAAATAACTAAACAAATGTTGAGAGCGGTATTAAACATAAGACAATCAATCCGAAATAGCAAGGAATCTGACGTTGTCCAGTGCGCGATATCCGGGCGACATGGACTCGGTCCCACTCGCGGCCATTTCGGAGAAACATTTAATGGCCTCACGCAACAAATCTGCAGCAAACGACTTTGAAAACTTCTGCACACACAATTGGAAAGAAGTCCACAAATCAAATTGTAATTATTGAATACAGTTGCAAACAATGTGGTAAATGGAGAAATTGCTCATTATGATCACAGTTTCTCCATTTGCCACAATGTTTTTAAAACTCGTCCTTTCCGTCATACAACATTTCTGCAGCAGACGACTTTGAACATGTTTTGTCAAAAAATAGAAAATCTCTTCAATTGAATGGATAACCTATGACTTAAAAGTGGAAAACATTGTGACAAAAGGAGAAATTGCTCGTTTTGAGCAATTTCTTCTTTTGTCACTATGTTTTCAAAAAGCCGTCTGCTGCAGAGGCGTCAGAAAGCGTCTATATGAGGGAAAGGGTTAATGGTCTCAGACTGGTGAGTCATGATGTACTGTCGTCGTGATAAAACTTAAAGTGTGTTGAACAGCGGCATCAACCCTTTCCCACATACAACAACTCTGCAGCAGACGACTTTAAACACATCTCATTACAAACATGAAAACTCTATATCAATGAAAGTATAATTACTGAGAAAAGTTGAAAACATTGTAGGCAAAAAAGGTGAAATTACTCGTTTTTAGCAATTTCTCCTTTTGTTACGATGTTTTCAAAAGTGGTCTGCTGCAGACGCGTCAAAATGTGTATATAGGTGGGAAAGGGTTAAGTCCCAGTACATCGAATCAAAAATGTCGATGGATAATCATTCCTATTGATTTCCATCGCATATTTATTATAAAGGTGACTATCGGCTTAAACTGCCTCGGTTAGAATTTCGTGACGAATAAATTTTCTTACGTCCTATATTTTATAAGATTAACTGATCAAATATTGGTATTACAAAACCAACACCGACGTGTCAACATTCCTTTGAGTTCTGCCAATCGATCTAAAATCAATATTTGATCTTTTTAATTTGGCACGAGGCGGTATGGATCAAGTTATAACCTCCCCAGTATCAGACCGTATGGATCGTGGGAGTATAACGGCACAGCCTTTATCTCGCGAGATCTTGATTTATCGTGATCATCTCGAATACTCGCCACGTGATAGAGGAATTCGTCGCGTGCGCCCCCTGAAGAGGATACGTCATTGTGAACTGTGTTTTATATTGACGTGATGATCGTTATCGTTTTAAATGATTAATTGATATCAACCATGAACAATTGAATTAATGCATTGGCAAATGCACCAACAAAAACGACAAAAAAACAAACAAATGCCATGCAATATCTTTGAAGACAACTATTATTTAACGATCATTGAAATCTTTATTTGGGACAGCAAAGTTTTATTAATACATATACATTTGAAGACATTGTGGGAAACGAAGAAATCGCTCGATTAAACTAACAATATAAGTATTTATTCATTTTTAAAAAAAGCGTGCGTACTTCGTAAAGGATGACCGAATTAGACAGATTGTAATAAGACATGTGCTCCAAAATAACGAGTCTCATTTCTGTAAGCATCGGTGGTTCAGTGGTAGAATGCTCGCCTGCCACGCGGGCGGCCCGGGTTCGATTCCCGGCCGATGCACATTTTTGTTAATATATTTTGGATTTTGATAATTTTTGAAAAGATGCTTTACTTTTTTGGGGTTTAGTAAAGTCTTATTAATACAAATATATCTAAAGACATTGCGGGAAAACGAATAAAACGCTCGATTAAATTAACAATATAAGTGTATATTCATTTTAAATCAAAGTACTGAAGTACTGGTAACGAATTATTTTGACCATTTGTAAAATCTAATTTATGAATGCAATTGATCATGCTATTGCACAATTTAGTCTATTTTATTATTATTAATATTTTTGTCCAGAGATTTTTTTTTATCAGTTGACAGTTTTAGTAAATGTAGCATTTCAACGGCGATGCGAGCGTTTAACATGCACACTAACTCTTTCACTGAGCTCTGCGTAAAGTCTGTCAAAACACCCATGGCATATTTGTGAGATTTACATTGTTAGTTCGATTTGTTTTCGTCACAAGGGGCGGATCCAGGATTTCGGCTTATATTATAACTATGTTTCGTGTGAGTGAATTAATTATTATAAATCTATAATGTTTAACAAATCGCATAAAATAAGAATTAAAAAAAAAGAAAAAAGAACAGTTCCTATTAGGACTCGAACTCGCGTTCATAAGTAGTCCATGATTAGTAGTTCTACACGCTCTCCATTGCACCACGGTACTTTGATACAACTTTGAGCGTTACTTTCGTATATATATTAAGCTAACTGAATGCGCGCGTATGTAAACCATGATCTATAATTAGAAAGCCTCTTTGATCATAGTTAT
>JASEVX010000011.1:24574662-24663473 GCA_031761405.1 Serripes groenlandicus
GGGGGGGGGGGGGGTTACACTTTGTGTATCATTGTAACGTCTACAAAATGAAAGTGGGTCTGGGCAGAAATCTATAATTCTACATCCCTGGTCTGGGGTAAGAGACATCCAACTTTAACCCCTCAGAAAGGCCTTGTAACAAGGAACTTATACATTTGAGATTCCAGTACCCGGGAGGGAAGGTCAAAGTGCGAAATTGTTTCTAGCCACTGTTGCCCTACGGTTAAATATGGCAGCTGGGTATTCAAACTTAAATGGGTATGTAAGAAAACAAAATTAAAAACCGGAATAAGCAGATGGGTAATAAAATATTAACCTACCACTGAGACAGAGACAGAGAAAAAGAAAGATATAGAAAAAGAAAGAGAGAGCGACCATACAGAGAGAGAGAGAGAGAGAGAGAGAGAGAGAGAGAGAGAGAGAGAGAGAGAGAGAGAGAGAGAGAGAGAGAGAGAGAGAGAGAGAGAGAGAGAGAGAGAGAGAGAGAGAGAGAGAGAGAGAGAGAGAAGAGAGAGAGAGAGAGAGAGAGAGAGATAGAGAGAGAGAGAGAGAGAGAGAGAGAGGAGAGAGAGAGAGAGAGATGGAGAGCGAGATGGAGAGAGATAGAGAGAGAAACAGAGAGAGAGATGGAGATCGAGAGAGAGAGATGGAGATATATATTATATATATAGGGATAGAGAGAAGGTGGAAGAGAGACAGAGACATGGAGAGAGAGAGAGAGAGAGAGAAGAGAGAGAGAGAGAGAGAGAGAGAGAGAGAGAGAGAAGAGAGAGAGAGAGAGAGAAGAGAGAAATGAAAGAGAGAGAGAGAGAGAGAGAGAGAGAGAGAGAGAGAGAGAGAGAGAGGAGAGAGAGAGAGAGAGAGAGAGAGAGGGTTGGGTGGGTGGGGGTGGGGGGGGGGGGGGAAGGGGGCACGACTATCGTCTGCTACCGGGGCCCTCGACGTATATGTCCGTATCAGTGAATGCGATAAGGTGAGTCCACCTGGTCAATCTTAATGTAATTTTCTTGTATTTTGCCGGTCTCACGGGGTAGTGTTTGCTAGGTTATCAGTCAATCGCCTCTGTACAAAACGAATAACGTTATAACTGACCAAACATGATGACCGCGGTCAGCTTGACCAACATATTTTGTTTTCCACCCCACAAATATTTTATGTGATACAACGAATATCCATCGCACAGCTGTCAGTACATTCCAAACAGTTGTTGTCGTCAAGTACACGAGGCACACACATACGTACCATCACACCCCACACGCACGGACTCACTGACAAAGACACGTATATGTACCACCAGTCCTCCAGAAATCATAAACTTCAAACGAGGTGTCACTTGAGAATATTTAACCTCAATAACAGAAAGGCACGGAAACGATGTCAAGAATCTGGTGTGTTTAAGGTTTACGAGATCCTAATGATACATGTGCAATAAATGTACATATTTAACTTATTGAGAAAATACACGAAGATTATACTCAGTACGTTTGGCGCAATTGGAAAGAATATGAACAGTTCCGTGAGAAAACCAACATTATTGACTCTACGTAAAGTATCGACCGGAACAGCCTAAGCTGCGCGCAGGCTAATCCGGGCAGACATTTTTCGCCTCGTGTGGATTTTCTGTTTCAGAAGCATTGCTCTTTATCTATATCCTCCTGAGACGGAATGTGTCGGTCCGGATTAGCCTGCGCGGACTGCGCAGGCTGATCTGGGTCGATACATTACGCAGGCGCATTAATAATGGTTTTCTCATGAAAGGCTCATATTTAAACCTTTATCTCATACAGACGCTTTCTGACGCCTCTACAGCAGAAGACCTTTGAAAACATTTTGGCAAAAGTGGAAACTGCTCATAATGAGCAATTTCCCCTTTTGCCCCAATGTTTTTGAAACTCTATCCAGTATTCACGTTTTCAATCATATAGATTTGTCCCCTATTTCCGTCTGTATGTTTTGAAAGTTGTCTGCTGCAGAAATGTTATATGTGTGAAAGGTGTTAACAAGCAAAAGAAATGCTATTTGGAAATATTTGAATATGTGTATATATCATTTTAAGTAAGGATGCACATTTTTTGTTCATAATTTAACAAACATTTGAAAAACGACGGTTCGGTCAGTAGGCTCATCGAAATACTTATTAATTTATTAGTGTTCACTGATATACGGAAAAAATGTTTCCACGTGCAATGAAAAACTCAGTTGAGTCTAATCTATGTAGTAGCACAAAGCCTGTATTTGTATTGCCTGCCTTGTTTATCATAATAATCATATTAGCCATTTCCACGAGAAAACCAGCATATGGACCTTGCGTATATGTATCGCTCCAGATCAGCATTGCACAGTCCGTCTAGGGGAATTCTGATTGACTAAAGTGTAGGAGCTGTACTTAACGAAAACCAAACATAGAGCCCCGTCGCGAGAAAACCCAAACATTATGGTCTCTTGCGTAATTGATCGACCCGGATCAGCCTGCGCTGTCCGCGCAGACCGATCCGGGCCGAGACATTCCGTCTCAGGGGGATAGAGGTATAGAGAATGATTCCTGAAACAAAAAATCACAGGAGGCGAACAGTGTCTGTCCGGGTGAGCCTGCACGGCATGCTTAGGCCGATCCGGGTCGATACTTTACGCAGAGTCCACACTGTTGGTTTTCTCGTGGAACGGCTCATATACAGAATAAACGTATGTGAGACTATCGAAAGAAGAGTTGCGGTGGACCTCCAGTGCGAGTGATATGAACCAAACACATGTTGCGGTCTTATTAGTTTCCTATTGCTTTTGACTCGATTTCGATGAAATGCCAATGTAGCAGTTAGCAATTAGCCTTCAAAGGAGAATTATACACTTGCAAGCTAATGTCGACCACCCCGTTTTTGTATTGAGAAAGGATTAAAAGAAATTATCTCAAAAAACGTATTTAAAACATTTTTCAAACCGAACGACAATATGGTCGAACCAAAATGCATCATAAGGATTACCATGACAACGTTTATGCTCGTATTTCCTCTATGTGGCCCGGATCGAAGCGCTAATTTCTTCGACTAGCTCTGATGAGATGTCGATGCCTTGATCGGACTGTTTTATTGGAGTTTTATGATTTTAATTCCTCTGTTTATGGGCGGATCACACTTTTTCGTCTTCGATTGTTGCCGGTCAGTGATCAGGAGCGTATTGGAAACAGACGTGTCACGCCATCCCCCCTTTCTCCTGTACCCCATTTATGTTTCAGTGTTTACCCCCTTATCCTGCCAAATCCCGGTAACAATCGTCTGAGAAGTTTTTAGCTGTTAATTGATTGCTTGATTGATTTATTATTTGGTGTTTTTTACGCGCTTTTCAACAAGTTTCAGTTATATCAATGCGTTTTCTTGTTTCCTAATGTTACTACTGGTCCATATATCCTTGACACCAGCAGTCAGTCGTAATGCTAACCCCGCAACCCTGAGTGACAAGGAGGGCAGCCAGTGTTACCATTTTCAAACACTTATCTTTAACCCTTTCCCTCATACGACAGTTCTGCAGCAGACGACTTTGAACGTAATTTGTTCAGATGGATAACCTATGACTAAAAGTGGAAAACATTGTGACAAAAAGGAGAAATTGCACGTTCTGTGCAATTTCTTCTTTTGTCACTATGTTTTCAAACGCCGTCTGCTTTAACCCTTTCACACATACGACAGTTCTGCAGCAGACGACTTTGAACATATTTTGTCAAAACATAGAAAATCACTATAATTCAATGGATAAAACTATTACTAAAAGTAGAAAACATTGTGACAAAAAGGAGAAATTGCACGTTTGTGCAATTTCTTCTTTTGTCACTATGTTTTCAAAAAGCAAGTTGTCTTTGTCTCTTGCGTTTCGATCATGGATAACACGAGACACTAATGTTATTCAAACCCTTTCTCCCTCATACAACAATCTGCAGCATACGACTCGAAGTATATTTAGGCAAATATAGGGAAATTTCTCTACGGAAAGTGCAATTATTGAAAATATTGCACACAATAAGCAATTTCTACTTTAATCACAATCTTTGCAAATGGTCGTCTGTTTCATAAGTACCAGAGAGCGTCTGTATGTGAGAAAGATTAACGTCGTGTATAGCAGGATCAGGGTTTAAATAGTTCTCCAGTGAGTGAAATGACATTTAACGAAAGACGTTTGTGAGAAAAGGAGGAAGAAGTCGTTACGAGCTAAGGCTAAAGTAGCCAAACTGTTTCAGTTTCTTTTTATTCTTTCTCAAAGACTAATTGTTCATAAACATGTTGGAAATGCATAAAACTTGTAGATTTCTACTACATTTGTATCAGCCTTTGTAAATCAAAGAGTTATGAAAGGAGGATCTTCGATGACGTACAAAGGGAAAGTCTTAATATTTTAACACAGTGATTAAACCTTTAAACATCAGTCGGTACTGAGTTCATAAACGCCCACTAGTCTATGAGCGGGTGAAATCCACCTCCGTACACTATGTTCGATGAAACCAAGACATTTAAAAATCGACCTAATGGAATGTGTGACTAGCTAAGGCCTGGATCATGGTACAGTAAAACCTATGTTAGCAGTCACCTCTGTTAAGCAGCCACTTGTAGAATAAACCAAATCAATATTGTCGTCTTTATCTGACTTACGTTTTTATATGACTTGCATTAAGCAGCCACTTGTTGAATAAACCAAATCAAAATTGTCGTCTTTATCTGACTTACGTCTTTATCTGACTTGCATTAAGCAGCCACTTGTTGAATAAACCAAATCAAAATTGTCGTCTTTATCTGACTAACGTCTTTATCTGACTTGCATTAGGTAGCCACTTGTTGAATAAACCAAATCAATAGTGTCGTCTTTATCTGACTAACGTCTTTATTTGACTTGCATTAGGTAGCCACTTGTTGAATAAACCAAATCAATAGTGTCGTCTTTATCTGACTAACGTCTTTATCTGACTTGCATTAGGTAGCCACTTGTGTTCAGAAGCCAAATATTGACACTGGGTGGCTGCTTATTTGTGATTTAGTCGTACACGTAGTAGGGTCGAGCAATATCAACATTATCTTCAATGTTTGACTTGTATTAAACAGCCACCTGTGTTCAGAAGCCAACTTTTGACACTTTCCTGGGTGGATGATCGTTCGCACACGTAGGTTGAGGCCGCGATAGATCAGCCGGGAACGACGAGGGCTATCAATCTAGGGGTCGTGACTTCGAACCAGGGCTCGGCCTTTCATGTATTGATGATTGACAAACGTTAGTGTGACTTCCATCATTCGTCTTTCGCCAATTGGCTTGATAGTCTATGTGTGAATGCAGCTTGATAGTCTATGTGTGAATGCAGCTTGATAGTCTATGTGTGAATGCAGCTTGATAGTCTATGTGTGAATGCAGCTTGATAGTCTATGTGTGAATGCAGCTTGATAGTCTATGTGTGAATGCAGTTTGATAGTCTATGTGTGAATGCAGCTTGGTAGTGTATGTGTGAATGCAGCCAGTTGCCTGGTAAGAATATTGTGTGCAGTAATGATGCGAGAAAGACAGGAAACCCTCTTTTAGGTCAACTGGTCGCCGCCTGATATAACTGAAATATCGTATAAAGCGGTATTAAAGTAAAACCAGAGACAAGTAACGTACACGCTTGAAGCAATAACAACAGAAAACAGACTGAACAAGTACATGTACACAGCAGATCTGCCGTAGTTGACATAAATTTCACAATCTCAGTAGATTGTTATTTCATGAAGTTGCTCTTAACCCTTTCCCTCATACGACAATTCTGCAGCAGACGACTTTGAACATACTTTGTCAAAAAATAGAAAATCTCTATAATTGAATGGATAATCTATGACTAAAAGTGGAAAACATTGTGGCAAAAGGAGAAATTGCTCGTTTTGAGCAATTTCTTCTTTTGTCACTATGTTTTTCAAAAAGCCGCCTGCTGCAGAGGCGTCAGAAAGCGTCTATATGAGGGAAAGGGTTAAAGGCATTTTTACTTATTCCAAAGGGCTAGGTCAGAGGGGTCCAAATACACCAACCGTTCTAACATTTGTGGAATTATCTAAATGTAAAAATAACGTGATTTCTGATTGGTTGCACATAACTTCTTAGTTATTGATTTGACGACGATTGGTAGACCATGGACCACATTATCGATAATCAAAACACTAAAACACATCGAATTAGTGTTCTACTAAATCACGCAATAACATTCCGTGTTGTTTGATTTTACTACGGTCACTGGTTCCCTCTGTTAACCCTATCAAACATGCGACAAATCAGCCAGCAGATGACTTTAAACACATCTGGAAATAAAATGAAAACATACGAATCTCTACAAATAGAAAGTATGTACTCTTTTAAAATAGATTTGGGAACATTGAGATAAAAAGTAGAAAATGCTCATTACAATTTCTCATTTTGCCATAATGTTTGCAAAAGTTGTCTGCTGCATGTTCGTCAAAGTGGTGCGTATACAAGTGGGAAAGGGTTAATTCAGTGGTATTCGTGATAGAGCTCGGAATCCCCGACTTTAAATCTTCAAAGAGAATGGGGGAATGTGGACTATATTTGTCTACGGTTTTTAATTGAAAGGGAAAAGAAAATTAAAATTGCAACTTGACCCTTACCTTCCGACTGTTCTGGTGTTTTTATTTTTATAAATTTAAGTGGACATTTTAATTAAATTCAAGCGGTTTTAAAAAGTAAGACGTGTGCAATAGAAAATTAAACACTCTCTTGTGCTTTGAAACATCATAGCAAAAGAAGCCACGGTGCTTACGAAATTCGACGACCATAGGGAATTCATATTCATTGGGCAAATATATTATCTTTCAGCGTAAGGGGTTCAAGTCTTTTGCCAGAGGAGCTAAGACATAAAGCGTGCGGAAAGTCATGAGCGTAGCGTCTGGTAATTGTCAAGTTTATGTCGTCTTTATTAGGCAAGGGACATAAACTGGCCCTTAAAGGGCTGTATTAAGTCCCATAAAACTAATGCTTCTCACGGCCCAAGTCCTTCGATCTTTCTAAGACGCCGGCCTATTATAAAGAATTCCTGTAGCATTTACGTGGATTTTACGACGGAAACAATTTGCCTGTCTGCTTTGATTCGTGTTTATTCCCCCGCTAATCACAGATACGGACCTCTGTTAGGTCTCTCACCAGGACCGATTTTTTTAATGTGTCGACCCCCTTCCCGTGTCTCCTGCCCCCGGGGATAGGAAAGTAAAGATAGTATAAGCCACGGGTCTTTCTTATCTCAGTATCCATGTCGATCTGCAAGATGTCACAGGACGGTCAAAGTGACCCTAAAAAATAAAATCTATATCTTGTCTGTCCGTAAAATACTTCTTATAGTCAAATTAAGCTACAGTGTTAACCTGCAGTGTTATCTATATCTAAAGTTAAGGGAATCTCCCGTGGTTAGCGTCGGGAATTCGGAACCGGGCGTCCCGGGTTCGATCTGCGCGGCGGTCATTGGTATCAGAGGCCTGTACATGCCTTTCATAGCCTAGTACTGGTTTGTTTAACCAGAGATTCATAATTAAGTGAACTGTCGCCGTTATCAAACTGAAATCGGCCTGAAATCCCAATAAAACAATTAACATTCTAAATCGATTTTTCATGCAGTACACTCTTATTTCTTCGAATGTAATAGCTATGAATTATTACGGGTAGAGTATATTGATAAAATCATGGCTTAGGAACAAACATCTTAACCTTTTTCATTCAATTTTAGATTATAATGCCAAAGTAACTGTTTACACCATTTTGAAATACCTTGTAAAAGCTTTTGAACTAGGAAGGTATATGATACAAGAATTAAGTTAAGCATTAAGTTTGTGTTTTTCTTAAAAAATTCCCAAATCTAATTAACATGAAAATTTCATTTGCTTATTGCAAGCCGCAAGTAGGCGGCTTCCTGTATGAATGCTTTATAGACTTGCCCGTGTAACCACATATCGGGATTTCTCTTTGTCTTTACTAAGTATATTAATTTAAGGTAAATTACTTTTGAAATATCCCTTGTACACTCTATATACTTGTGTGAGTTTCACAAATTAAAAAAAGACAAAGGCCGGTATATTAATTTAATGTAAGTACATTTTTAGATAAGCGAAATGCATGCTGTATCTAGTCTAAACAGTTAAATAGAGAACAATTCTGTTGAATTGGTTACCTGCCTCATACCCTTTATCATTTAAATAGTATCTAAAACCGGGAACCAAAACATGTAGCTAAATGTAGCCTGGTTTCTTACATCCTATGATATATTTTACGCAGTAGTTAGAGGAAGAAGCCAGGGCTGGTATTCACCAAACTTTTCATATTTGACTAAATCTAAATCTAAATATTTAGTCCACTTCTTTGATTCCCTTTAAGGCCACGCACCGACTCTGGTTCCCGAATAAAGTTAAGAGCTAAAACAAAAGACAGTACCAATCATTTATAGTCTATTTATATAGATTTTAATTTTTATCGTTTTTTCACATAGATGACATCTCAATTTTCAATCATCCTAACTATTTATTTGCTTTGTTTTTAATAATCTGACTTTCATGTTCAGTATTATATCTTCCTATTTTACTATGTTTCGTGCGAAAACTTCGTCTGTCGGTCTTCTAATAGTTATCTTTTGTCGTTTTCGATCATCTTTCATTTTCATTCATTTATGCATTTTGTTTTTCGCAAATATCGCTGAAAGTTGATTGCACATACTTGATTCAAAGTTAACATTGAGCACAATTGTCATCGCAAAATGCAGGCAGGAAAAGTTTTAAACCACAGAAATATATGAATTACGCCGTCTAATTTATTCGTTCTTTCATGAATATCGTGGTAAACAAGATTTCGGTTTATCACGGATGCGATGTGAACTTCAAGAAAACTTTAAGAAAACTTAATTGAAATGAAATCCTCTGGTTCTTGTGATCAGATTAACTAAACTGTATTTCATACAGACACGTTCAGGGACCTCTGCAGCAAATATGTTTTGAAAACATTGTGGCAAAAGTAGAATTGTTTTCAACTTCGTTCAATTATAATTATTATTGTTCTTTCAATTATAGTGAGTGTCCTTATTTTTGAATACCGGTAAATGCTTTGAATGACATTTGTTGCAGAATTGTTGTATATGGGAAAGGGTTAATAAAATAGTGTCTTAAGATGTACCATAAATGTTCTTTTAATTATCTTTTAATTATCTTTGCCTATCAAAAGAAATTGACTTTAAATTTGTGTAATATAAAAGTACTCTAAAGTCATGATTTTACAGTTTGAGAAATAATTTAAATGTTCCTTTTTCTTATTTCTTCATGTGCAACGAAATATTGCGGCTTCTCTTTGATGCGTCAAACAGTCGTCTTGTTATCATTGTTTTTGTAAATTGTAAATTATCCTCTCAGTCAAATGTGAACCTGAAACGTAAATCAGTCGTCTGCTAAATTGGTAGTATAACTGTTTAATGTCCTGAGGTCGATCTTCGCAGAGCACTGGTCAACTGAGTCTAATCAAAAAAGTAAAACGGGACAATGTAACCATTATAATGGTTACTATTGCAATGTACAGCCGACAAAAGAATCGTCAAAACTCATTATTTTCAGGAAATTGCTCAATGATACTAGGAGATACAATCGTGCACGTGTAACCCTCGTGTAATCTTCCTGTTGTAAGCCACTTCCTGCTTCCGCGTGTCATAACTCACTGAATTAAGAAAGACAGTTCATCCGGCCAATCCCATTCACAAAAGAACTAAAGGAAAGGTGTTATATTGTGTCTATAATTCAAATGAGCTAAACCACGCCATTTATAAAATAGGCCTGTAGATGTTGAATATTGACTCGTATTAAGATCTAACTGCTTTGTTAATTGTTTTCCCACATACAGTAAAATATAAAGCAGACGACTTTGCAAACATACTTGAAAATGAATAGAAATTCTCTATAAATGGAAGTATAACCATTAAATATTTGGCTGAAAACATTGTGGCAAAAGGAGAAATCGCTTATCATGTACGATTTCTCCTTTTGCCACAGTGTTTTCAAAAGTCATATGTTGTAGAGGCGTCAACACGTGTTTGTATATGGGAAAATGTCAAGCATTGACTCATATTCAGATCTTACTGCATTGTTAAAGACGTCATGGATGGTTGCATGGTTTTATTATGAACAGACTTAAATCGGCAGGAGGATTTTTGGTCTTCATTTGTAGATCAAGTTTTCCTGAGATGATAATCGAAGTATCCCCCTACTTGGCGTCTACAGTGTTGCATGTCTATACACAATGATATCAGAGGACTAAATAAGGAAGAGTAAATAGGTCTTGCTTCCACGATATCTCTGTAAGCACTTGATTTTAAATAATCACGGAGACGATTCTGTTGAGTACCTCACACATAGCGTTGGTGGTCAAATAATGATTTTAGAACATAACAAGCTAAAGGCCCCTTATCTAAAGCGTTGACATGTGTATAATAAGCTCATTGTGAAATAAGTAGCTTTCGAATAAGACTGACGGATTGCACAGTCTGATTCTAACCTACGTCAAAATCGAACTTGTATCTTTTCACATGAAGATGCACAACATAAAAAGCGATAAATCTCCAGAGGACATCATTCTCTTAAAATCATTATGTTCGTAGTGATGAATCGGTTTGACTTACTATCGGCATATGAGCTGTTCCATGAGAAAACCAACACTAATGATTCTGCGTAATATATCGACCCAGATCAGCCTGCCAGTCCACGCAGGCTAATCCGGGCCGGCACATCCCGTCTCAGTGGGGATAGAGGTATATAGAAATGGTTTCTGAAACAGAAAATGCAAAGGAGGCGAAAAGTATTTGTCCGGGTAAGCCTGCGCGGCATGCTTAGGCTGATCCAGGTCGATATCTTACGCCGAGTCCACAATGTTGGTTTTCTCGTGGGACGGCTCATATGTTAAATAGTGTGTCTCTATACGCTACTTTAAGCAACATTTACACATGATGTAATAAATGACTTTAGTCTACAATTGCGAACAGCCTGTCAATGTTTGCGATCTAATCTTGGGCTACATCGTTCACAGCTCATGCATGTAGCCAAAACGAATCCCTAAAATTTGAAATAACGTATTTTAAAAAACAAATAATCGTGACGATGCCTGTAACAGAACTTCAGCTGTTTAAAGGTGACGATTGTAGTATTACAAAAGCACAGGAGTTATATTAGCCCTATCCCGCATACATATACTTTCTGACGCCTCTGCAGCAGACTACATTTGAAAACATTATGGGTAATGGAGCATTTTCGTATTTTGCCAAAATGTTTCCAGCTCAATTAAATAAATTGTTACGTTTATAGATTGTTTCAACAGTTTCACTTATATGTTTTAAAAGTCGTCTGCTGCAGATTAGTTGTATGTGGGAAAGGGTCAATGAGACTCCTGTCCAACAGTCACACCAATTCCTGATATTATTTATTTGATTCGTAAAACATAGTTAATAGATGTCCCTGCCATAAAACCCGTTTCATGTAAATTCAATGTATTTTAATTTAAAATCATTCAGTGATATTCGCTCGATTATGCAGACAAAAAGGTCATAAACACAGATAAAACTGCAACATTTGAAAGGAAATGTTATACAGCAAGCAGCTGTGGCGGATTTTCCTTTTCACAGACCCTCATTTTTGACCCAGATAAAAACAAAAGGGGGGACAGAAACAACCCATCCCATTCATTCATAATCCTCTAGAGGAAAAATGAGCGCGCTTTTTCTGTCGACAATCATCGAAATACGCCGTAGTAAAACGATGCTTTATCTGATCAACTTTCTCAGGGGATTTACTAAAAATTCTCCAGCAACTTGGCAGATTCCTGGAGGTGACTTTAAACCGTTAACCCTCTTCCACTTGTAGACGCCTTTTGACGCTACTACAGCAGAATGCTTTTGCCGTTATGTCCTTAAACTCTGTTATACAGTTTAACTTTCATATATAAAGATATTCCAGACTTTTGCAAACGGTATTTTCAAAGTCGTCTGATGTAGATGTGTTCTATATTGGAAAAGGTTAAGCGCTTTCAAGTGATCAGGGTCCAATTCCACCAACAATACTTAGCGTTAAGTCATACTTGAATACTTAAAAGCATATTTCGTCATTTTTGTTTTTCTAATATTTTGTAAATCATGAATGGTGTGATGTTTTTAAGTGAATAACAAGTTGATATAAATAGTTACATTGCTGACCAACATTACTTGTTAAGAAATTAAATCTTTTAGCAATTTCATAATGAAAACAAAAATGATGAAATATGCCTTTAAGTATTTAAGAAATACTTAGCGCTAAGTAATGTTGGTGGAATTGGAGCCAGGATATGTGTTGATACTTTTTATATACGCACTGTAATGGTCATCAGTAGTAGTTTTGCCCAGACATGTTTTCAGATTCGTTCGCTGCAGATTAGGTATATGTAGGAAAGGGTAAACAATGTTACAAACGACATTAGATAGCACGCACGGACACTAGAGACCAAACATCTGCGCTTTCTGCTCCCCGATCTTACCCTACATTTTCTTTTATATATAACTTCGTCAGACACGTGCATGTGTAGGGGAAGGTCGTGGCCATCTTCCCTCCCGATCTGACCCTACAATGTTAACGAGCAATTTTTCCTTTTAGCACAATGTTTTCGTACGTTGTCTGCTACAGAGGCGTCAGAAAGCGTCTATATGTATGAAAGGGTTTTAAAATAACGCTATTTCAATTAACAACATCTATGATTGTATGAAGGTTTCCACCAATAACACGTGCGATAGGCAAACCGACACCCTAAATACTGTGTTTTAAAAATAATTATAAGTAAAGGTATCGTATTATAGTCAGCCGTTTCTGGTTAATCAAAATCTATATGATTTTATGTGAAGAAAAATCTCTGGTCATTTTTCTCGTGACTGCGCCTCAGAATAATCGATACTGATCCATGAATGAAATTCCTGTAACAGGGCATGTGTTGGTTTTTCCCGCGGGCTCGTATTTTTTTTAGCGGATTGCTTCGGTGATCCACCTGGCGGAAGTTATTAGCCAATCAGATTACGTTATTTTAGGTCACCGACGATGAATGAATTGGGAACGTGCGAAAATGAGTATTGTAAGAGAATAACGATATTGCAAAGAATAATTAACCCTTCTATTTTACCGATATATTTATATTATTAATTGACTCATTTGGTTTCTTTCTATTACAAAGTGTGTTCTTTAAATCATTTACTCGAGAAAATGACATTGCAAAGAATAATTAACCCGTTAATTTCCATTTTCCCGATATTATTTATTGTATTATTAGTATTTATCTAATTTGGTTTCTTTCTATTCGAAAGTGTGTTCTTTGAATTTACTCTTTCTCACAATCAACATTTACGAGTTTTCAGCTAATGTCTGTGAAACATGTTGACAATAATATGCAAAATATCCTTAAATGATAGTAAGATAAATGAACATCAATCATAAGACAAAGCGGTAAATTTGAATAGTTTCACTTTCCCCCACAATGTTTTCGTAACTCGTCTGAATATTTCGATGGTATCCGTTCCAAGAGCATGGGACAAACCCAAGTGGTTGAACACGCCCACCTTCGGCTTCGACTATCGAACGAGCAACCGTTGATGCAACGGTACGACTATAACCCACGTACGGTCTCCAATTTCGATCAGCCGTACACAAGAAGTACCCCATCTGCATTCCCTTTCCATCAGCCGCCCACTCATTTTGCCCTACCCTCTCACGTAAAAATATTTTAAAAATGTGAAAAACATCTGCCGGTTTTTCCATATGCGAGAATGATACTAATTTCATCTAAATTCGTCATGGATATAAATTAATACTTTCCCACATAAAGACGTACTTTGACGCGTCTGGAATAATTGTGGCGAAAGGAGAAACTGCTCATAATGAGAAATTTCTCCTTTTGTCACAAGGATTTTAACTGTTCAATTATAATTATACTTTAATTAAAAGAGATTTTTTTTCAATTTTTTGTCAGATGTTTGCAAAGATCGTCTGCTGCAGATATGTTGTATATGGGCGAGAGTTAACCCATTCCCTCATACGACAATTCTGCAGCAGACGACTTTGAACGTATTTTGTCAAAACATAGAAAATCTCCATAATTGAATGGATAACCTATGACATAAAGTGGAAAACATTGTGGCAAAAGGAGAAATTGCACGTTTTGTGCAATTTCTTCTTTTGTCACTATGTTTTCAAACAGCCGTCTGCTGCAGAGGCGTCAGAAAGCGTCTATATGAGGGAAAGGGTTAAAGTAAATAGCTCAGTGATGCAATGTATACTGTTCATCTTGCAGCGGTTGTTGGTTATTTTTGTTTAGACAGTTAGTAAGATGGTAATGCAGATTAACCCTTTCCCTCCTGCAGACGCAATAGCAGCAGACGACTTTTGAAAACATTGTGGCCAAAGGTGAAATTGCTCATCATGAGCAATTTCTCCTTTGGCAACAATGTTGTCAACTTTATATAACAATTAAGCTATCTTTTATGGAGATTGTTCAGGTTTTTGTCACCATGCTTTCAAATTCGTCTGCTGCAGACGTGCTGTATGTGGGAAAGGGTTTACTTTATTTCTTATTTGAGGATAATTCAAATGTTTCTCTTGTACACTGTTGCCCTCTTTGCATCGAACAGTATTGAAATCATTGAAGGAAAAGGTGAATGACATTTTATGTATTTGTCATGGCGTTTTCTACTTGCTCAAAAAACTTGATCACCCGAATGTATGTCCAGATTTTCTTCCCTCATACAGCAGGACCCTATTCACCAGAAATTATAAATAGAAGCCAAATTTTAATTAGTTTCTTATTAGCAAGGCAAATTCCGTAACTTGTTTTCATGGAGGAACGAAACAAAACAAAAAAAAAAAATAATAGACAATTGTCAAATCGTTTAAACCTTTTCCAATTGTAAACAAATTTGGATGCATCTGCAGCAGACGAATTTTGAATATGATGTATGTGACAGGACTGCAGCTGTATAATGGTACCCATTGTAGTATTACATAGAATATGCTTTACCCCTTTTTTACACATACAGACGGATTCTCACGCCCCTGCAGAAGACGTCTTTCGAAACCATTACGGCAAAAGGAGAAATTGCTCATAATGAGCAATGACATTTAAACCACACTGTTTTTATTTGTTTGGAACAAACAAATTCAGTAGCTGCAATTCTGAAGCCATACGTCTTATGGAAAAGTTCCTAAATTTCATACGCGTGAAAGTAGTACTCAATACTTGCTCTTACTTTTCAAATGTATCACGATTTTTGAAATAATGATATATTTATATCGTCTTTGTTTTCTTATGTGGTTCTTATATTCAAAGAGAATTACGAAATAAAATGAAACATTGTATTTTAAAACATGAACGCGGAGAGATTTATTAACTCTATATTCAATTATTATACTTTCATTTATACCAGGGACGTATATATCTACGTCCCTGTTTATACGTAGTGGTTTCACGTGTTGTTTTCTAAATGATTTCAAAGTCGTCTGCTGTATAAGTGGAAAAGGGTCATTTTGGTGAAAATAAATGTACGTCATATCAGGGATGTATATCTATGTCCCGGGTCATATTAAACCTGCTATGATATACTACAACGTCGTCTTTTTTATCTAAATAAGTAAGACTATTCTATTGCTTAACTTTTATTTTTATTTTGTATTTTTATTTTGTGTAAATAAGTTCAGGATAAATACATTTGTATGTTAATATATATTTATGCATTGAAGGAATCGGCTGTTAATTAGTCTCCCTCCGATCTTGATTGTGACCGGCGTCTTATTTCTAAAAACAATTCTTATGCGTGCGTTTGTGCACATTTTATCCTTCGGGGTCGACTTTCTTCACTTTTTATAGACGAAATTAGCATCCGAGTCTTTATTGTACCATATATATACATGCTTGTGATATGTGTCAGATACTGATGTTTTACATACTACACGTATGACGGTCTCTTGTATTTCATTTCATGAAAGGCCATGTGCTTTTTATTTGTAATATTATGTTAACAATACATGTAAATATATATGATTGTACATGGATGAGACTTAAATAAAATAAATAAATAAAATATTAAAATAGTGTTGTATACTTGTCAGGTTCAGGTTAATATTGTACAGTATACAACAAGAAGTTGGGGATGTTTGTTGTTGTTTTCATAAATTGTTTTGTCAACCCCTGTTTTCGTTATTCGTGTGGCGTCTATAGTAATCATTTTCATATTCATGCACCCGCACACTTACAGTCAATATTGACAACAAACTCGTTGATAAAATCCTTAGTCAATCTAAACTGAAGTGGTAAAGCCCGGTTTGTCCCGGGATAAGCCGGATAACGGATGTCATAAGCTTGCTAAAAGTAAACTTAAGCAATACGGTTGCTTTATTTGGATCCGGGATCGAGGAATGTCATTAGAAAATCCGCGTGATTTCTCCAAACGCTTCCGGAATTATTACACGACTAATTTAGGAAAAGGGAAGAGCCAGCTCAGACTGCACGAGGGTGTTGGATGATCCGGATTTCCGCTGGTAACAGTGTCCTGTCGCTTAGTGCTACTTGATCTGGTCCTTCACTGATCGCTATTGTATTACGGTTCGATTTCGCATAGCGCCGATAATATATATTTAACCCTTTACCTCATATAGACGCTTTCTGACGCCTCTGCAGCAGACGGCTTTTTGAAAACACAGTGACAAAAGAAGAAATTGCTCAAAACGAGCCATTTCTCCTTTTGCCACAATGTTTTCCACTTTTAGTCATATGTTATCCATTCAATTACAGAGACTGTTCATCTTTGGACAAAATATGTTCAAAGTCGTCTGCTGCAGAATTGTCGTATGAGGGAAAGGGTTAAATTGAGTAATGTCCGTCGAATGTTTTTCTAATGACTGGCTGAGATTCCTTGATCCCAACACTATACAAAGATGCCGGTACTCGAAACGTGTTTGCATATTCGGACGTCTTTTCTTCCTGTTTGGTGGGAATAAGGCAGAGTGAACACACAAAACTTTAACGATGATGATGTTGATTATTCAGATTAATATAAGACTCAATGCTAGAACATCTTACTATATGTTGCTGTTACACATTTTCAAGTACGCAAACACATTACTGAACCCTTTCCCACCTTCAAGAACTATGATGAATAAGACATTGATAACATCCTGGAAAAAAAATATTGAAAATCTTTGTAAATAAAAGTATCTTGATTTATTATAGTTGAAAGCATTGTGGGGCAATATCATGAGCAATTTCTTCTTTCATTACAATGTTTTTCAAAAGTCGTCTGCTACAGATGCGTCAAAATGTGTCTGTAAATGGTTAAACCATCGTCCTTCCATGTTTCTGCTATAGTAGAAGTACAGTTTATCCTTTTTTAACAATGTTTCTAAAAGTCGTCTGCTGCATATGCGTCTACACGTAGGAGAGGGTTAAATAACCCTGTCTGTCATACATTTTACTTCAGATAGAACATATTTTATTTTACTGAGTGGTCTGTGTAACTAACTAAATTATATCATTGTATCATTGTATCATTGTATCAATTATATCATATTGAATTGTATCATTCAAACCAAATTATAAGAAATACCTTCTGGAAAAGGTTCCATACTAACACTATCTTGATTACTTGCCGTTATTATGTTAAGAATTGTATTTAACGTAGTTTTTTGGAGTGTCTGTCTTCACATGATTGAAAATTAATTTAATTTGTATTTCATGCCATAATTTTTCATTGAAATTTGCATGTTGTTAAATGTAATGTTTGTGTGTGTTATTATATTATTGAAGGCCATATGGAAATAAGATATGTATAGCCATTGTTAAATTGTCTGTATATGTCTTAGATGTAACCTTCACAAAATAAAGATATTATTATTATTAGTATTATTATTATTATTATTGATTGGGCTTTAATCTTCGTTTTCCACAATTCAGTTATTTCACGGATTCCAGTTCACTTACCCATGTGTTTCCTAGCTTTCTAACACGAACACTTTGCATAAAAGTATTTCGAAATAACTGGCTTACAGTTAGAAAACTACATTGTCTATGAACTAAGAGGTCGAATCTTCCAGGTCTTTGTAATTGTCTACCCCCCAAAAAAGGCACAGCTGAACTCGGTTCCACAATAATAGTTGTAACTGATTTAACCCTTACCCTCATACGACAATTCTGCAGCAGACGACTTTGAACATATTTTGTCAAAAAATAGAAAATCTCTATAATTAAATGGATAACCTATGACTAAAAGTGGAAAACATTGTGGCAAAAGGAGAAATTGCTCGTTTTGAGCAATTTATTCTTTTGTCACTATGTTTTCAAAAAGCCGTCTGCTGCAGAGGCGTCAGAAAGCGTCTCTATGTGGGAAAGGGTTAATGATTCCTTTGCAAAGTTTTGTTACTGATTATCCGATCTATATTGAACACAATCTTAAATGCACTGGGTGATCTTAATTTGTAAAATACCTAACTGTTTACTGTTTAGTGTAGTCATACAAGTGTGAAGAATAATTTTGATATAATGCATGCACATTTTTCAAAATGGCAAACAAATTAAGTTCCGATGCCGGGAATCGAACCCGGGCAAACCAGGAATCCTAACCACTAGACCACATCGGACATATCTTCACAGATATCCTATATAGTTACCGTACCTTTATAGGACTTTATTGATGCGATTGGCTGGCAATCCAGGGGTTGTGAGTTAAAACTCAATATGGGCCAACATTCTTTCCGATGTTAAACACAAGTCACTGTGACAATCGTAATTCGTCTTCCATCAATGGACCATCAGTATATGTAGAAAAGCAGCAAGTTTCTTAAAAGGAATGTTGTGTGGATTACTGGAGTGAGAAGGCTAGGCAACACATGAGTAGGTTAACTGGCCGTCGTGATATGACTGAAAAATTAATTGTTAAAAACTGCGTTAAACCCAAATATATCAGTACATTTTCACAAAACGACTGTAACTATTTCTCTTTACAGTATATCGTTACAGGCTTTTAACACGAAGAAAGCATTGATACAGTATCACACACTATCTAACTTTGATTACCCCCACGACGAAGACCTTGATAAGTGCATTGTGATTGAGTTGTAAGATATAGCTGTTCTAAATTCGACTCAAACCATTTATGTAGCAACACGTCGGACTTAACCCTTTCACACATACAACTGCTTTCTGATGCCTTTGCAGAAGACGACTTTTGAAATCTTTATGGCAAAAAGGAGTAATTACTCATAAAGAGCAATTTCTCCATTTGCCATAATGTTTTCAATTCTATTCAATTATTATACTTTCATGCATAAAGAGTTTCATTTTTTTAAACAAAATGTCTTTAAAGTAGTCTGCTGCAGATTTGTTATATGTGGGAAAGGGTTAACCCTTGTAAAGTGCACAATACATCTCAACAATAGACAACTTCGAAACGGTGCGATAAAATGAGAAATTGATATTGCTAATGATGAACATTTCCTGATTTTGCCACTATGTTTTCATTTACATGAAATGGTTGCAAATTCCTAATAAGTTTTCTTCTATTGTTTTAATTAATATGTATATCTCTCGGTATCATTTTACAATTTGTGTTAAAAACTAGAATCGCCATATCCTTTGTCAACCTTTTCAAATGCAATGCAGAGAATAACTATAAACTTTAAGCGATCAATTCAATCCAAATGTTTAGATATTTGTTTTATATGTCATAGAATGTGTATATTTATGGAAAATAAATACGATTTTAAACTAATGGGTGCGAACTTTCGAGGTTGGTTTTCGCATGTCTTGGCACATAGCCTGATCTTAAGATATAGTCCCACTTCCCGTGTATTATTTTTGGCGGGGTTTGAGAACCAGTGTTGCAGATGTACAGCCATAACTCATTATAGTTAAAGTTAAAACATATTCTCGCCGCAGGATAGTTTTGTATATATTTGATTTGTCACACTGACCGCAGTTTTCTTGTTTTCCAGGTGTCATTGGTCAAACGGTCAAGTGGCGGAATATCTAAAACACCAGTACAAAGGTCACAGTCACAAACACAGCTTACATTTCAAAGGTCATCGCAATTTGTAGTAATGCCACATACGCTACGCTGCAATTGATTAGTGTTTATAGCCGTTTTCAACAGTTCTTCAGTCATATCACGGCGGCCAGTTCACTTACCCATGTATTTCCAGGCTTTCTCTCACAAGTACAACATACAACAGGCTGTCCAAGCAACTGGCTCTTTTTACACATAAGTTGCAAACTTTATATTGCAAATTAATGATTATTTGCAAAGTGGGTTGAAATCATAGATAATTGTTTTAATCAATTAACGTAACTTAATAAAGTTTCTAACATTGATTATAAGTAAACCAACAAAGCCGGGAAACAGCAATGAGCAGGAAAAACACCATAGCCATTAGATGAACTAGTTTCTTAACCCATTCCCTCATACGACAATTCTGCAGCAGACGACTTTGAACATATTTTGTCAAAAAGTAGAAAATCTGTATAATTGAATGGTTAACCTATGACTGAAAGAGGAAAACATTGTGGCAAAAGGAGAAATTGCACGTTTTGTGCAATTTCTTCTTTTGTCACTATGTTTTCAAATAGCCGTCTGCTGCAGAGGCGTCAGAAAGCGTCTATATGAGGGAAATGGTTAAAGCACTAAATTTAGTTCATTGCACTTTATTTTGATAAAGTCATTTTATAGTAGAATTTCCCGCATATATGAGATGACTTTGAAAACATATTGGTAACATTTGAACATTTCTATAATTCAAAGCCTAATCATTGTAGAAAGTTAAAATTCACACAGTAACTGGGTTACGCAAAAGTTGTTCCCGTTGGACTTTGAAAAAATATTTAATAATTTATAAATGTTGTATAACGTCGAATTCAGAAGTGTTGTCGAATGTTTCTGTTCGTAGCCAGTTGCTTGGAAAGAAAGTTATATGACGTACTGGTGTGAGAAAGCCAAGAAACATATGATTAGGTGAACTGGCCGCCGTGATATGACTGAACAATTGTTTAAAACGGCGTTAAACCCCAATCAATCAATCAATCGTAGCATGGGTGTTTTACGCTGTGTTCAACAGTGCCATCACGGCGACATGTATCCATGAACAATAGGCGACTACCTTGAAACTAGATTCGGCAATGTTCGTTTACCCAAGACCACTTCACCATGACCGCCGCGTTAAGGGATCAAACCCAAGACGCCCTCTCTCAAACCCCCCACACTAACCATTCAGTCACGACCAATTCCCGAGTCTTGCCAATTTGAACCGTCAGCGAAAAGCGCTGGAAATATTTTCAGCAAGACAAACCAATAAATCGATTGTCATTATCCCCAAAACGTCGCTATAATCACTTACTTTCAATAACCATCACCGCTAGTGTCGAAATGACCAGTCAACTGTCTAACTGATCTTTTGAAGTTGTTTGGCCGCTGTTAAAGAAACTGTCCGAACCTGTCAATCCCTGGATCGGTGACGTAACGAATAACAACTTCGATCTTCGTCCCCATTCTTCAACGTACACCGCACTATTAACAAAACAAACACGTGGTCCTAATCGTATATCTCGCGGCCCCATGACGTTACGTAACCTACTTGAGATTTTCTTTTATTTTTCAAGATGATTTCAAATCACGTTATCATCAATGTAAACAGAAGAGGAACTCAGGTGTGAGGAAACCACTGTTTATTCCCTTTGCTTCAAAAAGTTCAGACGCGCTACTCAAAAGCACGATCATCAAAGGGTTTTGAAATAAAGGACATTTTGTTTAAAGTTGCATATTTTTGCAATTAATTAAAAAGTATGCAACTGGTTAATGGGCATAGCCGTACATTAATAGGGAAGATCAAGGTCAACCTGCGTCATAAGCTTCAAGGATGCTCTTATGACTTGTAAGGCTGATATTGATATTCGGCTGCCAACGTACCTAGGGTCGGTTTCTGTGTGACTCAGATGATGACGTAAAGAGTACAATTCATAAACAGTGTGTGTACTTTTATCTTCGAAAGAAAATCCCATGCAAACTGATATAAAACGTATTTGAATCCGGTTTATAAAAATGTATTCTTATTTGAATTTTCCGCTATGTTGCTGGGAAACACTGAGTTTTTACCACATCATTTGCTTTTCAGTCTTTGAAAGTGGCCACTGACAGCACTTTTCAGAAACATTTACACGGTCAGTTTAGCATTATCAAACTCAGGTTAATCGTTCCCTTTTTAAAAAATACAGTTAGGATTGTTTGATTGATTGTTTGGTGTTTTACGCCGCTTTTAAAAAAATGTTTCAGTTATATCACGGCGTTTCCTGGGTAAGTTACCAGTATTACTGGTCCTTTGATCCTGACATCACACAGTCAGTCGTAATGCTAACCCAGCTACCCTGAGCGCCCCAAGGAGGGCAGTCATTCCTACCATTTTTAAAAGTATTTGGTATGACCCTATCGAGGATCGTACCTACGACCTCCCGAACCCGAGAAGGACGCTCTACTACTACACCACCACCGAGGCGGTCCACATACAGCAAACGCATTTAACTCGTTTCCTGTTTTAAACAAGCTTCTCTTAACCCCTTCCCTCATACGACAAGTCTGCAGCAGACGACTTTGAATATATTTTGTCAACAAATTGGAAAATCTCTATAATTGAATGGATAACCTATGACGAAAAGTGGAAAACATTGTGGCAAAAGGAGAAATTGCACGTTTTGTGCAATTTCTTCTTTTGTCACTTTGTTTTCAAAAAGCCGTCTGCTGCAGAGGCGTCAGAAAGCGTCTATATGAGGGAAAGGGTTAACTAGTTGTTAGGAAGAAATTGTTGCTATTTTGTTTATAATTGAGTAGCGAACACCGTAGAAAAAAAGTCAGGCAGAAAACACAAAATATTTCTATGTTGCGTAAAGTCTCGTTTGAAGGTTACGGATTAAACATGCATTTTGTACAGAACTATTTCAGAGTAAAAACCTGAAAACGGTGATTAATTATAGTTCACAACATGGTTCTAAACGTCGTAAACAGATATGACATTCTGCGATGTGTATCACAAAGTACAGATTTATTCTGGTATTCACACTTTTCAAACTTCAGTTTGAGTACAGTAAAGGTTTGTTTGGGGTTTCTCCCGCTATTCCATCAATATTTGAGCCGTCCCACGAGAAAAACCAAACATTGTGGAATCTGCGTAAAGTATCGACCCGGATCAGCCAAAGCATGTCGTGCAGGCTAACCCGGACAGACACGTTTCGCCTCCGGTGGATTTTCTGTTTCAGGAGTTATTACTCTATATCTCTATCGCCCTGAGACGGAATATGTCGACCCGGATAGCGCAGGCTAATCTGGATCGATACATTACGCAGAGTCCAGAATGCTGGTTTTCTCGCGGGACGGATCTTTTGTTTTCATTTTGAATCCATGACTAACGTAACATAACTCGCGGGATGTTTGACTCATAGGAGTATGTCGTCCCGAGCGCTAAACGAAATAATAACACCCATTTTATCAATTCTGCAACAGACGACTTTGACGATATACAGCCAGACATATGGAAAATCCATATAAATGAAAGTATACGTATTGAACAAAGATGAAATAAACATTGTGAACAATATATGATCAATTTCTCCTATTGCCACAATCTTTTCAGAGGTTGTCTGTTTCAGCTGTGTCAAAATGCGTCTGCTTTTGGGGAAAGAGTTAACCCTTTCCCTCATATAGACGCTTTCTGACACCTCTGCAGCAGACGGCTTTTTGAAAACATAGTGACAAAAGAAGAAATTGCAGACTGATCCGGGCCGACACATTCCGTCTCAGGGGGATAGAGGTATAGAGTAACGATTCCTGAAACAGAAAATCCGCAGGAGGCAAACAGAGTATATCCGGGTAAGCCTATGCGGCATGCTTAGTCTGATCCGGGTCGATACTTTACGCAGAGTTCACAATGTTGGTTTCCTCGCGGGACGGCTCATAGTTCTCGTGCGATCATTGTAGGAACAGATTAATCTGTGAAATCGCAGGATGTTAACTGGGTCTACACTTTTTGCCAACCTAGATTGATTGAGATTTTAAGCCATTTTCAAACAGAACTCATGGCGGCCAGTTCACATACACACGTGTCTCCTGGCCTTCTCACACCAGTACTCCTCACAACATACTTTCCAAGCAACTTGCTGCTTTTGCCACATATACTGTTAGCCCATTGGTGGAAGACGAATGACGCTTGTCAGAATGACAGACGTTAGAAAGAATGTTGGCCGAGCGGTGGTTCGAAAACACAACTCCTAGATTGACAGCCCTCGTCGCCACCGACTAAGCTACCGGGGCTCGGCTCGCAAAATGGACCAATGGAGGAAAAGAAAGCTTTAGGAACAAACTGCAACCAAATATTCACTTAAGATGCGGAATTATTTTTACTACACTTGTCGCTAAAAACTCGGAACTTGGTTTGACAAAAGAGAACGGCTCATTAATTTTGCTTTCAGCCAATTGAATATTGTGTTTCTTTGTAACTCAGTCTGTTCTTTTATACAACGAGAAGAAGAAAAAGAAGGTATAATCAACATTACAACATGTTGTCTTCCGCCACAGTCAGCTAAACTATCTCAATCTACGTCAAACGGGGAAGGAAAACCTTTGAAATGAGTCCATGAATAAATATTGGAACAAACAACAAAAAGAAAATGAAAAGTGGAGTCACTATCTCATTCCTAGGCCAATTAATTACGTGAGGGGTGTTGGCTCGTCACGACAAAAAAAGGACGGAACCGCAGTATTACTTGGTCAGTGTGTCCCTAATTTACGGAAAATTAATGAAGATCTACCTTGAGCACTTTCATATTTAATATTTCTATGCCTTTTTCCCCAATTTAATTGCGATGATGAACAAAGTCTAACGTGTTCGAGTACGAAGGTTCATCATGATAGTCTATGTCCGCTAAACGATTGCAGACTAATTCTTAGCTGTCGCGGCTTCCGGACGATTTTCAAAGAGGAAACTACTCCCCCCCAATCGACTGTTACTTTCAAGTGATACGGGCTCGTTACGCCAGTTACAAAAAGATGGGCTTAGATAAAAACAGATAAAACAAGATTTTAACGAGCTTCAACAATTCCTTCGATTGGAAATTAATTTAACACCAAGTTCGTTATTGTTGATACGGCGGCCAATATTGATACATTAACGCCATCTCGCGGTGATAACAAAGGGGGATAATGAGGGGTGATTGAAGGTTTGATTAATGGCATGTTTCGTCATATTGGCCACTTCAAAGGGGACCGCTGATCGGGAAACAGGTGTCCGAAATTGGCCGGAGTAAAAACGTCATTATTCTTGCTGGCGTGTGGAACTTGTTATCAAAGAACGGAATACCAGGGTTTCCACTTGCCTTGATTTTAACCCTTTCCCGCATGTAGATTTTGACGCAAAAGCAGCAGACGACTTTTGAAAACACTGTGGCCAAAGAAGAAATTGCTCATTATGTCCAATTCCTCCTTTGGTCACAATGTTTTCAACTTTATTTAAAAATTAAGTTATCTTTTATGGAGATTTTTCTGGTTTGTATCACTATGTTTTCAAAGTCGTCTGCTGCAGAGTTGTTGTATGTGGGAAAGGGTTAAAAACTCCACGGGAAAATCGACCTTTCGTAAATTATGAGCAGGCAGTAAAACCATGCAATCCAAAAAAGACGTAACTCATTCTTGTAACAACATGTAGTAACGTCGTTTTTACTTTAACTAAATTAAGCGATATTAAAACGGGAAATGGCATAAATTGATTTTTATTGGTAACACTTTCTTACCAACAGATTTTGACGCATCTGCAGCAGACTACCCTTGAAAACAATTGTGGCAAAAGGAGAATTTAATCATTAACCCTAATGACATTTCTGCAGCAGACGACTTCGAACATATTTTGTCAAAAAATAGAAAATCTCTATAACTGAATGGATAACCTATGACTAAAAGTGGAAAACATTGTGGCAAAAGGAGAAATTGCTCGTTTTGAGCAATTTCTTCTTTTGTCACTATGTTTTCAAAAGGCCGTCTGCTGCAGAGGCGTCATAAAGCGTCTATAAATGAGGGAAAGGGTTTAGAGCAAGTTCTCCTTTTCCTCCAAAGAGTTTTACTATGTTCTAAAGGTTCCTTTCAATTGTGAATGTGTTCGTCTGCTGAAGATTTAGATTTATTGTATGTGGTAAAGGGTTTATTCCAAGATACAGAGGCCTCTACTACTGCACGACCTTTGAAAACATCGTGGCAAAACAATGAGAAGCTGTCCTTTACCCCCGAAATGTATGGGAAATCCACTCGCCCTTGACGCGAGCTCTATTGCTGGTATCCAGGAATCGATTAGCAGTGATATAACTTAAATAATGCTGAAAACGACGTCAAACCCAAATGAAATTAATATCAAAATGAGCATCGATTTAATGATTAATTTAAGTCATAAGAGCTTGCTTCACAATCCATGTCCATTAATGAGTCGATAGGAAACAAGTAGGCCTACATATCAACGGAGATTACATGTATTACCAAAGCACCGTAATAATTATTTTTTCTCAAAATTCCCCAATATTTACAAAAGTCGGTCCGTGTCAATCTCATCTCTAAATCCAGAAAAGTCTACAGGACAGACAAATCTTCGATATTAAATCTTTAATTAAAACTACGAAGAACGGGAAGTTATTTAAATTAATAAAACACTTAGAGAACGCAATGAGTCTAAGATATGAAGAATTGACTGCCAATAAATACTTATGTACAAAATATGTTTGTAAAGCGTGTGTGTATGCTTTGTGTGTTTACAAGTAATGTGTTTTTCTATACATATAATATATTTGCGAAATGTGTTTGTATATATGTTATATGTTTACTATGTTAATATGTTTTAGCAATATGTATGTAATATGTAAATGTCCAAAGACTAAATGACTTGCCTTTAATCTCCATTAAATTTTTAAAACCTGATAACTAACCATAAGGCTTTTAAGTCAAGCGTAGAAACAAATCAGCCAACGCATCCGCACAGTCTGATCTGGTTCTCCACTGTTCGCCAATTAATCATAGGCAGTTTCAAGAAACGTTTGTAAAGTAGTATCTACTTTTATCCCCGGCATTGCTGAGCAAGTATGTCTTTTTCCATAGATGCAATAATTACGATAACCCTTTCTCTCAAACAGACGCCATCTGACGCCTCTGCAGCAGACGGCTTTTTGAAAACATAGTGACAAAAGAAGAAATTGCTCAGAACGAGCAATTTCTCCTTTAGCCACAATGTTTTCTACTTTAAGTCATAGGTTATCCATTCAATTATAGAGATTTTCTACTTTTTGACAAAATATGTTCAAATTCGTCTGCTGCAGAATTGTCGTATGAGGGAAAGGGTTAACCCTTCCTCTCAAAGAGACGTTTTCTGACGCCTATTGATCGGACGTCTTTTTCCACAGTGTTTCCAACTCTATTCATCGATTATAGTGTCATTTACATAAGTTTACCATATGTTTAACAAAAAAAAATTAAAGTCGTCTGCTGCAGAATTGTTACAGGTTGGAAATGGTTTAAGATTGGTTTTCGCAGACATCGCTCGCAAATGTTACGTGTAATTCATTCCTAGATTTATCGGTACATGTACACGAAAAGAGGACACAATCTTTTACTCAGTTCACTTGGGACTTTCGATCTCTCACTGAAATGTTTGAACAATTAAAGTAAGCATTAGTCAAACAACGCTTCAAGACATATCAAACGATTGAAATGCGCAAAAGGTATCAATATACCCCCCTAACTAAATATTTTTAGAATGTATTTTTTTGACATATAAAAACATCTTAAAAGGACAAGTTAATTGAAACCAAATCTCAAAACGTCTCAGGCAAAATTCATTGATGGCGTTTTGATCGATATCATTTAGACGTTCGACATTCGTTCTAATTAATAACAAGAAAGTCCAAGGAATGCATCTAATGTGCATTTCGCTTTTTGCCGTCGAAGTCCAATCGCCTTCAGCTATCGGACATGAACAAAACGTGTGAACAAATATTTTCATTTCTCGCGTTCCTTTAGAACCGTCGCACTTCAAAGCGTTGTTAAGTGATTATAATAAATGTATTGTTTCAAAACTGATGGATGGCCAATTTATCAATATTGAACAGAATGAATTACACCCTTTTCCACACATTTACACTACAGACCAAAAACATTGGTCATAAAGTTTGTTATTCGGATTGCGAGATGTAACTAAGATGTACTAAATAGTTAATAATAAGCCAGTCCGTAAATTCGTGCATGTACTTATTCAGTGAATAAGATAGATTAGAATATTAACCCTTTCCCTCATATAGACGCTTTCTGACGCCTCTGCAGCAATCTCATTAAAATCAGACCAAAAAACTTCTATGTACGTATATATACATGTATACGAGTGTGCGAGTTTAAAAGATCTGGTTTTAATGAGATTGCCTCTGCAGCAGACGGCTTTTTGAAAACATAGTGACAAACGAAGAAATTGCTCAAAACGAGCAATTTCTCCTTTTGACACAATGTTTTCCACTATAAGTCATAGGTTATCCATTTAATTATAGAGATTTTTCATTTGTTGACAAAATATGTTCAAAGTCGTCTGCTGCAGAATTGTCGTATGAAGGAAAGGGTTAAGACATTCAAAGTAAGCTGATCAATATCGGTCGAATAATGTTTCAGATAGTCACCTGTAGTAATGTACTCTGATACCATCAGACACATTCGAAACATGTGTAACTGCAGGGGCGTAGCTTTGCAATAATCAATGTGTAAGCCGTCACGTGAGAAAATCAACATTGTGGACTCTGCGTAAAGTATCGAGCCGGATCAGCCTAATCATGCCACACAGGCCTACCCGGATAAACACTTTTCGCCTTCGGTGGATTTTCTGTTTCAGGAATAACCACTCTATACATCTATCACCCTAAGACGGAATGTGTCGACCGGATCAGTCTGCGCGGACAGCGCAGGCTGATCTGGTCGATGCATCACGCAGATGTCTATCGCCGCAGCTGCATTTTGGGGCATTTTGAGAAAAAAATGTGTAGGCACGTGCCTACAGTGCCTAAAGGGAGCTAAGCCCCTGAACTGTAATAATTTATTCCCTTGACATGATGAGTTTTCAGAAGACGAGTTTTGAAAGAAAATGTGTCGGGCTCAAAGATATATAACTTCCTCCAATATATGAAGATCATACAAAGATGAACACATTGATAAACATACAATAAAAAAACAAATAACAAAAAGGAAAGGTTATACACACAAATAAAATATCTCTTTAAATTACCACACTTATATCAGAGCCAATGCCTATCATCTGATAGAAAAGATTAAAAACATCTCTGGAACAAAATAAGTGCACGGAAGAAGAGTTCAAGGTTAGTTTATATACTTCATGTGAAAGAAATGCAGGAAATGGGAATGTTCTTATTGATAAATGCATCCTCATCAGCATTCCTTACACAATCTTATGACACAAATAATGTGGCAGCATTCCTGATGTGGTACAGGACGAGTATGTATAAATACAAATGTCTATCTGCCCCCTCAAAAGCAGAATCAAGTTATAACTACACTCCTCAAATAACTCTTATATTTGATAAGTGTAGGCAAAAAGAATGCAGTAGACGAGAGGCGAAAGACAGACATGTACCTACTTTCCAAAAAGGAACCAAATAAAGAACACTTTCACGAAACGAAATTGAATGTGTTCAATGAAGCGCTCTAAACAGTTCTCATAGCTTACGCATATACATAGGAAGTGCACAATATATACATGGAGAACCATGCAATAACACAGGTGTATATGTAATTGCATATCCGTACACGATACATAGTGCAAATTTTTTTTTACACAACTCAGGGACGTAATATCTTATCTACGTCCCTGCATAAATGTACAAACAATGGGAGTCTGCATATTCAAATTGACAATATAAGTTCCATAATGTACAGAATTGACAAAGTTACATAAAGTACCTGAAAAAATCCCATGCGTCATGGAGAAACGATGCAACCACATTAAAAAACATGTCACTTTTTCCCTGAAGAAGACGTTCCAAATTTGGGTCCAAACCAAACAATGCTCGAACATACTTCTCTCTCCATGTAGAGAGTAAAATAACTCAGACAAAGTAAAATCGAATTCTTGAGTAATACATTCTTCGAAAAGGAGCTTACAAGTCTGCACACAATTACAATTAACTAAAATATGCACTGTTATACAATATGTTATGTCAGTTATTCCACACCTAGAACAAGTCGAATCTGTGGAAGATAGAAAGGCTATTATCTGAGCCACCGAAAAGCAGACAGAAAGCATACTTTGATTGTGTTTAGCTAAATGCCATTCTGGACTCACAGAGAACTGCTGCTGTATTTGTCTATATATCTCAAATTCCGGAGCAGTTGTTCTCTCATTCCATTCGTTAACAAAATAACTTGATATTCTAGTGTTTAAATATCTTTTCCAAATGCACTTTGTCGGAAATCTGCCATGTAAAACATAATCTTGCAAAATATAAAAAACAAGTCATATTTGCGTAACAGATTAATAGCGTCTGAAATAAAACCAATATCTAAATAACCATTGTAAGATGAACATAGACGCAAAAGGAAAATTTGTTTTGTTGCACAGTCCTTCTCAAGGCGACACAGTTGACCAAACAATGTACATGTATTGAAATTACACGTAATGTTTTTCGTTGATGTTTTCGAAGAAAATGACTCTTCTAGGCATGTCGGATGATGGCCGATTGTAGATTTAATATTAAAGTATCCGAGTCCGTGTGCACCTTAGGAATATTTTTTGATAATATTTGATTTGCATCAATTTTAAATGAAAGGTTAATTTCATTCTTTGTTTTTATGAAATTGACAGCGTTCATTTAGCCTACAAAAAGACAATCTAAATCATTTTTTCGTTCGAAAAATAAAATACGCATGTATTAAATCATATGTTATGAAGCAGTTTGCACCTAGGTGAATTTAAGCCTTATATTGAGTTACACGGATCTAAGGTTCCCTATCAGGACCCAGCTCACTGGTGGCATTATAATAAGGCTGCCCACAATATGTTTCCCCCCATATGAAGTTCAGTCATTTCAAGCAGTTCTCTCAATGGCATTGCTTGGGTTTTTCCGTGTAGGGGAACTGGTTGCAGATTCTAAAAGGGTAGCAATTCATGCTATTCAATTTCCTAATGTATCAATTTTGAATAACAATTCCCTGATAGAGGTTAATGTCCCACATTCAAAGACAGGCCAGTTAGGTAGGGGACGCCTCTATAATTCTAAAGAGAAAAGAATGGCCGAAAGCGCGTGTCGGGTGAAACGATTCTTCCACATAGTGTTAAACGAATGTGCTATTTTGCAAAATGGAGCCATCGATCTTGCTGTAGCTAAGCTCGAGCGACCTTTGAAGTTGAACGAATCTTTCGATGTCCAGTTTCCATTAGAGATGGTGACTGACTGACGCTACTGAGAAGAGTTTTTAATTGACCAGTGGCTATTTTTTAAATCTTAATGAATTTTAAATGGATATAAAATATCCTTTTATTTTGGCAAAATCTATAAAGGTTTTCTATTTTATACAAAATTAAAATAAAACTTAAGGATGACAATATTTTCCATTTTACATTTTTTACTGCCCTATTCAAGAATTTGATGCTTCTTATAACCATTTGCCGCATACAGCATATATACAGATGAGTGTGAAAAAAACCATATAAGCAAGCAAAAGTATGGAAAATCTCTAAAGATTACAGAATAATATCTGAAAAATAAGTTTAAAACATTGTGACAAAGGAGAAATTACTTTTTCAGCTATTTCATTTTAAGTCACAATGTTATAAATTTCGTCTGCTGCAAGAGCAATATCACCTTTTGCCACAATGTAAGGGAACCAATGTATCATTAGTTTAGTAAATATACGCCAAATGGACACAGGGTACCATGATATGCCAGCGATGAGTCATAACATCAAACAGTTTGCTGTTTTACACTTTCTCACGTGGAGACGTTTTCTGACGCCCCTGCAGCGGACGACTTAATAAAACATTGTGTCAAAAGGAGATACTTTTCTTAATGAGCAATTTCTTCTTTTGCCATAAAGTTTTTAGCTTTTCTTCAGTAATTATACCATAATTGTAGAGATTTTCGATATTTTCAAAGTCATCTGCTGCACGGGCATCAAACAGTGAGTGTCTATATGTGGGAATGGCTGATAAATAGTGAAGGGCGATGCTATCGGTTCCAGGAACTCAACAGGGTCAAGGTCAAAGGTCAAATGTTATTCCAGCAAATCTAGATGTAACGGAATACTGCTCTGCAATTGAATAAGAGGGGGGTTTGAGCTGTCAAACCCGATTCATTAGCGTGTCCCCCGTGGCAGTGCGTATATTCTAATAGAAATAATACTATTAATTAAAGAATGTTGTTTTTGTTAGCCTGAGAACATTTTCTTTGATTAATATCGAATGTTTCGTTTTCGTCCCGTCACATGTAAACGTTCCTCCAGAAACGGACGAGATATGTAGATAGATAGATGTATTCATCATAAAGTGTACAATTTACATGGCAATATAACAACCAAGGTAATTCAATATGCATGAATATGCATATGACATATAACATATCAATCAGCATTACAATTTAAGGATAACACTTAAAGGTAAATAAAGTAACGTACTCACAGTACGTATATCATAAAAATACATTTATCAACGATAATGTTTGACCGGCGAAGAATCGTGTTCAGCGTGATTGGATGAGGAGTGGACGTCCATGGTTCGATCATTGATCTTGGTCGTTAGGTTGGAGTAACGTACCTGGTTCGATTATTAATCTTGGCAGTCATGGTAGAGGATCCGTTTGGCAATGCACATTTCCAAGCCAAGTACGATCAGTCACCTATTGCTCATGGATAAAACTGCCGTGGCCATGATATGACTGACATACTCATGTACTGGAGATAGATAAACACGTACACATCCAAATCTTTCATTCATTCGCTATACACACGTCCACTGTGACACGGCCCCTCTTTACGTGACACAGTACGCTATACTTTGATTGATATCGTATGTTGTACGGTAAATATTCGTGTAACAAGACGAGCTTGAATAAATACCCAGAAGCAAATGTCAAACTTATACAAACTTTCGAGTGTTTAAAATTCCGATACGTCTCCGGGACATACAGTCCTGTTGTTTTTATTGGAATTAGGGTCGAGTTAGGGATGGTGTCTTGATGTTGTTGATTGTTGCCTTGAGCTATTATATTGTTTTGAGAAGGGTTCTGACGTTATTCTTCGTTCATCGTCAGTGATAGGGCTGCAATCGATCGTTATATTCACGTACTGTAACTAAATTAGGATCGAACTTGTTAATGTCATCTGAAGCTGATATATCCATGCAGTTTGATCTCGATCTACAATGTTCGTGTATTATTACATACATACATACATACATACATACATACATACATACATACATACATACATACATACATACATACATACATACATACATACATACATACACGCATTGAAAATATTATGCAAAATATAGAAAATCTCTATAAAATAAATAATATATATAATTATAGATTAGATTACAGATGCAAACGTTGAGGTTTAAAAGACAAATTCTTCTTTTGTAAACACGTTTTCAAACGTCGTCTGCTGCAGATGTGTCAAAGGGCGTCTGCTCTTGGGAGTTGTTATGAACTATTTCTCCTTTACTCACGATGTTTGCAAAAGTTTTCTGATGTAGAGGCGCAGAAAGCGTCTGTATGTCGTAAAGGGTTAAAGAAGCGTCGGGCGAACAGTGACCATATCTGTCCTTAACTGGCAATTGAAGGCTTTTGCAAATAATGCAGATTCATGAGAGACAGCTCGTTACGAGCTGTCTCACCTGAATCTGTATTGTTTGCCACTTAGACATTAAATTTTACCAAATTTTCTGTTGGACTAAAAAAATGAAGTGGTCCAATTAACACAATAGAAGAATCCACTTTGCGAAATTCGGCAGTGAAAGAGTTCAACATGGGTGTACATATTTAACACTTTCCCTCATATAACAATTATGCAGTAGACGACTTTGAACATATTTCGTCAAAAGATAGAAAATCTCTATAATTGAATGGATAACCTATGACTAAAAGTGGAAAACATTGTGGCAAAAGGAGAAATTGCTCGTTTTGAGCAATTTCTTCTTTTGTCACTATGTTTTCAAAAATCAATCTGCTGCAGAGGCGTCAGAAAGCGTCTATATGAATTTTTCTTGTCCTAAATAGCAAGTGGTATTGGGGCATAATTATGAGTGTACCCATATTTGTCATAAACATGCTAAGGTTGCTTTTTCCTACATTAAAACACAGTTCTCATGTATCAAGAAATGCCACGAATAAGTTGAAAGTCGGGTTGTTGGTCCCGAGATTCATACTTGGTTAATTACTTGGTGTGGCAATGCCCCCAAATACCCCTTAAAACATACACTATATCAGACTACAGTCACCGAGTGTAATCTCCCATTTTTACAACGTTATTCATGTACCCTTTTAATCTTTTAATACAAATACAACCTCATAATGTATCATTATACAAAAATTAGCAGTCGATGGACATAAAAATTAAACAGATTTACGGGTGAATTTCTACTTAGGTCGTAAAAATAAACGGAACTACTTTCTACGCGCAAATATCAAAAACGATGCACTGCGTGATCAGTCATTAGATGTAATCCTACACTCTTCAGTATTACACGCCACCTGTCTGCTTTGTACTTCTTATTAAGTAATTTATTAAACATTTAACTTTTGAACCTTGTATAAATAACTTTCATTATGGACTGAATTGGGTAAGGGCGGACACTTTTAATCGCCTTTATTGCATTATATATTAGATCCTTTTCTAACGTGCAAACGCATTTTGTTGCATCTGTAGCAGACGCATTTTTTTTGGCATTTTGGCAAAGGAACAAGTGCACATTATAAGCATGTTCTCCTTTTGACATAATGATTTCAACTGCATTGAAAGATGGAACTTTCTTTTATAGAGACGCCTTCAAACTTGTTTATCGCACATTTGTTGTATGTGGGAAATGTTATATCCATAGGACAGTTTAAACTTCTATATGTTAATTATGCTAAGGTTTCACGAATATCAACAATATCTCGTCTATAAATATGACGAGAATCGATTGAAACATAATTATACGCAATTACAGGCGGCAGCCCAGAAAACGAAAAGGTGAACTTAATTTGAACTGGGTTCTACCACTGAGCCCGTCTCGGCAGTGTAGGGGTAGAACTGCCCTCCTTGACGCTCAGTGTTGCAGGGTTAGAGTTTTACAACTGACTGACTTGTATCAGAATAACTGGACCAGTAGTACTGGTAACTTACCCAGGAAACGCTGTGATATAACTGAACACTGGTTGATAGCGGCGTAAAACACATATCAATCAATACATCACTCAGACTTAGCACATCCCGAACACCCCAATCATAATCCGCCGAGCTCAGTCGGTAACGAAGCGGTCTGTCAATCATACAGGGGTTGTAAGTGCGAACCCAAACATTTATTCCGACGATTGACAAAAGTCAATGCGATAAGCGACATTCGTCTTCCATCAATGGTCTAACAGTTTACGTGAAACAACTGCCAGTTGATTGGAAAGACTGTGGTGTGGAGTATTGGTCTCAGGAAGCCGCGGGTAGGCGAACTGGCCGCCGTGATATGACTGAAAGATAATTGAAAACGGCATTAAACCCTAATAAAAACCAAAGCCAATCAAAATTGTTATTTTCGCAATCATATAGTAAGAGCATCATGCTGGCCTTTTAGAAGGTAATCACAAATCGACCACATAAATCATGCAATTGTATTAGTATTGCTATGAATTGAAATATCTCAGAATGTGGGTTTGCATGTAACGTGACTCATGTTGCACCCAATTGGTCGTGAACGTGCCACAAGTACACCCACTGAAAAACAAATGATGACATTTTAAATTCAGAAAGTATGCAATGTTTATATGTGAACTCAACTGAAGTTTATATTTTTCAGGGCGGTAAACTTTACTCACTACATATTTAATGCCACTTCAATCATCAAATCCACAAATAACATTCTTCAAGAGCTAATTCCACGAATGTTAACTGTTCCTGTACTGACGGAGTCACATTTGATATTGCATTATTTAATGTTATAATGTATCAACTGTAAAACAATTTCTTTTTGAAGCGTTTTCCAATCGATTGATCCGCTTAGTGAGGGCTTACGAGTACTGATACAGATATAGAGCAGATAGCTTGATCCCACTGGACAGGCGAAATCTAATGCAGAACATTTTGGGGGAAAAGGAGATATAAAGATTAAAGACCATTTGCCAAAACAATGTTTTTCTCTTGTTCATTGCGTAAATATACCGCCCCGGTGTAGTGGTAGAGCGTACGTCTCAGATGCGGGAGGTCTTTTTTCGATTCTTGGTCGGGTCATACCAAAGATTATACAAAATGGTTGCAATGTCCTTTCTTGGCACTCAGAATTTTTGGGTTAGTATGTCAGGATAAACGGACCAGTAGAATTGGCAACCTACATAAGAAACGCCGTGACATAACTGAAAAATTGATGAAAGCGGCGTAAAATCTCAAACAAACAAATGATTGTGTCAATGCTAAATGTAATGGATTTTTGTTTAACCAAACCGATGTACAGTGAAATCGTGTTAACTCGAATGTATCCTTTAATTCGAATCCGTGTTACGAGAAATCAGTGTAAGAGCAGTATTCCGTCTCAAAGGGATAGAGGTATAGAGTAAGGATGCCTGAAACAGAAAATCCACAAGAGGCGAAAATTGTCTATCCGGGTAAGCCTGCGCGGCTTGCTTAAGCTGATCCGGATCGATGCTTTACGCAGAGTCCACAATGTTGGGTTTCTCGTGGGACAGCTCATGTGTTGAATCTTGGAAGAACACATGTATCAGGCCATTCTATAAGACAATCAAATGTCAACAGTGTTATATGAATATAAAATGATTTAGGAATTGAATTAAAGTTCCAGACATATATTTGTACATGCACGATGTTTGGTCCATCCTGCCTATGAGTGCATTTACCTAATCAGTTAATGTAGTTTCAGTTTATTGATTGGTTGAGCCGTGCTGTGAAGCGGGAATTCGCATCAGGACTCAACTATCTTATAACGTTACTATTATCACCAAAACTTGAATTGAATTACTATCATTATGAATTGAATATATCTTTTTCACTATCATTATTATTAAGCGGAAACATTCTGCTGTATTATGTCACGTTGATAACTTAAAACCCTCTCCCCCACATAGACGCTTTCTGACGCCTCTGCAGCAGACGGCTTTTTGAAAACATATTAACAAAAGAAGAAATTGCTCCTTTTGTCACAATGTTTCCCACTTTTAGTCATAGGTTGGTTATCCATATGCATGTTATCCATTCAATTATAACGATTTTCCATTTTTTGACAAAATGTGTTCGAAGTCGTCTGCTGCAGAATTGTCGTATGATGGAACGGGTTAAATGTATATACACTTATTATGGAACAAGAAACATCTATGTTTACGTTACGAAATAAAGAGTTTGAATCATGAATCAAACCAAGCCAAAGAGACTTAATTACAATGTGAACCAAGCTGCTGATACATTTTCTGATAACCCGTAGCTAATTTAATTTTTCTCTGTCCATGCGTTAAATTATCCAATGCACGTGTGCATCCAATATATTGTAAATGGGTATATCAAGGGCTAATAAACCACAGAAACCAACATAACAACTATGTTAGACAACCCTAACATTTCTGCGTCATTAGCAATATTTGAACACTTCTTTACACATTCGAAATCGTGACCCCAAAAAAGTAAATTATATTTTGTTTTGACATCGAACGTGATTTAGAATGTCAAATTATAGTTCGATTTAATCAACAGATAAAGTAGTGCATTAATAAACCGATGTAAATTATTAAAAGAATATAATATCATTTAGTTATTAGAAGTTGTTGTACTATTTTCTACAAATATCCTTACGTCGGATGCATGAAATAGATCGTTTCAAGAAGGCATTATTACACAGTTCAAATTGTTTGTCATAACGTTCGTAGCTGTGCAAAACAAAGTGGTTTTACACGGATTTGTAGTATTTCATTTGTATTTTTTAAAATTTTACTGGTATGTTTATTGCACGTCATGACAAATATATTTGAACAAATAGTTTTAGGACACGATTGTTTTTTTTAAAAACACACGACGTTACCAAATGACCCTTCCATTGGTGAAAGGTAAACGTTTCTTTTTTTGTGTCAACATTGTAGATCCACATCAGCTTGTATATATATTCACGTCTGATTAAGATCTATACTTTTCACATATTACTTACACTAATACTGGTTGTACTGGTAAATTACCCCAAGAACCGCCGTTAAATAACTGAAATAATGTTGAAAATGGCCTAAAACTCAAAAGCAATTACAATTTTTTTTTATAAAGGACTATTAGGCTGATTTAGATCCGCCTGTCAGCGGATGTATTTGATATTTGATATACTTTGGCAAAATATACGACAATTGAATTTTAACAGAACAGAACAGAACAGAACAGAACGGTGTTTATTTTCTTTTGACTTATACATAGTACATCGTCCTACAATCACATATACATTACATCACATGAAAACATGAACACGAACGGAATAGAAATACAAAAAGAAAAAAGAAACAAAATAGAGAAAAATAAAAAGAAAAAACGAAAGGAGAAAAAAAAAGAGAGTTTACTACAAGATTTAGAGGACAAACAATTCACATTACTTTTTAGAGAGAAGAAAATAAAATAATGTCAAATAGTGTGCTTCTTTTATAAACTTAGCTACGTTGCATAATGTAACTTTGTTTTTACATTTGAGCAAATCAAGAACGTTGACGGCTTTTTATAATAGTGTTTAGGGATATATATATTTAACACGAAGTAGAGGATTGGAATAAAGAAAGAGTTAGAAAGGAAAGATAGCAAAAGCGTGTTAAACCCGTAACACAGGTGGCTGTTAATAAATATAAATTATTTAAACACTTAAAACACTTTTAAGTTATTTTATCCCCGAGTTTTTACGAGTTCGCTAATAATTAAACAAATCCTTATAATAAATATCTTATTTCGAGCATTTGACAGCATTCGAAACACGTTCTGCACGGCAACCTTTAAATGCTATCTACGTAGTTTGGGGAAACTAAACGGGCCATACGAAAACCGACCATCAGGCTAGTTTTTCAACAGTCACGCTAAAAGCAATTCTAATATGGGTATATATGTATATATGTATATATGTATATGTGTGTGTTTGTATTATGAATAGGGAAGATATTTCCATTTATTCTTACTGACCCGGACCTACACTTTTACATTTAACTATGCTTTGAATATTTTGTTTTAAATGAAGTTATATGTATATATACAAAAAAAAGTGCCAAAACTCCGGAGTTATATATTATTTAAAATGGACTTTTCATGCGAATCATATTTACAATTAAATTTAAAGAAAAATGAACGCGCTTTGCTAGTCCAGTTAAGATGTGGAATTTTACCTATACGCATAGAGACAGGCCGTTACCTTGGAGAACCATTGAACACTAGACTGTGCAAATTGTGTAACTGCCAGGAAATAGAAAGTGAAGAGCATTTTATATTGAGGTGTACATTATATGACAGAATAAGAGACGATATTTACAGTGATATATTTATTAACCAATTCCTATTAATGTCTCACCAAGAGCAATTTATTGAGCTTATCCAAAAGTATCCTAGGAAGACAGCCAAATTTATAGTTAATGCGTATATGCTAAGACGGAGTATATTGTTTAACTAAATGAGAATGTTATTACAAGTAGATATCGTTCGATGCTACACACAGACAACCTTTGAAATCATTTTGGTGAATGGATAATCTATATCCACTTTTCCCCACAATTATTTCTAAGGTTTTGATTATATGAAACAGAATTATAACTCTACTCTATTAGATAATTTGATTATTTATTATTAAATGATTTCTACATTTGTTTATACGACCGAATAAAATGACTAATTGCACGTCCGATATGCACGTATATTTGTGACTTATAGGCCCATTGGGCCGGGTGTTAATAATAATTGTTAAAGAATAAATGTATACTATAAATGCTTTGTAACACATGTCACAATAATAAACAATTTACTTACTTACTTACTTATACACACATAACCCATTCCCGCATACACTAAATCTGCAGGAGATGAAGTTTTCATTTACAAGTCCAAAATACAGAAGATCTCTATACACGATAGTATGATAATTGAATAGAGTTGAAATTATTGTTGCAAATGAGTCATTTCTCCTTATGCCACAATGATTTCAAAATGGTCTGCTGCAGAGGCGTCAGAAAGCGTCTAAATGTTGTATAGGGTTACAACTGAAGAGAAGCGACATTTCCTTTTCAATTTTACCATTAAGCTATCATTTTACCTTTCCAGCGTTTACCTTTTTTCTTCAGAAAATTATAATACAGACACCTGTAGCATAGACTCTGGTGAGACTTTGCAATGCACGGGCGCGCCTGATGCAAGCACAAGTATAGCAAATCACAAAAATGAATTCAGAATGTTTTAATAGAATTTATTTTTTGCAAAATCACTTATTTTGGACACATTCTCCTTTTGCCACTTTGTTTTCAAAAGTCACCTGATACAGATACACATGTGGAAATGCTATTAAACAATTGATATAGCTTTCTGTATTGCCTTTTTTTTCACTGTTCAAATGTTAATAGATATTCATAATAATCAAAATACCATATAGAAACAAATGAAAAGAAATCTTGATTCTAATTTTGTTTATTCCCAGTTAATTCATAATCTGTATCGAAAAAGAACCCAAATATTGCAGATGTAATCTTTAATAATAATGTATTGCGACTTTAAAAAGTACACTTTTCCCGTCGATTCTACAATAAAAACCTAAGCCAATCAAGTCTGTATTCCAGTTGCATTGGTTAATCAATGATTAATTCGACAATAGTTGCAATTCCCCGTATTTAACAATGGACAGTTCAGACCCAGATAAGACTGTACAAATTCATCATCAATACATGTTTCAAATTCATGCTGTTCTAATTTACATTTTAGGTCAATTTCACCCGGTTTAAGGGTTTTAAAAAAGAATAAAAATCGATATTTGTCCAAACCAACCACATTTTCCCACACTCTCGAACGGAAATACTAAGGCTAAAATGACATTCGAGTTGGGGTCTTTTAAGAACCGTTTTTTCCGCTAGTTTTTGTCATTTCAAAGGGCGCTATTTAAGTCCATTATTCATTGAGATTAGAATAGCTGTCCCATTCACAAAAGTGATCTTCGAAGTAAGTCTGACACGCCGAAAGCTCAGGCGAGCTTGTGCAGACGTACAAGGAGTCTCCTCTTCCTTCACTGTTAGCAAAAAATACATTGCAGACACTGATGAATATTCTGACTCAATGCCAGTATCATAACCATTCGTACTTTCTACTCGTGACCTCTGCTTACATGGTAAGTGAAAAACGGTCATACTGGAGGTGGTTTTAGCGTGTCGTGTCGCCAATGGAGACGGTTATGTGTGTACCTTTTCATTTTGCCGGCGTGTGACCGTCGGAAACCCTTCCTATCTCGATCACTTCCCCCCATGTTTGGAGTTACGATTTATGTGTTTGTATTGTTGGGGTTGATTGTACCATTCAAAAGTGTGCCTTGTCCAAGGGCACGTGGACACCATGACCGCCGTGTCTGGGGTTCGAACCCGTTGAAGAAGTCCCCGATTAATGTGCACGTAGTTGTAATGTTTAGAGAGTTTGTTTGTTTTTAACGCCGTATTATTTCAGTTATGTCATGGCGGCAAGTCATTTGTTCATGATCATTGGATAAACAAACCAGTACGTTGCTAGGAAATGTGCCATGCTGGAGGGCACTCCACTATGTCGGCTGCGACAGAGGATTGAACCGAGGACGTACTGTTCCAAATTCCCGACGCTAACCAATCGGCCCATTGTAGACAGACATATTGCACTATAATGATTACGTGTACGTACCGTGCCCCCCAAACAATTATTGTAGATTCGTATCTACCTGTCACTCCGGGTAATTTGATCTGGATCTGCACTGTTTGTCAATAAATCGCAGACGGTTTTTTTCTTCAAACTTCCGACAATGTGAAACCTAGTTAACCCTTACCCTCATACAACTAGTCTGCAGCAGACGAATTTCGAATCAGGTATGCAAAAACAGGGAAATCTTGATAAATTTAAATATGTTGAAGACATTATGCCAAAAGGAGAAACTGCTTTTTTTTAACAATGTCTTCAATGCTTTCAAGAGTCGTCTGCTGCAGAGGAGTAACAAAATGTCTTTATATGGGAAAGGGTTAATTTGGATAAAAGAAACATCTACGTAAAAGCTATTTTTTTATATTTACTTTTAACTTTGAAAATATGCACCATCAAATTGCTCATTTAAACGTGTAAAACTTGCTTTGGCTAACTTAAAACATACCTTCGAATGAGGTTTTTACAGCAGCTCTAAAGGGACACACACGATTTTTTTTTATCTCGTTCGCACGACTTAGAATCTCGTGCGCACGAGATAATTATCTCGTTCGCACGACATAGTATCTCTACTTTTTGTTATCTCGTGCGCACAAGATAAACAAAAAATCGTATGTAATTTATAAAAATGTATGTGTCCCTTTAGAGCTGCCGTAGGTTTTGAATATGCTGTCAAGATTTATAATGTACAAAACATATAAGCCTACTATTTCGGAACAAATTTCACATTTCAACTACAATAACAAATGTATTTAAAAAACATGAAAACATCTGAAAGACGATAAGGCTAAAACCGATCGTATGGCATTTGTAAGATCCAGATCACCATGCACATCCGTACCGTGTGGTCTGGATTTACACTGTTCACTTACAAGTTAACCCTTTCCCTCATATAGACGCTTTCGGACGCCTCTGCAGCAGACGGCTTTTTGAAAACATAGTGACAAAAGAAGAAATTGCTCAAAATCGTCTGCTCTAGAATTGTGTATGAGGGAAAGTTTTAAAGATCATTCGAAAAGTCTAACATACAGCGTTCATTATGAGCATGAAATGTGAATGAGCAAATCGTTCCGGGTTTGTTTTTTTACTCTTGCGAAACATACCCTTTCCAACATACAATAAAGCTACATCAGACGACTTTGGAACGATCAACTCCAAAATATAGGAAATCTCTAAAGATGATAGTATGATTATTGAATAGAGCTGAAATCATTGTGGGAAATGGACAAAATGCTCATTATGAATAATAAGCAATTTCTCCCATTGCCATAATGACTTCAACCGTCGTGTGCTGCAGAGGCCTCAGAAAGCCTCTATACGTGGAAAGGGGTTCATTAATAGAGGTTGGTCTTCGAATATCGTGGCGCTATTCGATCGTGTTCAGTAAATCGATCATTGGAAGTATTTGAATATCGAGTTGTTTTTGTTTTCTATTGACATCCGAGGACAGGTTTTCCAAGAAAGAAAGAAATGATAAAAGACAACTGGGTCAGTCTGAATACGACTTACTTCTTTACAATTAACCCGATTGACAGCATAATTGACTCACCGTTTAAATGAACTGTAGAATGAAAACAGTGTTTTAACCCTTTCCCGCATACAACAAATCTACAGGAGTCGACCTTTGAACGAAATCTAGGCAAAATTCAGGTCCAGAAAACTTCTACAAATTAACGAGAATTGATTACACCGCGCAGGAGGAGAAATTGTTCATCACAATGTATTCAAAATCCGTCTGCTGCAATTGCGTGAACATCTCTACAACGAATATGTTGAGTATTGAAAAAGAGTTGAACATTGTGGCAAAAGGAGAAATTGCTCATCATGAGCAATATCTCCTTTGGCCACAATGTTTACAAAAGTGGGAACGATTTACACAAATACTAATTATACATGCATAAAACAAGAACGATTGGCATCGGTAAACTGCATCTTCGTGAGCTAAGCTAAGTCTTCTTTATTCGATGTTTAGTCGCTCCATGACTATTTCTATGTTATCCTTACGGGGCAAATAAAATCTTTCCCACGTTTCTTTATCAAGCCAATCAATGGAAAATATGTTTGTTTCGCCAAAATGCACACCTGTATTGAATCGCCGACTCTTTTGGAGTGGTAACTACTTTTTTGTTTTGTTTATCCCAACTGTGTTGTTTATTAATTCTGCTCCTACCTAAATGTCTAGTCCATTACAACATGGAATAACCAGTATATATGGGGACATGCAGCTTCTTCTTCGAGTATTACCAACGCATAATGTGTACTTGTCTACAAACGGATAGTCTAAAGACAAACTCACTAAGTTCACACCTTTCCAATAGGGCTAAGAGTTTAACCCTTTCACGCGTACGCCAAATCTGCAGCAGACGACTTCGAAAACATTTAAGTAAAACATGGAAAGTCTCCGTAAATGAAAGGTATCTTAATCATAACTGAAAAAAGTTGAAAACATTGTGGTTACAAAAGTAGAAATAGCTCGATTTGAGCAATTGTTACTTTTGTCATAATGATTTCAAACGTCTTCTGATGAAGAACCTTTCCCTCATACAACAATTCTGCAGCTGACGACTTTGAACAAATTTTGTCAAAAAATAGAAACTCTCTATAATGGATAATCTATGACAAAAAGTGGAAAACATTGTGGCAAAAGGAGAAATTGCACGTTTTGTGCAATTTCTTCTTTTGTCACTATGTTTTCAAAAGGCCGTCTGCTGCAGAGGCGTCAAAACCGCGTCTATATTTTGGGAAAGGGTTAAGACTCCCCAACCAACCAAGTGTGCAAAAAAAGGTTCAGTAAAGTTTTATATTACTACACTCGAGACCTATTCGCGACAGGACCGTTTCGACTATATATGGGCCGTCGCTCGAGCGGAAATTGACAGCTAGCACGTGTCTATATTGGGCTTGAAAACCTATGGGAAAACTCCGCCCACTTTGTACGTTTAAAAGGCAAGGATAAATACCTAGATTGCTGTACAAACATTAACGCTGCGCACCGTGTTGATATTAAATAACATGACGGAAATGCAGTATATCACAGGGTTTCTTGAAAAGAAAATTAAACATTGCTGGAAACTAACTAACGTGTCATCGATAACAGTGCAACAGCATTTCAGCCGGTAACGATCCAGCAATAATTGGTGTTACACTATTACCAATACCTTACCGCACTTGTCCCATAACTGTAACGTTGTAATCGTGAAAGGTTGTTGGAGATAAAATAGGTGATTGACAAGAGTTTCGTGTCGCTTTTTTCGTTTTTAATCCACGTCAGGTCCAAAACGCACCCCGTTAGATTAACAAACAGTGAAAACTCCTTCGGGACAGTACGTCCAAGCATTTCAGCCAGAATATAACCTGACTGTACAGATATAATGTAGACCGATGCGTACAGTCGGACAGAAGCCGGTAAATGAATAACTGCAATGAATAACCGTTAATAAAATGAGGAAAACACGTGTGTATATAACAATGACCCTTTTTAGGGTGTCTATGTTCATTTTCGGGTTATCGGTAAGGGGCTATCAGTATGTTAGCTGCATTGTTTAAGGCGCGTGGGAAAATTCCTTAACTGGCAAAGAGAGAGGGGAGAAAAATGATTTGCAATTTGATTTTTTTGTTGTTATTATAAAGGTTACACCTGTGCGGACGAATTAGTTTTTTAACCCTTCTTTCTTCCACAGGTTGACGTCTTTTAACACAATTACAGCGGACGATTGTTTGAAAACACTGGTTTAAGTGAATAAACTGCTCTGTGTGAGTTTTTTCCGCTTTTGCCAAAATGTTTACGACTATGTTCAATTACTATATTTATCATTTTAAGAGATGTTCAAAAGGTTGCCAAAACGTTTTTCTTTAAAAGAAGTCTGTTGCAGATGTTGTGTATATATGGGAATGAGTTAAACCTTTCCCTCATACGACAATTTCTGCAGCAGACGACTTCGAACACTTTTTGTCAAAATATAGAAAATCTCTATAATTGAATAGATAACCTATACACTAAAAGTATAAAACATTGTAGCAGATGGATAAATTGCTCGTTTTGAGCAATTTCTTCTTTTGTCACTATGTTTTCAAAAAGCCATCGTCAGAAAGCGTCTATATGAGGGAAAGGGTTAAACGTCGAAACTGCATGGTATGACTTGTAACTGTAAACTGCCGAGAATTTTCAAATCTATAATTTAAATATTCAACCAGTTGCCTGGGATGAATGTGTGTGTGGAGTACATGGGAGAGAGCCACGCTTGGTGAACTGGCCGCCGTGAAAGAATTAACTCCGCTACATGTTTTCAACGACTTCGTGCACAATATGATTGATAATTGCAGGATTAAATGCGGGCCTTAAAATACAGGCGAAACCTATTCTTTTTTTAAATAGTGCATACAACTCAAGGAAGTAGACTTTCTTTCATTCTTCTTAAAAACCTTGAATATTTGTCTTCGGAAACGTTTTTGCCAATTATTCTTATTTTTAAATATAGTAAAACTTGTCGGAAGCAGCCAACCAGTAGATTCAAAATGAGCAATTTCTCCCTGTGTCACAATGTTTTCAACTCTATTTGATTATTAATCTCTCGTTTATGGAGATAATTAACGTTTTTGCCAATATGTATTTAAAGTCGTCTGCTGCAGATATGTTGTATGTTGGAAAGGGTTAAACAAAATGAAAACCATTAGAACAGGATGAATATGCACATACTTTCAACTTAATCATGGCTCACACTGTTTGCTTCCTGTTCACTAATACAAAAAACATTACATCTCATAGTTATTTTGTTGACAAACAGTTTAAATTATGAAAAAAATGGTAATTATATCGATCTAAAATGTCGAAGGAAATGCATAAATAATCGGCTGTTTTGCTACAAGGCAAAATGTTGTAAAAATACATGTACATGGTTATTGCTTTTATTCATGGTGCGACGATATTTTAAGTTATCCAGCAGGTGCTATAAGGGAGATAATAAAAGTCCACATTTCGGTTTGCCTTTTGAGTACTCTGCCTTTATAAACATTATTTGAAACTTTTTAGGTATGTATCCGATGTGGTCTAGTGGTTAGGATTCCTGGTTTTCACCCAGGCGGCCCGGGTTCGATTCCCGGCATCGGAACTTACTTTTTATGTTTAATAGTAAATCTCTGCACTCGTGAATATTATTTCTGTTTTTTAAATCCCGTATATGTTGATAATAAAAGATGTCGATAATAATCCATTCCCAAGAATAAAATATTATTTAGACAACCATTCATTCCAGTAATTTGTTTCAACCGGTACTTAGTAATCGTTCGGCAGGCCATTACTTTCATCGGTTTTAACAACCATTATTTCGTTTATGGTTTGACTAAGACAAAATAAACGTCATTGAAATATATTGTTATTTTTTTAAATCTGCATTTGTTTATTTTATTGATGTGTTTTTTCTTAAATTTGTTGATTTTTGGGGGTGGTAGTGAGGGTAGGGAGGGGGTTGCTCAAGATAGATTAACTAACAATCCTTCATTGGTAATGCCGTATCGAATTCAGGCGGTCCAAGACTTGACTGTTTTTAACCCTTTCCCTCATGCGACAATACTGCAGCAGACGACTTTGAACATATTTTGTCAAAAAATAGAAAATCTCTATAATTGAATGGATAACCTATGATTAAAAGTGGGAAAGATTGTGGATAAGGAGAAATTACTCATCTTGAGCAATTTCTTCTTTTGTCACTATGTTTTCAAAAAGACGTCTGCTGCAGCGGCGTCAGCAGGCGTCTATATGAGGGAAAGGGTTAAGTAATTTTCTATCCCTATAAAACTCAATGTAATAACGTTAGGTTTCTATTCTGTTTTCTTTTCTCCCCAAACAATCGCGACAAATTAAGTTAAACTACAGGTAATCTGTCCAAATATTTGACCCGTCCGAATATTATGCAACTCTGTCTTAACCAATGGATATTTTCTCACCGAACCATCTGTCATCCGCATTGCGAACAGACAAATTCAGGGACCCCCTTCTTGGGTAATTATTTTGGGTATCCTATTCCTATTACGTGTATTAGCTATATGTAACAGTGACACTTTTGTTATATGATTACAGTTAGGTCAACGGAAGATTCTATATTATCTAGGATCAGTCACTTTTTTTATCCGAAAGATTTAAGATAGATTAATACAAAATACATTAAATTGTTCCGAGTTTTTTTTAGCTTTCAGTTTGATTATTTTAATTAGAAATAAATACTTTCATAAGATTTTTTACGCTCTCCGGTTCAAAAGTTGTTTTTCCGGACGTGACGTCATGCATGTGAATGAACTTACGTTTACGTTCAGCACTAGATTGATGTGTCCACACTCAGGGAGTTTGACACGTGTCCATTTTTCCACAAAAAAGCGTTAGATTTTCTAGCCAACAGAACGCAATTTCATTTCTTACTGATCTTTAACCCTTTCCCTCATATAGACGCTTTCTGACGCCTCTGCAGCAGGCAGCTTTTTGAAAACATAGTGACAAAAGAAGAAATTGCACAAAACGTGCAATTTCTCCTTTTGCCACAATGCTTTCCACTTTTTGTTGTAGGTTTTCTATTCAATTATGGAGATTTTCTATGTTTTGAATAAATACGTTCAAAGTCGTCTGCTGCAGAATTTCCTTATGAGGTAAAGGGTTAATAAAGTGTGCATGGTAATGCAACCGAATGCATGGAAAGACAGTTGAAAGAGACAAGGAAAATAAGGCGTTTGGATCGTAACGTTTATCTGACTGTAACAATAAGAGAAATAATAAGCGAAGAAGTTTTCATGGCTATCAATTTGACCATGGCAAGTATTACCTCTATCGCTTAGCTCGCAAATTTAACTTTCAACGACAGAGTTAGCTGTTTTGGTGTTCATATTCAGTATTATTTACTAAAAACGAAGCTTCTTGGTGTTCATATCAAGATGCTATGTTTCAGTTCATCGTCATATCACTTATTAAGCTGAATGTCATATGTTTAACGCTATCTACAATCATAAGATGTATGTATTATGTATGTTCATGCCCTGTTCGATACTGTCACATTCAATTTGCTATTATAATATTTTGTATTGCATTGTATTTGTGTTATAATATTTACTATATTTTCACTGCTCTAAATTATTGTATTTTGGGCCCATGTCCTTTGAATACTAGAAATCAATAAACTGTAAACTTTAATTCAGTATTATTTACAAAAACAAGGGGTCTCGAACAAACTCATCCGGTTCAAGGATTGAAAAATAAATTTATCTCATAACATGCCGGGGATGGGGTCCACGTCGCGGAACTGACCCAAGTTTTCTACCGCTAGACACGAAATACCGTCTCTACGACCCAATTAACCCCGGCTTACTGTTGGGCCCCGGGACCTAACACCCTTTGACGCAAATGGTGACAACCCGCACGAAAAGATTGTTTCAGCTTGAATCAATATTTGTAAAAGGCTTCGGCCCTGTCTCCCGTAGAATTATTCGCTTGAATGCCAGCTTCAAACCAATATCTTGGGCTAATTTCCATGCCCCTTTCCTTGTGTGAGTTTTCTTTTACCCTTTCCCACTAGTAAAAGCATGTTGACACATCTGAAGCAGATGAAAAGATGAGGATTTTTCCCTTAGTCACAATAGGTTTTTTTTAATATATTTAATAAATGTTATTTCAATTAAAGAGATGTTCAGTTGTTTGGCCTATCTGTTTTCAAAGTGTTCTTCTACAGACTTGTTGAATGTGGGAAAGGCTTCACTTCTAAGCCATAGCGTCATGTTTTGTGCCAGAAATGTAGGAGGATTTGGTATTATACGTTTATTTTGGTGGGAATCATCAGTGTGCATTGGACTCGCGATATCTCGAACATGTAAACATTCGAATATATATCGTTTAACTCGAACCATTTCTGGAACGGGTCTGTCTTTTGAAAACAGCGTAGCAGCAGTTCTGTTTGTTCGACGATCGAATCACTGATTTGATTTTCATAATGAACACATAAGTATAATGAATTACGAAACTGATCAATAATCGGAATGCTCCCTTTGGGCGTATCCATCGGATAGTCCAATCACACCGAGAACTCGGACGTCTGCTAGCCGAATGAACTTATCAAATATGACCTGTTGACGAGTGCTCGAGGGACATTGGGTGCGTTAGGACTGACTATCTAATGGGTATAATGAGCCATAGTATACGATACATAAACTACATGTATAACATAGCTCGTATACCCAATGTCTCAAACCTCCTACAAAACTACATGTATAGCAAAGCTCGTATACCCAATGTCTCAAACCTCCTACAAAACTACATGTATAGCATAGCTCGTATACCCAATGTCTCAAACCTAATACAAAACTACATGTATAGCATAGCTCGTATACCCAATGTCTTAAACCTCCTACAAAACTACATGTATAGCATAGCTCGTATACCCAATGTCTCAAACCTCCTACAAGCATCCACACTCGTTTTCCCGTGACGCGACGGGGTTTCGTAGAACATGGGAAAATAGTTTAATTTATTGACTTTGATTAAATTACGCTGCATTAACTCTCCCCAATAATGAGAATGGGCACGGATTAGGCACGTGGTAATTGGCCCCTTAAATTGGGGGCGCGTTTTCCGGTCAGAAAAAGGACGTATTGTGTAACCCGAGGTGTGTCAGCCTTGACCTTTCTTTGGGGGTCCCCTCCGAGCCCTAGAGGGAAAACGAACTCTTCTTAAACATTCTCAACCGGAGTTCGATCTTTGCATACACATTTGGTGCATTTAGTTCAAACGTGACCGAGGCGGTACAGCGTCCGCCTCGACGGCCGGACCTCGCGGGTTCAACCGGGGCATACCAAAGATAAAATGGTACTAATGACTGCCCTCATTGGTGCTCTGGGTTGCGGGGGTTATCATTACGACTGACTGGTTGGTGTCAGGATTAATGTACCAGTCGAACTGGTAACTTACCAAGGACATGCCGTGATATAACTGTACAGGTTTTGAAAGCGGCGTAAAACACCAAACAATCAATCGCTAGTGCAGACATGTGTCGACATAATTACAAGTACAAGTTAAAACCCTACACGTGCCACAAGGCAGCTATTTTATTTAAGAGTTGAAGAAAACGATCTTTACAATTAAACACCCGGTCCGCTGGCCCTGTAAGCCTAATCGTAGAAATATGTGTTAGGTATATTTTGTTGTATTGGATGGTTAACGCCGTTTTCAACATTGTTTCAGTTATATCACGTCGACAGTTCACTTATTCACGAGTCCTGGGTAAACCGATATGTACCAGGCTAGGGAATGTGCCTTTCCCAAGGACACTCACCCATGAACTCCGCCAACGGGTATCGAATCAGGGACGTCTGGTTCCAAATCCCTGATGCTAACCACTCGGCTACGGCGGATTTCTGTTTTAGGTTTAAAAGTTTAAAAGTGTCCTAACAAAAATACCGTTCGAAGATTATTATTATTATTATGACGCCTCTTTTGAACTTCACCCTTGAGTGTCAAGATCAGCAGACGTATTAAAACAGATTCGTTTTTACTCTCTCCTACCAACAACTTATCTTTGCCCGACCGACGGCTTTGCAAACTCCAAAGCAAAACTATGGAATATAATCTCTCATGTGTTTAGTTGAATCGTTGAATTAAGTTGAAAACAGTTAGTCGGAGAGGGAATTGCGCTCAATTCGAGAAATGTCTCCCATTTGCCACATTTTCTTTTTTTTAAAAAAACGTCTGCGGAAGATGCATAACAAAATGTATGTAAGGGGGGAAAGGGTTAAATCTGTTGAATAACTTCTTATATAAAAGCTATCAAATGAACAATTTATCATGTTATATGTATATAGTTTTTATTAAAGTCTCCTCTTTGTACGTGTTACATAATATAAAACGAGATCATACACCAATACAGTTGATAAATAAGTGTACAAAGCCATTTTAAAAAAAAAGAAAAATATAAGAGACTAAGAAATCATGACATATACCTTCATAGGCAATTAAAAATGTTAAAAGTGATAAAGAGGGATGCTTCTCCCGTTAGGGAATCATACATAAATGAAACTAATTGAATTAACATAACTCTTTCAGCGCCGAATTGTTTAAAGTAGACTCTTCCATGTTCAAAATCGGGAGTGTCCATTTCTCAATTTATGAAAGTTCTGGACTATTTTGGTAACTAAAAGGCAAACAATGCTGATTTCAGGGGAGACAGCTCGTTACGAGCTGTCTCCCCTGAAATCAGCATTGTTTGCAAAAAAACTCAATATTGCCTGTGGCGCTGAAAGTTTTGATTTAAGAAACAAAAGTTTATACATATATAGCAAATATTACATTAGTCATATTGTATATGATAAAACACGCTGTATTCTGTAAATAGCAGGACCATTGGTGATGGTATAATGTTAAAGGACTATAGTCCCTAAAAAAATCTTTGTTTGCTTAGAAATGAGTGTATACCCTCACCAGAATGTATTGAATATATGACATTGAGTTTAAATGCATTGTGAATGTGTATAGGATGCACTGGAAATGATCAAATCATGATCACTTTTAGTATTTCGACATTGTTTGAAAGTAAAAGTAGAGAATGCAAATCACCGGTTTTATCCGGACCTGCTTTGGTCCAAAATGACGGTTACCATGTTCGCCTGGTGAGTTCTTTCTTGCATAATGCATGACCCCCACATTTTCTTTAGATTGTTTTAAAGCTAGGAGGTAACTCTTTTCAATGATTTATGGTGTTCTACATGAGAAACGCTTAGAAAGTGTGACAATTGAGGACTGAAACTGGTCGATTTACATGGAAACAAAGAAGGAATTGTTTTGGTGTATTGTAACCTATAAGGAAAAGGTCTGCGTCCGTTCTAATGTCCAGTGTAACTCACCTAGGTGACGCCGTGGTCTGGGAGATTACAGTGGGGGCTCGAGGTGGACACACTGACCAACCTGGGAGATTACCGTGAGGATCGTCGTGGACACACTGACCAACCTGTCAAGATATTCACAAAGTCGGGAATGATTAATGGTGTCTTTCTTTAATCCTTTTACGGATACAGACGACTTAAGAGTGTATTTGCAGCAAACGACTTTTGAAGAAAGAATATGCAAATGGCGTCAGAATGCAATACAAATATGGCTGAAAATATTGAATAATTATCGCGACTCATGGATGAACTAACATTTTATGGGAAAAGGGGATATTGTTCAAGATATAGTATTATATTGGTTATATATTATACTCAAAATTGTACACTTTGCATGCAAAGAAAAATTAGTAAGAACTTATTATTTATATTAGGACATGCCGCCAAAAACTCTTTTCGACTAAGTGTTGGCAGTCTTTCCTGAACGAAGAACGAAACCAAACTGAAATAAAGTTACTTTCTGTCTTGTATTTAGACATTAAAGAACTAAGAGCTTGTATTCAGACTCAAGGCAAGACAATTGTGAGGTACATGTAATCTAGAAGATTTTGGGGAATACATATTTAAATCAAAGGAAGTCAGTGTTGCAGAGGTATAGCGTCGCCCTCTCATGCCAAAGGTCCCCGGTTCGAGTCCCGTGATGAGCAGGTTTTGACTTTAGGATTTTTCCAAACAAACGGCGAGAGTACTGGTTAAGTCTCCAGGAAGCAGACATCGAACGTGATTCATTAAAGCTGAAAGCTTATTTCGCAATCGATGTTAATTAAATAAGTTTAAACTAAATCAAAACATACGCAAACTGAGATTTCTAAACTCTATTCTCTCAAAATAACTGATAAATTGCTATTATGAGAACCACTAAGAAACTACATGTATTACTTGTTTTTGGTTTTTGAGTTTTCTATGCTAACTTGCATCACTACACCACGTAAACGGTTGTCGTGACTACCGTACAGAAACACGAGGGTAACCATTGACCCACCCAATCATCTTATTGTTGACCCGACGGACCCCCGGTCGGATCCGAAAGTACCCCACGTGACACCTGGCCGTCACGTTAGATGGAATCTTTAGCCTTTCCTTGCCCTCACATGACAATCTGCAGCAGACGACTTTGAACATATGTTGTCAAAAAATGAAAAGTATCTATAATTGGATGGATAACCTATGACTAAAAGTGGAAAACATTGTGGCAAAAGGAGAAATTGCTCGTTTAGAGCAATTTCTTCTTTTGTCACAGTGTATTCAAATAGCCGTCTGCTGCAAAGGCGTCAGAAAGCGTCTACATGAGGGAAAGGGTTAAATTCATTATCCTAAACAAAAAAATCATAATATGAATTAACTAAGAGCGATATCTCTTTGAGCATGTCAGAGATATCTCTCTAATTGAAGGAGAGATATATCTTTCCAGTCATATTAGATATATATAATTAATTTTGGGAGATATCTTTCAAAATCAGAGAGATATCTCTTTAAGCATGTTAGAGATATATCTCTATTATTTAGGGAGATATCTTTCAAACTCAGAAAGATATCTCTTCTTTGAGCAAAATAGAGACATCCCTCTAATTTTGAGATATATATTTTAAACTTAGAGGGATTATCTCTTAAAGCATGTAAGAGATATCTCTCTTATTTTAGGGAAAACTATAAAGTTATATATATATATATATATATAGGTAGAGTCTCTGTTACCAGGACTCTTCACCTGTTGCTTAATACAAATGAAATCCCGAGGAGCAGTGGCCATACTTCGCCAAACAGAAAAAGCTATAACCTCATATTGCTGACATTGCCTTTGTAAATCAATGAATAAAGAATTAGTTTATTATGTAATATAGCATTTGTCCTCTGTAAAATGTTTCAACCGATCAAGATTGAAACCGCTTACAGGGACAATGTGGAACCGTTTTGTATGGTAAAGTCCTTTCAGTTCTAATTGACCGTTGTCATTAATTAACAGTCATTGTCGTTAGTTTCTACCACAACTTCCTTTACAAATTCTCTCCACACAAGGACGGCACGAAATTCAGGTTTTAAACACATCCCAGGTCATCCTCTTTCAAATATGAAAACCCACCCTCCCATCCCTTTTTTACGAATATTAACATTAGAATTTAGTCTTTATATATATATATATAAATATACATCTCTATCTATAAAACGCATAAACAGAAAACTCTCTCGCCATAGAGCACATTTATTTATAACACGTACTAGAATCTCGTACGGCCATAAGTGATCTGGCTTTGAAGGTGCTGAACTCCAGATTAGAGTTTATAGTATAGTCAAAGTTTTAAAAGCTGTTCAAAAGTTGTTCTTGAACAATTAGGATCATAGTACTGGGATAGAATTCGAGTAATCACTTCACTTTCGAGTACAATAAACATCTGTGTACATTTTCATGACTGTTTTTTTTTTTAATATTTACTTCCAAAATAGCTTTGAACTTTTTATTACTTACTAAGTTGTCACAATAAGCAATATTTGCAAAAGTTTTAACATTTAAATTTTGTTGATCTCTATTTGGGGTTCGGAACCTTTAACATTAATTAAATAAAACAAATATGAGTAATTGTTGTTGTTGTTTGATTGAGAAGGTTCTTTCTTGCAGAACCTTGAACGTTGGCATATCGTTGAATGAATAATTATATGTATGTACACGCGTACGCTATCACTGTACATTGTGGGATATGGAGGTGTGGTGTAGACCTATATCAGACTGTATACAGTTATATAGTTTGATATTGGTGTGCACTATTGTATTGTATTGTAATTATTTTATCTTTGCTTCTCGTAAAGGGATTACGTTTCGTAAATTGTAAATACTTGTATGTCATTTATTATAGACAACTGTGCCTGAATGTCATAAACTGTATTATATTGTATTGTATTGTATTGTATTGTATTGTATTGTATTGTATTGTATTATATTGTATTGTATTGTATTGTATTGTATTGTATTGTATTGTATATACATGTATTGCTGATAGAACATTTTAATGAAAATCAATCAAATACATTGGGGGAAATGTTATTAACCCTTTCCCTCATACGACAATTCTGCAGCAGACGGCTTCGAACATATTTAGTCAAAAAATGGAAAATCTCTATAATTGAATGGATAACCTATGACTAAAAGTGGAAAACATTGTGCCAAAAGGAGAAATTGCACGTTTTGTGCAATTTCTTCTTTTGTCACTATGTTTTCAAATAGCCGTCTGCTGCATAGGCGTCAGAAAGCGTCTATATGAGGGAAAGGGTTAATCGTACAACCAATGAACTTTTCGTGAAATCGTGCTTAACAGAACTAACCACATTCTTATGTTTATGATCATGTGTTCAAAGCCACAGGAAAAAAATCGATCATTTCTATTTTAGCGATAATGTTTTCAACTTAATTCAATAATGATACACATTCACTTTTTTAGAGATTTTCATTACTTTTGCGTAGATGTTTTCGATGTCGTAATTTTGCAGATTTACAAACCTATGTGGGAGATCGGTTAGAGGGTTTAAACGGAGTCGTGGACACTTTGTCAATCAATTATTCTGTAATCGTCTAGAAACGTGTTATAGCTGCAACATTTATTATATAAGCACGAACCTGGTAATTTGATCTGAACGTCGTGAAACCTGTTTTTGTTTTTGTTTTAGGTATGTCTAAATAACGTTCTGGTGACTCATCGTTAATAATAAAACAATCGTGTTAACCCTTTCCCTCTAACAGATGCTTTATGACGCCTCTGCAGCAGACAACTTTGGGAAACATTTTGGAAAAAGGGGAAATTTGCTCATTATGAGGAAAACATTTTGGAAAAAGGGGAAATTGCTCATTATGAGGAAAACATTTTTTTGAAAAAGGGGAAATTGCTCATAATGAGGAAAACATTTTGGAATAAGGGGAAATTGCTCATAATGGGAAACATTTTGGAAAAAGGGGAAATTGCTCATTATGAGGAAAACATTTTGGAATAAGGGGAAATTATGAGCAATTTTTTCTTTTGCCACAATGTTTTCATTTTTCAACTCTATCTAATAATATAATAATCTTAATACTATCTTTTATGGAGATTTTTTCATGTTTTTGCCTGGAGATTCTCAAAGCCATCTGCTGCGTATTTGTTGTATTGTGGGAAAGGGTTAAGTCATCAACATGGTTCTCGTTGGTTGTGAATGCAGACATAGGTTAAAAGTGAAATCCGAATGCCTCAAAAATTTAATCCTAGATCATCCATATTAAAACAATGCGTAAATCCAGACTGGCTCAACGTCTTATGGGAAATGTTTGACAGGTCATCTTGGCATGGTCAACTTGACAGATAGCATTACTAATTCTTAAGTCGTTTTCCCAAAGTAAACTCTCCCACGTGCAAAGTCGGACGACTACATTCCTCATGTAATAAGAGTTTTGAATATTTTGATACTTAACCCTTCCCTCATACAACAATTCTGCAGCACACGACTTTGAACATATTTTAACAAAAAGTAGAAAATCTCTATAACTAAATGGATAACCTATGACTAAAAGTGGAAAACATTGTGGCAAAAGAAGAAATTGCTCGTTTCCTCATGTAATAAGAGTTTTAAATATTTTGATACTTAAAAGGCAAACACTAATGATTTCATGTAAGCCAAACTAGTTACTAGCTGACTCACGTGAATCTGTATTGTTTGTAAACAAAACCTAAATATTGCCAATGGCGCTGAAAAAAAAAATCAATGGTCAAATGAGCCGTCCCGCGAGAAAACCAACAGTGTGAACTCTGCGTAAAGTATCGATCCGGATCAGCTTAAGCGTGCCATGCATGCTTACCCGGATAGACACTTTTCGCCTCCTGTGGATTTTCTGTTTCAGGAATCATTACTCTATACCTCTATCCCCCTGAGACGAAATGTGTCGGCCCGGATCAGTCTGCGCGGACTGCGCAGGCTGATCTGGGTCGATACATTCCGCAGAGGCCATAATGTTGGTTTTCTCGCGGGACGGCTAAAATAGGCTGAATCAATTACATAATAAATCATTTTCCAATAAAAAGCCTCTTTGAGGATATTAACATGATTTGCCTCATTAATTGTGTTGTAGTAGAAACAGCTAAACCAAGCAGAGATGACAGTTATTTACTGCTCGCAGACAAAACATTATTCTTAATCTAGAGGGCGTACGGATGATTGATACTGCTCTGACAAAATGGAGACGTACACTAACCTGGAACTTCGCAGGTCGTAGAAAAAGTTCCAGTGTCAATGCGACATCCGTCATTCGTCTTCCACCAATGGGCTAAGTCTATGTGGAAAAGCAGTCAGTTGCTTGGGAATATTGTTGTGTGGAGTACTGGTGTGAGAAAACCAGGAAATGCATGAGTAGGTGAACTGGCCGCCGTGATATAACTAAGAAATTGTTAAAAACGGCGTTAATCCCCAAACAATCAATCCAATGATCAGTTTTTTCTTTGAGCATCATCTGTATCATCCATTTCCCTATTACAGACGCTTTCTGACGCCTCTGCAGAAGACGAAGTTTGAAAACATATTGGCAAGAGGAATAATGAGCAATTCCTCCTTTTGTCACAGCGTTTTCAACTCTATTCAGTGTTTATTTTATTTTTTATACATGGTTTTCATATTGTTGACTAAATGTATTTAAAGACGTCTGCTGCAGATTCGTTTTATGTTGTTGGAAAGTCAGGTTTTTATCGGTTTTCTCAGAAAATTATCTGTTTAATTTTCATCTCGATTAAAGCTGTTGTAAAAACCATTAAATCACGATCAATCTTCAACTGAAATTACGACGTAGTTGTTGATGTCTCATTTTCCCCTCCCAATCCAATTGTAATGGTCGGACACACTGTACAAACAGTATTACGTGGCGTGAAATGTGACAAGTTAATGGAAATTACTGAATGATGTAACACAGTCAGTAAGACGGTGTAAATCGGTAAATCGGTGTTTACCCATATGGACCCACATACAAGAGATGACAATACAAGTGTACTTGGTGGACGAGATTCAGAAAATGAATTCATTTGTTATTAAAAATGTTATTAGAATGAAGATCTTGTGTAAAGGGCTCGGAGCTTATTTCATTATCTACCATCCCTTAATGCTAAGTCCGGAAGGTGGATGTGAGCAATGTCTCCGATTGCCAATACCCACATACAAGAGATAACAATATAATTAAAGAAAAATATCAGAATGAATATCTAGTTTAAAGAGGACAGATTTACTGATTGTATCGTGTTTTACTACGCTTTCAATACTTTTTCAGTTATATCACGACGTTTCCTGGGTAAGTTACCAATACTACAGGTCCATTTATCCTGACACCAGCCAGTCACTCGTAAAGCTAACCCCGCAGCCCAGAGCGCCAAGAAGGCTAACAATTAATACCACTTGTAAAGTCTTTGGTATGCCCCTGTCGGAATCGAACCCACGCCCTCCCACTACCGAGGTGGACGTTCTACAACTTCACCACTGTTCAAAGCGGTCCAAAGGGGTCAGTCAGACGTAAGGCTTATTTCATTCTCTGCCATCCCTAATTCCTAAGCGCCGAAGGTCGATGTGAGTAATTTCTCCATTTGCCACAATGTTTCAAACTCTAATAAATAATATCTACAGATCTATCATATTTCTGCATAGATGTGTTCAAAGTCGTCTGCTGCAGATTTCCTGCATGTGGGGAAGAGGGTTTTCAATTTCTGTGGATTTCCCCCCGTTTGCCAGAGACTTCCTGGATGCCTGTTCGATTGATTGATCGATTGATTGATTGATTGATTGATTGATTGATTGATTGATTGATTGATTTGTTGGTGCATAACGCCGTTTTCAACAATTGTTCAGTTATATCACGACCTTTCCTGGGTAAGTTGCAAGTACTACAGATCCATTTATCCTGACACCAGCCAGTCAGTCGTAATGCTAACCCCGCAACCCTGCCCGCCAAAGAGTGCAGCCATTACTACCATTTTTAAAAGTATTTTGTGTCATCCGGCCGGGTATCGAACCCACGACCGCCCGCACCCGATGCGGACTCTCTACCATTACGTCATCGATATGAGGATGTCTAAAGGGCTCGGAAGTACATGGGGCTTATTTCATTCTCTATCATCCCTAAATGCTAAGTCCCGATGGTCGATGTAAATAAATTGTCCATTTACCACAATGCTTTCAACTCTAGTTCATAATTCTACTTTCCTTTACAGAATAAATCCATAGGTCTGCCTAGATGTTTTCAAATTCGTCTGCTGCAGATTTCTTGCAGGTTGAGAAGGGTTTACAGTGTTTGTGTTTATTTTCAAGTTTAAAGACCATATGTGAACAAAGACCAGATTGTTCTCTTCCCATAGGTACTAGTATTTAAACACAGATTGGTGGAATGTATATGTAAAAGTATTTTAACAGTTGTATGGTGCTAAATAAATATATATAGAAATGTTTTCCCGATGGTCGGAATCGAACCAGCGACACTTATTTCACGCAAAGCCCCATACCACAACTGACAGCATTTAAAATGTCAAATGGGTCTAAAATTAAATGAATAATTGTGGTTATTTAAACAACTGAAGGTCTTTATTAAAAAATCCTGAATGTTTATATTAAAAAAAAAATGAATGTAAAAAACTGACTGTTTTTATCAAAAAGACTCCCGCGAACCGGATTTGAACCAGTGACCTAGAGATGACAGTGAACATATACCTCTACAGTCTCCCGCTCTACCAACTGAGCTATCACGGGATAAGATATGAAGGTTTATAACGCAATTAAGATTACATATTTCTAGTATCTATATTAGGTCATGTCAATTGCTGTACAGGTTTACCTCACATAAGTCATGATTCACGGCGTATTAACCCGTTCCCTCATATAGACACTTTCTGACGCCTGCACAGCAGACGACTTTTGAAATCATTGTGGAAAAATAAAAAATTGCTCAAACGAGCAATGTCTCCTTTTGTCAAATTGTTTTCAAATCTTTTAATAATTAATTAAACCCTTATTTATGGAGATTTTTCATGTCTTTGTATATATGACTTGGAAGTCGTCTGTTGTGGATTTATTGAATGTGGGAAAGGGTTAACAGAACATGTTTGTCTCGAATTCACCCCTAACACTCTCTTGGACACTGAGTGTTTGCATCGTAGACATGGCCTCGAAAGCATTGATTCATGAGATATAGGTATATATATTTGAAAATGTGTTAAAATTATTATACTTATGCATATATATCCAATGTGATCTACTGGTAAGGATTTCCAATTTCCACCCAGACGGCCCGGGTTCGATTCCCGGCATCGGAATTATTGTTTGGACATATATTTATACGACGACAATTTTAGGTTCAAATCTTAATATTTATGTTTTCATTATTTAGATTTAGAGAATAATGAAAACATGAATATTAACATAATGATGTTCAAGCCTGATGTATACATGACCGGGAAAAGCGAGTAAAAACAACAACAACAACAACACTAATAAAATGGGGAATAACAAAACCCGGCAGAAAGTGAATATTGATTGTCTATGAATTTATCCGGTTTACCGATTAGCCGGCTAGGCCTAAAATTAAATAAATGATTGTAGTTATTAAAAAAAACCTGAATGTTTTTATCAAAAAGACTCCCGCGAACCGGATTTGAACCAGTGACCTAGAGATGACAGTGAACATATACCTCTACAGTCTCCCGCTCTACCAACTGAGCTATCACGGGATACGTTAATACAGGTTTATAACGCAATTAAGTTTACATATTTCTAGTATCTATATTAGGTCATGTCAATTGCTGTACAGGTTTACCTCACATAAGTCATGATTCACGGCGTATTAACCCGTTCCCTCATATAGACACTTTCTGACGCCTGCATAGCAGACGACTTTTGAAATCATTGTGGAAAAATAAAAAATTGCTCAAACGAGCAATGTCTCCTTTTGTCAAATTGTTTTCAAATCTTTTAATAATTAATTAAACCCTTATTTATGGAGATTTTTCATGTCTTTGTATATATGACTTGGAAGTCGTCTGTTGTGGATTTATTGAATGTGGGAAAGGGTTAACAGAACATGTTTGTCTCGAATTCACCCCTAACACTCTCTTGGACACTGATTGTTTGAGTCGTAGACATGGCCTCGAAAGCATTTGATTCATGAGATATAAGTATATATATTTGAAAATGTGTTAAAATTATTATACTTATGCATATATATCCAATGTGATCTACTGGTAAGGATTTCCAATTTCCACCCATACGGTCCGGGTTCGATTCCCGGCATCGGAATTATTGTTTGGACATATATTTATACGACGACAATTTTAGGTTCAAATTTTAATATTTATGTTTTCATTATTTAGATTTAGAGAATAATGAAAACATGAATATTAACATAAGGATGTTCAAGCCTGATGTATACATGACCGGAAAAAGCGAGTAAAAACAACAACAACACTAATAAAAAGGGGAATTAAATAAATGATTGTAGTTATTAAAAAAAACCTGAATGTTTTTATCAAAAAGACTCCCGCGAACCGGATTTGAACCAGTGACCTAGAGATGACAGTGAACATATACCTCTACAGTCTCCCGCTCTACCAACTGAGCTATCACGGGATAAGGTAATACAAGTTTATAACGCAATTAAGATTACATATTTCTAGTATCTATATTAGGTCATGTCAATTGCTGTACACATTTACCTCACATAAGCATAATTTACGGCGTTTTAACCCGTTCCCTCATAAAGACGCTTTCTGACGCGTGCACAGCTGACGACTTTTGAAATCATTGTGGCAAAAGTAGAAATTTCTCAAATCAAGCAATGTCTCCTTTTTTTCACATTGTTTTCAAATATTTTAATAATTAAACCTTTATTTATGGGGATTTTTCATGTCTTTGTATATATGACTTGGAAGTCGTCTGTTGTGGATTTATTGAATGTGGGAAAGGGTTAACAGAACATGTTTATCTCGAATTCACCCCTAACACTCTCTTGGACACTGATTGTTTGCATCGTAGACATGGCCTCGAAAGCATATTGATTTATGAGATATAGATATATATATATTAGAAAAATGTGTTAAAATTATTATACTTATGCATTTATCACATAAATACCCTTATTTTCAAGTTGAGAACAAATCACGGAACAACGATATCCAACATGTGTGATATCAAAAACACGTCATACACGCGACTACTGATGACGTCATTTTGACATTTATCTTTATTATGTTTATTGTTAATAAAACATTGGTTTTTTTTTTCTTCTTATTCAAAAATGATGAGGACTACTTTTTTATGCGGTAAATCACAAGTTCTCATGAAGAAAAGGTTATTCGGTCTTTGTTTTGATGTTGTCAATATTTTTCATTAAAACACACTGTTTAGGTGATAAAAAGAATCCATCACTCGTTTTTCTTTGGAGAAGATTTCTTAAATTCGTCTCGAAAAAGAGAGTTATTAACCTCGCCAAGAGGCTCGGTTAATAACCGTCTTTTTCTAGACGCATTTAAGAAATCTTGATCTCCAAAGAAAACTCATGATGGATCCTATATATATCCGATGTGGTGAATATTGATTGTCTATGAATTTATCCGGTTTACTGAATAGCCGGTTAGGCCTAAAATTAAATAAATGGTCGTGGTTATTTAAAATAAAACTGAAAGATTTTTTAGAAAAAAACCTCCCGCGAACCGGATTTGAACCAGTGACCTAGAGATGACAGCGATAGTGAACTTCTACAGTCTCCCGCTCTACCAACTGAGCTATCACGGGGATATACATACTAATATTAAGTGACAATAAAAAAAATTATATATATATTGTAAACGTATTTAACGTTCTACATTATCTATATAAATAATGATGATTAATATGTCTAACCAAAGGTCAATATAGCTATATCATTTACCCTTTTCTACGGCAGCTCTAAAGGGACACACACATTTTTATAAAATACATACGATTTTTTTTTTTATCTCGTGCGCACGAGATACTAAGTCGTGGTAACGAGATAAGTATCTCGTGCGCACGAGATACTAAGTCGTGCGAACGAGATACTATCTCGTGCGCACGAGATAAAAATCGTATGTAATTTGTAAAAATGTGTGCGCACGAGATAAAAAAAATCGTATGTAATTTATAAAAATGTGTTTGTGCCCTTTAGAGCTGCCGTTCTTTTCTTATATCACACGATTTCTTTTGTCTTATACACGATCATTCGCCATTTGATATATATATAAGACGCGTATAAATTTTAAAAAGATTGATTGATTGATTGAAGTTTAACGCCGTTTTCAACAATTCCTCAGTTATATCACGGCGGCCAGTTCACCTACTCATGCATTCCCTGGTTTTCTCACACCAGTACTCCGCACAACAATCTACCCAAGCAACTGGCTGCTTTTCCACATAGACTTAACCCATTGGTGGAAGACGAATGACGCAGGTCGCATTGACTTTTGTCAATCGTCGGAAAGAAAGTTGGCCGAGCCGGGATTTCAAAAAGAAGAATTAAAACTAGCTACTGTTATATGGATCAGAAATCATGCGGTCATATATCACTGCGGCGAATTCACGTACCAATGGATTTCCTGGTTTTCTCATACCAACAGTATTCCACACAACAGTCTTGCCAAGCAATTGGCTAGTTTTCCACACATCCCGTAAGTCAAATGAGTTATGTCGAGTGCCGCCTGTCGCATTGACGTCAGAAAGAATGCTGGCCGAGCTCGGCTTCGAACTCACAACCCCTGGATTGACAGCCCGTGTCGCTACCGACAGAGCTACCGGGGCGTGGTGTAACGTGATTTGAATGTATGCATGCACATACACATATGTTGACTGCATCCATAGTCTTTTCATTTCAATATAACTAACAATGTGCAGGAGTGTTGGCCTGTTCGACAAATACGGCTAAATGTTCGACCCAATTGATAACCATACATACGAGAGGCATGTCTGCAGAGACCTACGTGTATTTCACATATAATCAAATGCCCACTCTTATAACGCGGAAGTAGCTGGCTCCAATTCCACCAACATTACTTAGCGCTAAGTATTTCTTAAATACTTAAAGGCATATTTCATCATTTTTGTTTTCATTATGAAATTGCTTAAAGATTTAATTTCTTAACAAGTAATGTTGGTCAGCAACGTAACTATTTATATCAACTTGTTATTCACTTAAAAACATCACACCATTCATGATTTACAAAATATTAGAAAAACAAAGATGACGAAATATGCTTTTAAGTATTCAAGTATGACTTAACGCTAAGTATCGTTGGTGGAATTGGACCCTGGACATCTAAGAATCTAGAAAAGTGGTGGGTTGTAAGCAAGATAGACAATTTATATTCATAGTAGTAAATTATGCGTTAATACACGCCTGTGCCTGTTTGAAAGTGTTAAATTCACCTGTAATAAAATACAATAATTATTGCTTAAACATTTGTTTATTTGTTTGTTTTTATTTACCGTCGCCCTGTAGAATTATTTGTTTGGCGAGCAGACAAAGTTAGATACTAGGGAGTCCGGCTCTTTCCGAATATACCCCCTTGGTTCTTTGACGTGTCCCGGTGTAGCACCGATACACGCGAGGTTTCTGTTCCGGGAAAGGGTCAGGACTTAACCTCTAGCTGAGTGAGAGATGCTTAAGAGCACCCCTTTCCCCCTTAAATTCCCAGAACCGGGGATTGAACCCCATACCTCTGGATTGACAATACAGTTTGTTAACAACTGTATAACCCACCAATCAGGAATTCGCTCAATAAACAGTTAAAGATGGTTAATTCAAACATTAACATATATATTGATTTAATGAATTTTAAAGCCATTTAAAATGTTTTTTAATTATATCACGGTATCAACTGCACCTGTCCACGTATTTCCTGGTTTCCACTTACCAGTAATACACACAACTATCTCTAATCATATATATAGTCTAAGGTGGAAGAGGAATAACAGCGCTGCGCACAATGCAGTTAAGCAATCGTCGAAAACCCAACCGATTCGGTCTTGTAGTGGTAGAGCGTCCGCATCAGGTTCGAGAGGTCGTGGGTTCGATCCCCGTGCGGGTTTAAACCAAAGACTTTATACATGGAAGTAATGGCTGCCCTCCTTGGCGTTCAGGGTTGCGATGTTAGCACTACGACTGACTGGCTGGTATACGAAGAAAAGGACCAGGAGAACAGGTTACATACCCAGGACACGCCGTGATATAACTGGAAAGCGGCGAGAAACACTACCAAACAATCGAAACACTACCAAACAATCGAAACAAACAATGGCAACACATCAATTGCTATTGAGAAATACGCGGTCTACTAGGCCGTTCAGTGAAATATTCCGTTAGTCAACGGTAAAAAATCCACCAATCAAATTACAGCTGCTGTTAATTCCTAAAATGTGATTGGTGGCTTCGCGTACTGTTAGCTACGTGACAGTTTCACGAACGCAGTTGAGATCTGTCTGTGTGTCTGCGCCTCATGCTCTTAATCTTTGGGGTTTTTTTGCAGCGAGGATCATTGCTTGGTTGTTTTCAATGGGTTTTGTCTATGACGTGGCCCAAACAAGTGCCGGCGAATGGTAATTATCGACGCCTATCTTACGTAGAACTGCGCAATTTATTTCCAATTAAGTTTGGCGAAATTGCAAGTTCCCGACAGCGAGCTCACACGTTAACTCGTAGGTTATCTCGCGAGAATTGAAATGGCGTCACGTGATGACGCAATGTCTACAGAAACCGTTTAAATTAAGTACTAATTTTAGGTTTGTACTTGTTTCTAATTATGTTCTATTCCACAGGTTGTTTGTACATAGAAATGAACCCTTTTTCATTGTATGACCTATTTCGTTATTGATTGAGGTTTTCTGTCTGGGGTATTGTTTTTTTTTATTATTTGAATCAGCTTCAAAGTTCCAAGTGCGATCTTTATTATTACTTGTAAAGCAAAAGAAATAAAACTGCACGTATGTGATATAATTGCAAACTCACCAATCAACCTAACACGTTCCCACAAGATAAGCTATTCTTCTTTTTCAAAATGATTTTTCTTTATTTTAGTATTTATTTCTTCTATGTACAGGAAAGGGTTGTCACCGTGTAGATATAAACTTATAATACTGAATTCGGATTTCTAATTGAATAGCGGCTTGTTTAAGATGTGTGATGTCTCACGGCGAATGGCCAAGCGATATTTTACCCTTTTCATGTGAACTTCTCCATCGTTTGTCAAACTTTTCCGGCTGTCTGTCTGTCTGTTTGTTTGTTTGTAAAGCGACGCTCCACAGCCCAAACCGACGGGCCGATTCCGATGAAACTTGGTGAACAGGTGCCGTACGGGCTCAGGGTGTGCGCGTTTGAGTTTCATTGCTAAGGACCCACAACCAAGGCGAATCACAAGTTGCCTACCGGCTTGTCACACTCTCTCTGTCAAATGGCGAAAATTCGATCATGTGTAATCACAATATACAGATTCAGCTCATAATAAGCACGAAATTGAGTAATTGCAAGTACTGATAAAGAAATAATTAGGAATCTTTCAATGTTTATCTTTTATGCCTCGAAGAAGAGAACAGTTGAAATTAAGTTAGTTTCAAACCATAACAACACATGATGTAATTATTGTTATGTAGTTTATATGTATGTATATGGGCCGGTGGCCTTGTAATACAATAAAAAAAAATGAATTGAATTGACATGTTACAGGTGAATATCTTAAAATGCTAGAAATAAAAACTTGAAATAGACAAAAATGGATATGTAGATTTAAAAGACAATTCCCACAGTATAAGAAAATACGGAAAACAGAGGCATATTCAATTATAAGTTCATCTTTAACAGAAATGCGTTATGGCCGCAATTGTTGGGAATAGAAGAAAGCTATACTGTTAACAGAAATGTTTTATAATCGCACTTGTTGGGCAGAGATGAAAGCTTAACTGTTATAGAGAGAAAGTGACAGATCTTGCATCGGTTTGGCGAAAGGTGCAGACCGGTTAACAGTTAAACAGCACGCTTGCTGTGCAACACATCAATTATCGTCGATATTCCAGTTTTTATTAACACACATAGGTACAATTTTGTAGCTTTATAGTTTTTATAGTGTGAAAAAGACGGTCATTTTTCCACATTTATGTATTCATGTATTGAGAAACCGCGAATCATCAACGAAGGCAGTTCGGCTTCGATTCCATGACCACCTAACAGCACGCTTGCTGTGCCAGACATCAATTATCGGCGATATTCGAGTTTTTATCAACACACATAGGTACCATTTGATGGTTTTATCGTGTGAGAAAGACGGTTATTTTCCCCATTTATGTTTACATATATATATTGAGAAACCGCGGATCATCAACGAAAACAATGCGGCTTTGATTCCCTGACCGCCTACCGCCGCTTGAGTCGTGTTCTCGGAAAATCGACCGGAACGCATTTTCGTTAAACGTAGACTCATCCGTGCAGTTTGATCTTGCTCTGTACCAATAAGTGATAAAAAGAGGACTGATCATATTTTACAATTAAGATATAATGCAGAACAAAACAGAACAGAAATTTTATTTTCAACTTAAGCATAAACAGCTCATGGTTGATGTTCACAAATATACATACAGAAATGGAATGAAATAGTTGAGAAATAGTACTTAACTAAGTTTAAATTAATCGATGCATCGATGCTCAAATATCGATATACAGTTTGAGGTCATTATGGAAAATTGACTTGCATACATGTACTTTGTCAAATGAGTGTCCTCTCTAAATAAAACGTTTATTATTATTATTATTATTATTATTATTATTACACTCTTCCTAATCAATAAGTTTAGGTTAATTTGACAGTTCATGGAATATTTCCCTGACACAGACGACAGTGAACGCATTTTGGTACAACAGGACGAATTTAGAAATTAGTGTAAAAGAGGAGAGATTGGTCAAATATTTCTCAATTCTGTATTGAAACTATACCATACTATTATGCAATTAATTGATTTCCTTAGGTTCTTCAAATGGCTAATGAGTTCAAGTGTATAGTCAGAAGATCTCATTTAACCCTTTCCCTCATGCGATAATTCTGCAGCAGACGACTTTGAACATATTTTGTCAGAAAATAGAAAATGTCTATAATTGAATGGATAACCTATGACTAAAAGTGGAAAACATTGTGGCAAAAGGAGAAATTGCTCGTTTTGAGCAATTTCTTCTTTTGTCACTATGTTTTCAAAAATCCGTCTGCTGCAGAGGCGTCAGAAAGCGTCTATATGAGGGAAAGGGTTAACAGGTATATTCGCTTCCGTTATCTCGAGTATAATGTAACCGAGCGCATTGAAACAGTCAAATTTAATCCTTTCCCACATACAACAAAACTTCCGCAGTCGACTTTGGAAATATATAGGCAAAATTATGAACAATCCATGCAAATAAAATTATAATAACTGAATAGAGTTAACAGCTTTGTGGCGAAATGAGAAATATTGCCACAATGTTTTCTAAAGACGTCTGCTGCTGAGGCGTCAGAAAGCGACTTTATGTGGGGGGAAATGTTCTTTAATAATCTGAACACTTGTGTGGATATGAGGATCAGCTTGCGGTTTTAGTCAATCGACTATATTAGACATTAGACGTCTGGAAGACAGTGGTGTAGAGGTAGAGCGTCGGCCTCTCGTATCAAAGGTCCCTGGTTCGAGTCCCGTGATGAGCGGGTCCTGCCTTTGGGATTTCTCCACACAAACGGCGCGAGTTCTGGTTAAGTCTCCAGGAAGCAGACATCGAGCGTGATTAATATAAGCTGAAAGCTTGTTTCGCAATCGATGTCAAATAAATCAGTTTAAACTAATATTAGACAATCTGAACATATATACAGTTATACATGTTATCTTAAACAACTATAACATAATATAAATCTGTACTGCAGCAGACGACACACTACGAAATTAATAATAGATGTTTATTTTGTATACTGTCTAAAAAATAACTTGTATAACGTACGTTGACATTTCCACTTTACGACATACAAATTTTAATGCTCTTGCCACAAATGAATTTCGAAATCATTGTAGGAAAAATGGAGACATTGATCGGCTTGGGTTTCTTCATTTCCACAATACATGTACAGTATTTCTAAATCTTTTTCAAAATAAGTTTTTAATTTCCCAGATATAATACTGGTGTATTCGAAAGTAAACGGTCAATTTTGATTATCAGTTAGTTCCGATTTTCTTAATTTCTTGCACATGGTACTTTTTGGCTATGTGTTGTTAACAGACGTCCTTTGAAAACATTGAGGTAAAAGGAGAAATTGATCATAAAAAGCTACTACCCTTTTGGCCACAATGTTTTCAAGGAAAGAATTATTCAACTTCATTTCATAATTCCATCGTTCTCTCATTTATAGAGAGTTTTCGTATTTTTGCCTTGATGTTTTTAAAGTCGTCTGCTGCAGATTTGTGGATGTTGAAAAGGGTTGAGAGATAATTTAATTCCCAGATCAAATGAATAACATTCGAACATGGGTCATTTTCTTTTAATGATTCCCATGTGAAAGCGATGTGTCCAGATTATGCTAATTCCACGCAGGAACCACGAATTAATGAGAGGTGTTCTGGTATTTTGAATCCGCTTACTTCCGTTTCACATTCGGCCTGCTTCTAATTAGATCCTCATAAAACACACGGAGAGATCAAAGGTTACCGGAATATTGCACCATTCCGATAATGACCAGAATGGCGACTGTCGCTCTTGCGGTTATGGACGTTGTATTTGATATATTATTCACGGAACATTAATCGAATTATGTTCACGTCATTTGATCGGCATTTTCCGATTTGTGATGCCTTTTGCTTTACGTTCAACCATAAATGTTATTTTCCGTTTCAAAGCCTCTTTCACATACCTTTCTTTTGAACACATCCCTTTACCGCATTTGAAGAATTCGAAATTTAAGCCTGCTTTCCCCAAACCTACAACTTTTTACACATTTGAACCAGGCGACTCTGAAAACGATTATGTAAAAAGAATGCAAACTCTCTACAAATGAAAGTGTAATTATTGATTACCGTTGGAAATATTCTGATAAAAACAGTAATGTCTAATGATACAGACCAATAAAGACTGCATATAGACATATGTACTGTATGAATCCGGGACAAAATGTCCACGGACAAAATGCCCACAATATGAAAAGAGGACAAAATGCCACAGTTTATTTCGAAAACATTTTATTGTGAATTATAATGTTAAAGCAGCACACCACAAGTGGACAAAATTCCACACATGTGTTTTATATATGTTATTGGATGTGTGGATATCTGATAAAAGTGATAGATCATGAACTGTTTCACTCAAATACTGTTCACCAGTGTTGCCACTTTAACATTATAATTTTCAATCAAATGCTTTCGGAATAAACTGGCATTTTGTCCTCTTTTTCATATTGTGGCATTTTGTCTGTGGACATCTTGTCCGTAGACATTATATCCTGTGGCATTTTCTCCGTGGACATTATGTCCGGATACCGTACTGTATACACGCTGACCATTGGTCTACTTGTCTCACAAATGTCATGTCAACTCGCTTATAATAAATGTCGTTCGACATTGTGGAAATATATTTTTTAGTCATTGCTCAAAACGAAAACTTTCCTCTTTTCCCGAAAATGTTCTACACTGTTTCCAAAAGAAGATGGCATATATCACATAGGATTGAAGCAGACGATTATACAAGTTAAATGGTTCTTAAGAAATATGTTGTTAGCCTTAGCCCTTTAACCCTTTCCCACATACAACAAATCTGCAGCAGACGACTTTGAACAATAGAGACAAAAACCTGAACAATGTCCCTATAGGATAGCTTAAGTGTTAACTTTGGGGCCAAAGGAGAAATTGGCCACCATGAGCAATCTTAACTTTTGACACAATGTTTTCAAAAGTCGTCTGCTGCTATTGCGTCAAAAGTCGTCTGCAGTTGGGAAAGGGTTAATATACTCATCTGTATCATACGAGTTTTTAAAACATCGTGGCAATAGAGACATTTCCTCATATTGGACATGTCTCATGGCTTTTTTGAAAACATAGTGACAAAAGAAGAAATTGCTCAAAACGAGCAATTTCTCCTTTTGCCAAAATGTTTTCAACTTTGGTCAATACTTATCCTTTCATTTCCTTGTAAATTGTATAGAGTTTTTCATCATTTTGCCAAGATCTTTTTCAAAGTCGTCTGCAGCAGATTTGTTGTGTTTTGGATAAGGGTTTACCCTTTTCCCTCAAACGACAATTCTGCAGCAGACGACTTTGAACATATTTCGGCAGAAAATGGAAAAAATCTCTATAATTGAATGGATAACCTATGACTAAAAGTGGAAAATATTGTGGCAAAAGGAGAAATTGCTCGTTTTGAGCAATTTCTTCTTTTGTCACTATGTTTTCAAAAAGCGATCTGCTGCAGAGGCGTCAGAAAGCGTCTATATGAGGGGAAAGGGTATAAAACGAGTGCAAATTTACAGACCCCTTTGATTGATGAACGCTCTTGCATGTTTATAAATATTGACACGTGACATAAATTTCAAATTCACTGCATAAAAAGAGCAGACGATAATAAAACTGAAAAACGTCTGCTATAATTTCTTCCGGCATATGATATCGCCTTTTTATGACTGTCAAACATTCGATTGCTTAATTCAAAAAAGGTCTAACTATATATTGTCATACGATGTTGTTACGTTTGTACGTAATCGATCCATCAGTTCGATGAGATGATTGATTGATATAGTTTCCGTCTGGATCGGAAAATTTTGTGGTTAAATGTGAGAGCCAATGGGAATTTAAAGGGAAAATAAATGTAGATTTCGGTTAGGTGAAATTTTAAAAATGATATATGAGTGGACATATATGAGCAACTCCACGCATAATCAGACCTTCTGAGGTTGAGTGGATAAGAGAGAAAACTGCGATCGAATAGCGTATGGTGATTGGTCAGTTTAACCCTTTCCAACATACAGACGTCTTCTGACGCCTCTGCAGCAGACGAGATATTAATGCAAAAATATTTATTGAAAAATGGAGAAATTTCGGACAATGAACACTTTTTCTCCTCTTGCCAGAACGTTTTTTTTTCTCTATTCAATAATTAAACCTTTATTTATAGACGTTTTCCATACGTTTTCAAAGTCGTCTGCTGTATAAAATGTTAAGTGACGATCGTTCTCCAAATGTTACCGTGATGCTTGCTTGCTTGATGGGAGATAAAGAAAGATCCTAATCTTACTGCGCGGGTGATGCAGGTTTGTGTTCATCTTTCCTGGTCGCAAATCTCTAAGGCAGGTTATCGCGTGACGTGGCCCATAGTAAAATGTTAGTGTTAACCCTTATCCTGCTTTTTTACGAGATTTGTAATAAAAAAGAATTCTTTTACTGCGATGATGTTTGATTTTAGATGTTCATCATTAGTAAGGAGAAGGTTAACATGGACCCATCGATATATATGCTGAATGTAATTTTATCTTAATCCTTTCCCTCATACGACAATTTTGCAGCAGACAACTTTGAACATATTTTGTCAAAAAATAGAAAATCTCTATCATTGAATGGAAAACTAAAAGTGGAAAACATTGTGGCAACAGGAGAAATTGCTCGTTTTGAGCAATTTCTTCTTTTGTCACTATGTTTTCAAAAAAGCGTCTGCTACAGAGGCGTCAGAAAGCGTCTATATGAGGGAAAGAGTTAAATGCAATAATCACCAAAACCGTTAGTTTAAAAAAGAATTGTTAACCCCTCTTTACAACACACAATCAAACTGCAGCTGACGAATATAAAAAGATCTGATCTGATCAAAAATGTGGAAAATCTAAAAAAAAATTCAAAGAAAAGAGTTAAAAACATTGTGGCAATTGGGGTCATTCGTCACAATGACTTCAAGGGTAGTCTGTTTCATAGCCGTCAATATCCTGAACTCCAGAAAATACATTTAATAGTTAAAGTTTTAAAACTGTTCAAAAGTTGTCTTGAAATATAAGAATCATAATTCTTGGATACAAATTAGAGTAATAATGTCACCCTGCAGTAGGCCTACCATAAACATCTTAATATTGATTGTTTATGCTTCATTTTTACTGGGTAGACATTACCCAGTAAACCAAATTTGTGTACATTTTCATGACTTTCAATTGACAGTTTTTCAACATTTACTAAAATAGTTTTGAACTACTTATTACTTACCTTGTTATCACTATAAGCAATATTTACAAATATTTCAACATTTCAAGATTTTTATCTCCATCAGCACCTTTAAAGGGTTAAAATTAGGCGAGAGTCATACTTGTAAAGCTAATACAGTAGTGCATTTTCTAAAAATTTAGAAATGATTCTAAAATGTAAATCTAATCCATTGCTAGACTAGATATTAAGTTAATAATTAAAATCGCACAATAAGTATCAAATATAGCACATATTGCGCAATACCGATTGCATTTAGCACGCCTACCATAAACCATAATTTTTTTTAATTGCGAATCTTGACACACCCCAGGGGCTAGTCTGGCTGCTTTCCCTAAGATTCCTCGCGCACCGTCAACCCCGGGGCTCGGCGGTGTTGTTTTTATTGCGTGGCTAATTACAGAGTCTGGGGCCGCTGTAATAAACCTTTCGTTGATTATAGATTTGATAAGAAAGCATTGGTAAGATAACATCTTCTCTATTGATTAAAGAACATGGGGTTGCTTTTTTATTTACTTTTTTAATTTCCTACAGTCCATTTTTGATTTTGCTATTTTGGACACTTCGAAAACAGGATATATTTGTTGATTTGCACTGCTGGCAAATGCCATTTAATCCTTTCCCACGTGGTAAGGCTTTCTGCCGCCTATGCAGCAAAACGATTTTTGAAAACTAGTGCAAAAAGAAGAAATTGCTCATAATGAGCAATTTCTTCTTTTTCCACAATAATTTCAACTTATTAAAATGTTTATACATTCGTTTATAGCGATTTTCTTTACTTTTACCTAAATGCTTTCAAAGTCGTCTACTGCAAATTTATTGTATGATGGAAATGGGGGAATTAGTCAGTTTTCCTACAACGCAATTGAGGATCATGATACTCTATTCCTCGCAAATATAATGTCCTCATACGAAGATGTGTCGTTCAATATCGGTCTCAAAAGCATATTCTAGCAAGGCAAGCACGTGCGAACATTTACGACTCCTATATAGCGGCCCGTGCATACGTACAGTCGTACCAATGTCTCAATTTCCACCTATATGTGAGTTAATACAACACAGAGGGACGTCACAGGAAATCAGACATGAAGAAACAGAGTTAGAAAGATTTTTTAAAATGACGTCCATCTATTTTCCAATTGTCTACACGTTTATCGGGCTGGGACGAAACTGGGTTTTCACATTCTCTACTTTCACTTTCAAACAAGTTCAAAATACTAAAAAATGATCATTTCCAGTGCATCCTATACACATTTACAATGAATTTAGGGACTATTTCAGGGGCGCAGATCTCTTTAGGCACGTGCCTACACATTTGTTCTCGAAATGCAGCTGCGGCGATAGACATCTGCGAAATGTATCGACCAGATCAGCCTGCGCTGTCCGCGCAGACTGATCCGGCCGATCCATTCCGTCTAAGGGGGATAGATGTTTAAAGTAGTGATTCCTGAAACAGAAAATCCACAGGAGGCGAAAAGTGTCTATCCGGGTAGGCCTGTGTGGCATGATTAGTCTGATCCGGGTCGATACTTTACGCAGAGTCCACAATGTTGTTTTTTCCCACGAGACGGCCTACACATTGATTATTGCAAAGCTACGCCCCTGTTTTTGGTATGGCCAGAGATTAGCATGGTCGCGGATGGAGTATTTTGACCGTTAGTGCTAGTCTGGTGCCCTGCGAACAATATTCAAAATGTTCACTGAGCACTGGTTGTATAGACTTAACAGTGATCCTGACCTTTACTTATTTGCCAAAATGCATCCTGCTTTCTGTGAAAGCATTTTTTGGCATATAAGTAAATGCAGATACACATATAAACGACACTGCAGAAATATCATTAAAATTATTTCTGCTCTGGGTGTGTAAATGGTCTACTTTGTTCTGAATAATAGGATGACTTGTTTTCCCCCCATTCCTACTTTGTTCATAGTTTGACATTTACTCTCACTCTTTCTCTCTCTCTCTACCTTAATTTATTAATACATTGTAATTAAGTATTATGTTCATGTAACTCATCTTTATGAATCATTTCCAACACGCAGAGGAATTCTGACGCCTCCGCAGCAGACACATTTTGAAAAATGAGCAATTATTTCAATAATATTGGTTTCATTCAGGCTAAAAAAAAATGTGTGTGGTTCAGGTAACATTGGTCAAAGAAAAAGGGTAGGTAGGTAGGCTTTTTTTTTTTTTTTTTTTTTTTCTTCAAAAGCATGTTGTCTGCTGCAAGTTGTTACAGACGTAAGTGGTTACAAATGTGTGCTATATGCACATGCAAGACATCTCATCAATATATGCAATAATTCTTGCAAAACTTCCCCGACGGTAGATGAGTTGATGACTGCCTTCATAATTCATTTTGAAGGGACATGGACGCATTTTCTACCGTCACGGCGAACACTGTTTGTTTTATTACGATCGATAAACGCTTTCCAAGCGTTTCAGTTTCGTACTCAAATATTTTAATTCCCAAAATCGAAAAAAAGTTCTAGAGACGGCCCCAAAAAAATAGGGAAGGTAGGGTTGGTTACCTGAACCATACATATTTTTTTTTTAGCCTTATAGAGATTCGCCATCTCTTTTTCTAACCAAACGCTTTAGAAGTCGTCTGCTGCATACTTGATGCATATGGGAAAGGTTTAATTCGTATTGGACCTTCCAATGTTGTCAGTATTCTAAAGTAAAGTCTCCGAATGAGGGCTCAGAGCTCTAGATAAGGGGCGTTTTTCATGTTCTAAAATGCTTTTTTGACCCTCTAACCCTATGTTGTGGGAACTCAAAAGAATCGTCTCAGTGAGACGATTATTTTGAGTACCCACAACATAGAGTTTGCTTTAATAATAAAAGAGAAATTGTGGGAAAAAGAGCTGAATATCCCTCCTTATCTGGACGGACCTCTGGGTGCGATTCTTTTGAGTACCACAATGTAGGGTCTTATAAATGTTATAAACAAAATCCCAATTACAGACGAGATGTTTAAACATTGAGGCAACAGTAGAACGTGTTCCTAATGAGCAAACTGATCCGTTTGACACACAATATTTGTCAATTCGATTAAATCATTTTTAACTTCCAAATAGATCTGTAGAATGTTGGAACAGGATAGAGTGACTGAGAAAAATACCCTTTTTACACCGCCTTAACCCTTTCAAAACCTCATACGACAATTCTGCAGCAGACGACTTTGAACATATTTTATCAAAAAATAGAAAATCTCTATAATTAAATGGATAACCTATGACAAAGAGTGGAAAACATTGTGGCAAAAGGAGAAATTCCTTGTTTTGAGCAATTTCTTCTTTTGTCACTATGTTTTTAAAAAGCCGTTTGCTGCAGAGGCGTTAGAAAGCGTCTGTATGAGGAAAAGGGTTAACTCTTTCCCATTTGCAGACGCATACTGACGCATCTGAAGCAGAGGACTTTCGAAAACGTTGTGGTAAAAGGAGAAGTGGCTCATAATGAGCCATTTCGCCCTTTTTCCACAACGTTTTCAACTTTTTCAATAATTACAGTAACGTTTAAAGAGATGTTCCAGTTTCTTGCCAAGATGTTTTAAAATTCGTCTACTGCTGATTGTTTGTAAGTGGAATAGGGCGAATAAGGCCCCTCAGTCCAATGTGTCCGAATCTTGCTGAGGGAGCGCTGTGACACAGTGTCGAAGTGAAGTCAAAGAAAATAGAATGTAGTCATTTTATATCTTTCATTTTTATTTATATTTATTTGCATATTTAATAAAATTAGTATCAAAACAATAACAAGTTTAATGCACTTTTGTTTAAACATTTAACGTAATGAGCTAGTCTATATCCAAATTACAAACTATTGTCTAATATATGCTTTAATACCCTTTCCCACATTTAATAAATCTGCAGCAGACGACATCTAGACACATACATGTATATGGAAAATCTCCATAAATTATTGAATAGAGTTGAAAACATTGTGAAAAAAGTGGAAATTGCTCTTTTCGAGCAATTTCTCCGTTTGCCACAATGTTTTCAAAAGTCGCCTGCTAGTGGGAAAATGTTTGAAAACACACACAGAAAGACTACCCGGAGAGAGGGGATGAGTTGCGTCCTCAATCCCATCACACGGTTTGTCCCAGGTGGTTGTCCTTATATCAGTTATGTAAGGAGTCATTTGCTTAGAAGAAACTCTCGTCTCCGCAAGTCAATACCATGTAAGTAAAGCTTTCGTTCAATATAGGGCTGAAAGCATTGCGGGGAAATTACCAATATCGCCTTATAACTTTATGAGCCGTTTCGTGGTAAAAGGTACAATAATTGCTTAACCCTTTCCCTCATATAGACACTTTATGACGCCACTGCAGCAGACGGCTTTTTGAAAACATAGTGACGAAAGAAGAAATTGCTCAAAACGAGCAATTTCTCCTTTTGACACAATGTTTTCCACTTTTAGTCATAGGTTTAATTATAGAGATTTTCCATTTTTTTTAGAAAATGTGTTCAAAGTCGTCTGCTGCAGAATTGCCGTATGAGGGAAAACGGTTAAATGTGTAGGTTCTAATCACCATGCCGAACTGCGTAGTCTTATCAGAATCATCAGAAAATGATAGAAGCTTATATGTAACAAGCAATTCATGTAACACACGTTTTCTTCTTCTTCATATTCAGGGTTAATCTAAATCTCTAAAATAATCTCTCGTCTTCAAACATGTCATTTACCATTTTGACAATCAGTTCTGAATTGTTTAACGCTTTCCCCTCATATAGACGCTTTCTGACGCCTCTGCAGCAGACGGCTTTTTGAAAACATAGTGACAAAAGAAGAAATTGCACCAAACGTGCAATTTCTCCTTTTGCCACAATGTTTTCCACTTTTAGTCATAGGTTATCCATTCAATTTTAGAGATATTCTATTTTTTGACAAAATATGTTCAAAGTCGTCTGCTGCAGAATTGTCGTACGAGGGAAAGGGTTAAGCTGACTGATTACTTTTAATACTGAAAACATACTGACTGGGCCCATTATTAATAACAGCAAAAGAATAAAGCACTTAATTTAAACAGAAATAAAAAGTTTCGTACAAAAATATCATTTTATCACATGCAGTCATTTCCTTTCTTAGTGGCATAATCTGATCATAACCATAAACATATTCAATGTTAAGTCAAAAATCGTCACGGAAATATCTGGAAGACATTTGTTAAGTTCAATAGTAACGATTGGTCCCATTATTTTAAACAGACTGTTAGTTAGTAATTATATTATCCCGGCTGGATACCAGTAAGTTACCACGGCCGCCACATATTGTCCGATTCTTGCATTTGCCTAGCGTGGCGTATCACCGATTCGGCATTCTGTGATTCATGCATATGACGTCGTTTGGAAGCGGATATGTCATCACTGAAATCACACTTTCGCTTTTGGCTTCTGTTTTGGACTTGCGGCGATTGAGAATATACAAGTTCGGTTTTGATTCTCGGAGCAACAAAATGAGAGGAATGTTCCGATTGTAACCCGTGACCACTGTTTGAGAATTGGTTATTAATGTTAAACACTGAGTAGTTTCCATTCTCGTCATGCGATAAAGGTGAAGAACGATCACTTAGTCCACTATCAGAGTCACTAGGGGAGTGAACGCGACGCGAGATCGGCGAAACGGGATGCGCAGAGTGCATTGAGTGAACAGGACGTCCGAGATGTGACGATGTGTCCAGAGGTGGAGAACTCTGGCACGAATAGTTCTGAGCTGTTCCGAATGCGGCGGAATTCGTCGTACCACTCTGGTTTTGTGGTCCAACATTGTCTTGGTTGTACTGAGATTGAAAGCCATGTTGAGACGACGCCATCTGGACGTGGTAGGGCGACATCATACCCTGGTAGACTGGAATCACCGGAAATTGCATCATAGTGTTGCCAAGGTAACCCAAAAGACGAGTTTTCAGATCTGGATTTCCGCCATTGACGGTATCTAGGTAACGGGCTACCTCAGTGGCGCACTCGTTGTAACCGGCTCTGTATTTACTGACGACGTGTGGGTCAGTTGCCATGGCAGCTGGAAAAGAGATGGAGATAGCGTTTAGAAAAAGAATAGTGTCATGTAATTCATTAAGATATTAAAACAATGGTATTTACCATGATAATGTGGAACGTAGCTCCCTTTTATTAAACTATTCCAGACAATTATATATCTCATACGATCACATGTTTGTGTTGTGTTTTTTTTTAACTCAATGGCTACATGAAGTGTTATATAAACCTTTTCCCACATATAACTATTCTGCAGTGGACGAATTTGCAGACATTGACATCAAAAGTGGAAAATATCCATCTCTGAGAGTATAAATAATTATTGAATAGAGTTAAAATGTGGCAACAGAGAAATTGCTCATTATGAGCAATTTCTCTTTTTGTGACAATGTTTTCAAAATTCGTCTGCTGCAAGAGGCGTTAGAAAGCGTCGGTGTGTGGGAAAGGGTTCAAAATGCAACACTTTGGTATACTGTGAAATTCTTAATGTTAAAAAGCATAAATTGTTTTTTTAAAACAACTTGCAAAGTAATTATTGTAAAAATATGTTTAAAATGTCGAATATTTACCTGTCATGTGTTGTCTCTGTACCAGCTTCAAATGCTTAACTGTCATTTCTAGAATGTCTGCTTTCTCTAGTTTAGAATATTGTGTACTCTGAAATATAGAATAAACAAAATATGAATTTCATGATGGGACACAACTCTTTCTCAAATGCATACTCATTTTAATGCATCTGTAGCATACGATTTTTTGGAAACGTATACAGTATATGACAAAAGGGGGAAATTGCTCATAATTAGCTATTACAACTTTTGTAACAAAGTAGTCAACTCCTTTCGATAACTACCTTCACTAATACAGATTTTTTCTTTTCTCGTTTTAGCCAGGATGTTGTCAAAAGCCTTTTGTTTCATATTGTGTGTATATAGATAAGGAATAACAATAAGCATGTGTATATCTAAAATATGTCATTGTATTGTAATATGTCGCGTGTACATGCTAAATATGCAGATATCCCAGACTATGAATATAAATGGAAATTACGAAAATAAATAGTTGCGTAATTTACAAATAATAACAACACATAATTTACAAATACGTCGCACGAATGCTATAGTATATACTTAAATGTCATTGCCACTGTGAAGTAACTGTTAATATTTAATATCTATCAGGGACTTTGATAATCTAAATTAAGTCCCGGATTAATTATATTTTAACTTTATTTCATGGGAACTATTTTCGTTTTAATGCATGTCAATCATTTGATTAAATATTTTATCTCATAAACTGCTTCAGTTGATGTTGTATTTAAGTTTGTTTTTTTCTTCAAGAATTAAATCCTAATTCGGTTCATCATGTGTTGTACAAGAAGTTAGTGAACTGGGTTCGTCTTTTAACAGTTAAAGGGAGATAATACTTACATCTTTATTCATAGCTTGAAGCACGAGAGATTTCAGCTGGTTTAAACAGTCGTTGATTCTCTGTCGTCGACGTTTTTCCATTAAAGGTTTATTATTCTGGAAAAGAAAAAGGAACAAATAAAAATAAACATATTTATAAGCCGACTAATAATATCTTCAATAAACAAAATATTTCATATGTGATAGCCCTTTGCAAAACACCAATCTATCGATTATGTTATTCCGGGCCAATGTATATCGATATGATATATATCTTTGAAAATGTATTCTTGTTACAACGTGATAAAGATATGTACTGGCGTTGAGTTTATCGCATAATGCATGAAATATTTCACATTCGATTGAATTCGCAAAATGTTGTGAACTATATATACAAATTTCAGTTTACTTAAAAATGTAGATCTATATCCGGAAAGTTTAAATAATATATATAGTTTTTAATTCAGAGATGTGATACCAATTATTCTCCGGAATCTATGCAGTACACTATTTACTTTGAATCAGTGAAATTTACTTAAGTCATTTAAATAATTAACTTACTCTTCTATTTGATGAAGACACTTTCTCTTGAGATTTATCTATAGCTATTTCCTCCATTTCGCCCGTATATCCACACATCGAGTGTATAAATGAAGAATAAAAAATCCAGTTAAGTTCAGCACGCTATGTGTTATGGGAAAATTCCAGCACAGTCAACGATAAACAACTTGTTGCACTCGGAACACGTGTGTACGCTTTGATATTTGGAAAATTAATAATACTAAATATCGTCTGCTCAACCATTTTAGTAAGGCACTGAGAATTTTCTCAATCACTCTTTCCCACGCTCACCTTCCAGCACACTCAACCAATGAAAGTGGCGTATATTCAATTAACAAGTGTCAGAAACGATTTCATTGGTCGAACGTGTGTAGACTCCGCCCACTCATATGTCACTTACCGCTGATAACAAATGGAGCAATGTTATCGCACGCGCCTATGTTTAGATTTCAATAGGTCATTTATAGCCTACGGTATGGGAAAGAACCGCCCCATGCTAGATTATTTTCTTAACCAACAAAATGGCAATTTTCCCGTCTGAATAGAAAAATGTGCTAATACCTACTTATGTTTACAAAAATGTTATGCTAAGGACGGCTCCTTAATTATGAATTGCCTTTTGTTAAAACCCGCGACCAGCTTTCAAGCACATATAAGTATTTATTCTTTGACCGTGGGAAACGTTTCTTTACACTTTGCATTATTGAACATTTTGTTAAATCGACTATTTCCCTTCGTAAATCTGTTTGGATATTAATCCCTATCGCATTTCTGTTAACCCCTCTCCCATAAACGCCATTTAAACGCATCTACAAAAGACGGCTTTGTGAAAGTAGAAATTGCTAATAAGGAAACACTTCTACTTTTTCCAAAATGTTTTCAATTAAATTCCATAATGTATAATGGATATTTATGAAATCGTCTGCTGAAGATGTTTCGCATATGAAGACGTAGCTAATATAACAAACCATTACCATTACTCTGCAGTAGACGAGTTTCGAAAACATTGTGGCAAAAGGAGACATTAGTGATTACTCATAATGGAAAAGGGGATTGAGTGTAAAGTGTCTCGATCACGTCCTGATTACTAACACTAGTATTAACTGTTATCTCAATGTCGTTTCATTTGCACGTTTGTGACTCATGTACAGAGATACATGGTTAACATTTAATGTTTATAAATACAAAACGAAAGTAGAGTAGTATACCAAAACAATGAAAAGGAAGGGGATGGTGACGGGGATGATGGTGGTGATGATGATGAGGAGGAAGAAGAGGACGAGAAGGAAGATGATGATGATGATGCTGATGATGATGATGATGACGATGACGACGATGGTGATGATGATATTGATGACAATGATGATGCTGCTGCTGCTGCTGCTGCTGCTGCTGCTGCTGCTGCTGCTGATGATGATGATATTGATGACGATGATGATGATGATGATGATGATTATGATGGTGATGATGATACATGTGTCCTTATTTCATATCTCACGATAAACAAATCTGCTCATTTTGTTATTTGGTTTTCAAAAGCCCCGTCTGTTTCAGATACATTCAAATTGAAACCTATAAAGGAGGATCGAAACCTGGACAAACCTTTAGCTTTTTGTTCAATTTGATCTCGATCAACACGTACAATCCATTCATTGATCTATGGTCCAAAACCTAAGATAAACCTGAGAATGAATCCATCAATAACTCCAACATAAATCAAGACAACAGATACCATTCCGAAGTCTTAAGGTCAGCTCATCAAATACTGATGATAGAATAAACAATGTCTGTCATGTGGAAATGGCTCATATATATGAGCAGTTCCACGAGAAAATCCAACTTTACGGACTATGCGTAATGTATCGATCCGGATCAGACTAAGCTTGCCTCGCAGGCTAACCCGGGCAGACAATTTGCCCCTCGTGTGGATTTTCTGTTTCAGGAATCATTACTCTACACCTCTATCCCCCCCTGAGATGGAATGGGTCGGCCCGGATTAGCCTGCTCGGACTGCGCAGGCTGATCAGAGTCGATACAATACACTGTGTCAATTCTATTATTTTTTTCGTGAACGGCTCATATGTGTGTGTGTGGGGGGGGGGGGGGGGGGGGGGGGGCGGGGAATTTCAAACAGATATATCTTTTTGCCTGACACAGGCCGTTTTCCTACTAAAAAAGGCTGATATTTACTTGGGTACCTGTCCTGAAAAGCTAATTTAACCATCCATTTCCCACATACAGCAAAAATTGCAACAGATAAATAATGGAAATATCTAGGAAAAATAAGTAAACACTAAATAGCTATTTTGTTAAGTTGAAAACAAGTACAAAGTCATTATCATCGTTAAACACCCTTTGTCCACAATGTTTCAAAAGTCGTTTGCTGCATGTGCGTCACAAGTCGTCTGCATAAGGCATCGGTCTAGATCAGAGAATTTTTTTCATGTTAAACCCTTTCCCTCATATAGAAGCTTTTTGACGCCTCTGAAACAGACGACTTTTGAAAACATTGTGGCAAAAGAAGAAATTGCTCATGATGAGCAATTTCTCCTTTTGCCACAATGTTGTCCATTTTTAGTCATTGGGGGTTATCCATTTAATTAAAGAGATTTTCCATTGTTTGACAAAATATGGTCAAAGTCGTCTCCCGCAGATTCATTGTATGTGGGAAAGGGATAAACATCATTAATTGATTCTCTTACCCTATGTCGTAGGTACTCATATGAGTTGTCTCAATGAGACGATTCTTTTTGAGTACCCACAGCATAGGGTTTGGTTGGATAATAAGAGAGATATTGTGTGAAAATGAGCTGAATAACCCTCCATATCTTGACCCCCCCTTTAACCCTTTCCTTCATACAACAATTCTGCAGCAGACGACTTTAAACATATTTTGTCAAAAAGTAGGAAACCTCTATAATTGAATGGATAACCTATGACTAAAAAAGTAGAAAACATTGTGGCAAAAGGAGAAATTGCTCGTTTTGAGCAATTTCTTCTTTTGTCACTATGTTTTCAAAAAGCCGTCTGCTGCTGAGGCGTAAGAAAGCGTCTATATGAGGGAAAGGGTTAAACGTTCCTTCATGTTCAAAAATTTAAATATTAATTCGAGTAGTTTCGTCCTTTTCCAGCAAAGTTTTGTTTTAAATGTCGTCTGTTTCGGGTAAGGTTTAATCGCTTCAATACAGATTGAGACGCTCGACACAATAGGCCCAACTTCGATGTAGTTTTTCCCCCACATACAATAAATCTCAAGTACACGGCTTTGATGTAATCTTGAAATAAGTGTGGAAAACCTCTTTATATATATAAAAAAAATAGTTTGGGTATTCAGTTGTAAATAATTCTTCCTTTTGTCACAATGTTTTCAAACGTCGTCTGCTGCAAAGCCGTCAGAAAGCGTCTGTATGTGGGAAATGATCAATAAATGGAAGCTAGGATCATGTTGCACACTTCAATAGTTGAATACTTTATTTCATTGGGGTTTTGTAAAAAACGTTTTCAACAGAATTTCAGTTATATCACGGCGCCAGTTCACTCATTCTCGGTCCCTGGGTAAACAAACGAGTGTACTAGGCTGGGTAATGTGCCATGTCCAAGGGCTGCTCTACGGTCACCGCACCAACGTTGGATCGAACACGTCACACCAGGTCCATCATCCCCGATGCTAACCACTCGACCACGTTGGATTCCCTCAAATAGTTGCCACCAATGGGCTAATAGTCTATGTGGAAAAGCAGCCTGTTGCTTGGAAAGAAAGTTGTGTGTAGTACTGGTGTGAGAAAGCAAGGAAACTGGTCACCGTGATATGACTGAATTTTTTTTTGAAAACGGCGTTAAACCCCAATCAATCAATCAATCAATCAATCAATCAATTAGTTGAATATAGGTAATGTCAAGTTCTTGTCACAGCCGTTCTAAATGGGTTTTCCATGATTCGTGTACGACGAGACCGTTAACTTGGAAGATCTGGATCGAACTGCATGGATCATAAGATCTGAATGAGGATCTTTGCACTAAGTTAATCGTATTAACCCTTTCCCACATACGGACGCTTTTTTGACGCCTTAGAGCAGACGACATTTTGAACACATCGTGACAAACAGAGAAATTGCTCTATTTTAGAAATTTCTCCTTTTGCCACAATGTGTTTCAACGAAATTATATAATTATACTTTCATATATAGAGATTCACCATAGTTTTGCCAAGATGTTTTCATAGTCGTCTGCTGCAGATTGTTTGTATGTGGGAAAATGTATAAGGAGACTCTTAACCCTTTCCCTCATACGACAATTCTGCAGCAGACGAATTTGAACGTATTTTGCCAAAACATAGAAAAACCATAATTGAATGGTTAACCTATGACAAAAAGAGGAAAACATTGTGACAAAAGGAGAAATTGCACGTTTTGTGCAATTTCTTCTTTTGTCACTATGTTTTCGAAAAGCCGTCTGCTGCAGAGGCGTCAGAACGCGTCTATATGAGGGAAAGGGTTAAATAAGCTGATTTAACCCTCTCCCCCATACAACAATAATGGGCTTAGTCTATGTGGAAAAGCAGCCAGTTGCTTGGGAAGATTGCTGTGTGGAGTACTGGTGTAAGAACACCAGGAAATGTATGAGTAGGTGAACTGGCCGCCGTGATATAACTGAAAAAATGTTAAAAATGGCGTTAAACTCCAATCAATCAATCAATCAATCATACAACTATACAGCGGCAGACGAATTTGAAAACATCTAGAAAAAAATGTATGGTAAATCTCTGAAAATGAAAGTACAATAATTGTTTAGAGTTGAAATCATGGTGACAAAAGGAGAAATTGCTCGTTTAGAGCAATTTCTTCTTTTGTTGCCATGTTTTTAAAAAGCCGTCTGCAGCAAAGGCGTCTGAACGCGTCTATATGAGGGGAAGGGATAAGTTCGCTTATGGAAGAGAGAGATAGTGAGTTTTAATGTCAAGGTCACTTGAAAGAGGAATAAAACTGTCGTGGCTTATCAAACGGTTACCAGTACATAGCTGATAAGCCCCCCATAAACACATGCATGTTTCAGTACGTCACGCACGCACAGTGCAATCATTGATGACATAGTGCATGTTGGTATGTCCAATATGCATTCAATTACGCCTTCGCGAGTTTTATTTTGTCATGGGAAAGATTTCAATCCCGACAGTTAAAACTAGACGTCTCCCACGCGTTTGATCCTCTTCCTCCCGAATATAAACGATATTATTACCCTTTTCCACAAACCAGGGACATTTAAATACAATTATATGTCTCTGCATAAACTGACGCATTTATAGAAGACGACTTTTGCCGCAAACTTTTTAACTTTATTTATTAAATTATAATTTCATTTCAAAGTGTGTCCCCCTGTATTACCTAGATGTTGTCTGATGAAGATTATATGTATGTGACAAAATCACTGCTTTTCAAGAGGTGTTTAATACATTGTCTTGATTTCAAATTTAGTACTCCAGATTCAAAAAGCCTTCTTAAAAGACAGACTCTAGTGTAATCATTACAGGTATTTTAACCTTTCCCACATACAAAAAAATCTGCAGAAGACGACTTTGAATATCTCTGTAGAAAATAGTTTAATAAATGAAAAGAGTTGAAAAAGTAGCAAAAGGTGAAAGTGCTCATTTTGAGCAATTTCTCCTCTTGTCACACTGTTTTCATTTGTCGTCTGCTGCAGTTGCGTAAGAATGCGTCTACAAGTGGGAAAAGGGTAACAAATAGAAGCTGCTTTGCATAAGTTTCTTGAAACTTTCGTTGGATAATCGACGAAAAAAGGTGTTCGCAGACCCCGGATCAAATGTCTAAAACTATAAATATATCATATCGAGTAATCTGTTGAATTATGGTTGCGCGTTTCTTTATATCGTAGCACGCGAATTTTGATTCTTACCGAACAGAACAGAACGTTCATTTTGACGTAAACAAAGTACAAAGTCATTGACAAACATAAATACAAAATATACAGAAACGTGGGTTTGAAATGGGGAAAATGAAAAAGAATAGAAAAGGTAACACACAATCAATTGAATGAAAATGTGTAGCGGAAGATCTTTTCCGAAAAAGAGGCTGAACTTGAAAAAAACCTAATATTTTAGTATTTGTAATCTACTTTCTAAATTTTAACAAGAATGGCTTTTTCTTTGACAATTGTTTGGTTTTCTGATTTCTGATTTCAGCAATTCAATACATTTTTGCATGGAAGGGTGTTTACCACAACTTTCCGTACTGGTTTAAAATTGTCTTCCTAGATTGTGGCATTTTCCTTTCGATATTTTCGATTTAAAAATCCTACATTAAAGGCATATCAGATGCGGCGTTTCTAACAAACTGATTTAAAGATAAAGAAGAAAACCAGAAGAAAAACAGATTTATCAACGTAAAACATTTAAGTCTTCTATTTCCTGCATCGCACATTTCCTGTCCGTCACTTCAAAGGGCCCCGTCTCGCGTGCAATATGGGACCCCTCTTTATCCCTAAATCCATCAAGTGGTCATCTAATTGCCATCAGGTTGTCC
>JASEVX010000011.1:24663673-24696173 GCA_031761405.1 Serripes groenlandicus
AAAGAAGAAAACATTGTGACAAAAAGGAGAAATTGCACGTTTTGTGCAATTTCTTCTTTTGTCACTATGTTTTCAAAAAGCCGTCTGATATTGTTATAAAAGGAAATAATGCTCAACATGTGTCTCAAAAAGAGCACTATCTCTGTTTCTAACACTTTTGACATATGAGCTGTTCCACGGGAAAACCAACATTATGGACTCTGCGTGATGTATCGACCCCAGATCAGCCTGCGTAGTTCACGCAGGCTAATCCGGGCCGACACATTTCGTCTCAGGGGGATAGAGGTATAGAGTAATGATTCCCGGACCAGAAAATCCATAGGAAGCGAAAGTGTCTGTCCGGGTAAGCCTGCGCGGCATGCTTAGGTTGATCCGGGTCGATACTTTACGCAGAGACCACAATGTTGGTTTTCTCGCGGGAAGGCTCATATGTCGCCTGCTTACAGGTGTCTTAACTCGTCTGTATCAGGGAAGAGGGTATCAAACAATCTTTCTCTTATAAACAATAATTAATCGGATTTCTTTTCGTTTTGGGAATGTTGATCTGGAAATCGTTGTTATGAAACATTGTGTTGATAGCAACCACTCCTTTCCCCACAATTTGATCTCTTTTAAATGTGTATCACGGCGGAAACCGCATCAAATATACCTCATGTGGTTTTACTTTTAAAAGACCTTAACCATCCACACTTACAGAAAACTCTAAACGCAATGTCGAAAGATGACTTTTGTCACAATGTTTTATTTTTTTCAATTAAGTACATGTTCATTTTAAAGACAGTTCTAAAATTGTATTTATGTTTTCAGAGTTGTTTGTTGTACATGTTTTACATATGATTACGTGTTATGTTTCGAAAATGGGACCTTGTTCAAAAAGTAATGCAATGTCCCCTGTGGCAATAAACGAATGATTATGTTTTTCTTTGCTTTTTAATTAATGGCAAATAATTATTATTTATATATATTAAAACAAACAATATTACAATGGAAAGGCAGTGGTACTTGTGGATAAAATACAGACTACATATTCATGATTCCCTTTCTGGCAAAAGTTTCTTCATACCACGAGTACACGACACTTTATATTCTCTCCTTTGTAAACTAGCAGTGACGAAAACGGACTGGGGCGTGTGTCGGGCAAAGGGATTGTTATCTGATAAAATAGAATGGATGATAATTAATTTAATGTTATTTCAATTAAGATCCGCGAAACAATGGATTACGTCAACGAATTTCTTTATGTCACACAGGGGGCACTCTCACTGACTTAGTCCGTTTAACCATTTGCCACATATAGATCTATTTTGATTCATCTGCAGCAAACGACAAATTACTTAACCATTTCCCACTTATAGACGCATTTTGATGCATCTGCAGTAGATGACTTTTAAAAACATTGTGGCAAAAGAAGAAATTGCTCAAAACGAGCAATTTCTGCTTTTTCCACAATGTTTTCAACTCATTTTAATAGTTAAACTTTGATTTATTGAGATTTTTCATGTTATTGTCATTAAGTTTTGAAAGTCGTCTGCTGCAGTATTGTTGTATATGGGAAAAGGGTTAAAAACAATGTTTTCAACTCTATCCAATAACTATACCTACAGTAATAGAAATTGTTCGTGTTTTTGCACAGCTGTTCATGACATCTGCTACAGAATTGCTGGAAGAGGGAAAGGGGTTACCATTTTCCAACATATAGACACATTTCAAATCATCTGCAGCATGCGACCTTTGACACATTTTATTTGATGAGAATATATACATTTGCTACAGTGTATTCAATTTGATTCAATGATCATATTTTCATTTGCAGATCCTTTTCACATTTTTGGTTTTATGTTTTTAAAGTCGTCTGTTGTTTCTGTAATGTATGTGGGAAAGGGTTCACTAACCACATGGCAGATATGATGTTTTGTCGGTCACTTGAAAATAAAGCATTGAGTGAAAAATGAAACATTCATTGGAATAGTTCAAGTGTAGTTTTGATGCGGTGCTTGACAAGCTTGAGCGTTGTGAGAAAATGACAAATGAGTAGGGTTTGTAGTAATTAATCTATATACAGTCCATAGACCTTTATTCTATATTGTAGTAGATATTCGAAAGAGACCAAATTGTAAGATTGATTGATTGAAAGGGGTTTAACGCCGTTTTTAACAATTTCTGAGTTATATCACGGCGGCCATTTCACCTACTCATGCAGTTCCTGGGTTTCTCACACCAGTACTCCACACAACAATCTTCCCAAGAAACTTGCTGCTTTTCCACATAGACTTAGCTCATTGGTGGAAGACAAATGACGCATGTCGCAATGACTTTTGTCAAACGTCGGAAAGAAAGTTGGCCAAGTCGGGATTCGAACTCACAATCCCTGGATTGACAGCCCGCGTCTCTACCGACTGAGCTACTGACCAAATTGTAAGAATGTTTGTGATAATCTAAACCCTTTCCCACATAAATCAAATATGCGTCAGGCCTTTCAGCTGGTTTAATATAACTAATCGAGTTCCAGACGACTGTTTGCCACACTTATTGGCATTTCGTGATTGCGCGAGACATCTTGTGATTGGAGTTGGCGAAAGTTGGATTGTTTCGTTCCTATACCAATCCCGACCTCTTTGTCGTAGAACCTGAACATGTATACATGCTTTTTGATGATTGTAGAACAATACTCTTCCTTTAAGCGGATATCGAGCACGCTTTATAACTTGTGATTGGTGTTGGAGCAAGTTCGAAAGTGGATTAAATCTCATAATAGTATCAATAGATGTTTTAATATGATGTATATGTTCATATTAAACTACATGCAATTTCTGTTATATATGTATGGATGTTTTCATTTGACTATGCGATTATATATGCATAATTTCAATTAATATCTCCCCTCTATTCTGTTCTGTCCACACTTTTACAAGAGAAACGCAATGTCAAATCTTCGAGAAGAAATGTGTGATAATTCTCCGAAGTGATACATGATCCGATATTTGATATAACACATGATAGGAAAGGCGATAGACCGAAATACGTGTGTCTTTCACACGTTATGGGTGCACTGATCTTCCCTATCGTCATGATCTTTACACCTTTTTAAAGAATGGCATGCGAAGATCGATAACTGATAGACGTATCGATTCCAATTTATTGATAACTGTCTGATTGGGTATTGTGATAGTAATAATTGATACCCGATCTTCTTTAACCTTTTCCTCTCATATAGACGCTTTCTGACGTCTCTGCAGCAGACGGCTTTTTAAAATCATAGTGACAATTGAAGAAATTGCTCAAAACGAACAATTTCTTCTTTTGCCACAATGTTTTCCACTTTTAGTCATAGGTTATCCATTCAATTAAAGAGATTTTCTATGTTTTGACCAAATATGATCAAAGTCGTCTGCTGCAGAATTGTCATATGAGGGAAAGGGTTAACAGAATACCTGGCCGTTATGAATTCGATTATTACAGTAGTATCACAGATATGAAGCACCTTAGCCACGCCAACCGAAAACCGATCTTGTTGCATATGCGAACAGTCAGCCGAGTCCGTGAACATGACAATGGTTGGTCGATTGATTGATAAGTTTTTTACACCACTTTCAACTATGTTTCAGTTATATCACAGCGCTTCCTGGATAAGTTACCTGTACTACAGATAAATTTATTCTTAAACCAGCCAGCATTTTTACAGTATTTTGTATGACCCGGCCGGGGATCGAACCCGCGACCTCCCGCACTCGGGGCAGACGCTCTCCCACTACACCAAGGAGGCGGTCGATGCCAGGAAGCAGACATCGAGCGTGATTAATCTAAGCCAAAGGCTTGTTTCGAAATCGATGTAAAATAAATAAGTTTAATCTAAACAATAAACATGAAATATACACAAAATCGAATGGATATCATTCAAAAAAAATAAACAGGGCTTTTTAAAAAGAAAAATGCATATTATTAATAATATTTTTTTTTTTTTATGGAAACGTTTCACTAGACATCCTTGGTGTTATAGGAAAATAATAAATATGCAGTTGTTAACCCTTTCCCTCATATAGACGCTTTCTGACGACTCTGCAGCAGACGGCTTTTTGAAAACATGGTGACAAAAGAAGAAATTGCACAAAACGTGCAATTTCTCCTTTTGCCACAATGTTTTCCACTTTTTGTCATAGGTTATCCATTCAATTATGGAGATTTTCTATGTTTTGACAAAATACGTTGAAAGTCGTCTGCTGCAGAATTGTCGTACTATGAGGGAAAGGGTTAAACAAACGTCTCATTATATCTAAAAATCACACACTACTGTTTTACAACATAAATCATATGCTGTGGTTTGATCTGCTTTCACTTTTCCCAATGTCTTCGAAACGTTTAAAACTTGAGGATGAGTGGGTGGGTGGGGGTTTATCAATTTGGGTGTTTTCCTGGTGTTTCATCTTTTGTTCCTCTTTTTTTTTGTGAGAATCAGTATTGACGTAATGCCCTTACACATGCATACTATTGGTTTACATGCATAACCCACTTACTTCCCATATATCTTAAGATAAGGTCATAGCATGCGAACCAATGAACGCTGTTAACAAATAATAGACTACTTGCGTGTTCACGCTAATATTGATGTACGTGCATGTTTTAGTAAACGACTAGAACGTATGATAAACCCTTTCCCTTATGCAGATGTATTTCGACGCTTTGCAGAAAGAGTATTTTTAAAAAACATTGTAGCAACAATGAGACATCATTATTATGATCAATTCCTATCGGTTTCTGGAATTCAAACGTTTTAAAACATTGTAGCAAAAATGAGAAATCATTATGAATCATTCCTCTCGGTTTCTGGAATTCACACTTTTAAAAAAACATTGTAACAAGGATGAATTATCATGTTGAGCCATTCCTCTCGGATTCTGGAATTCACACTTTTAAAAAACATTGTAACAAGGATGATAAATCATTATGAGGCAATCCTCTCGGTTTCTGGAATTCACACTTTTAAAAAACATTGTAACAAGGATGAGAAATCATTATGAGGCAATCCTCTCGGTTTCTGGAATTCACACTTTAAAAAAACCATTGTAACAAGGATGAGTTATCATGTTGAGCCATTCCTCTCGGTTTCTGGAATTCACACTTTTAAAAACATTGTAACAAGGATGAGTTATCATGTTGAGCCATTCCTCTCGGTTTCTGGAATTCACACTCTAAAAAACATTGTAGCAAAAATGATACATCAATTTGGATTAGGAAGAGTGTTGTACACACACACGGCGTCAGGCATTTCAGCTGGTTTTATATAACTAATCGAATTCAAACTTTTTAAAACATTGGAGAACAAATGAGACATCATTATGAGACATTCTTCTCGGTTTCTGGATTTCAAACTTTAAAAAACATTGTAACAAGGATGAGTTATCATGTTGAGCCATTCCTCTCAGTTTCTGGAATTCACACTTTTAAAAAACATTGTAGCAAAAATGAAACATCATTATGATGCATTCCTCTCGATATTTGGAATTCAAACTTTTAAAACATTGTAGCAAAAATGAAACATCATTATGAGCCTTTCCTCTCGGTTTCTGGAATTTAAACTTTTTAAAAGCCTTGGATTAGGAAGAGTGTTGTACACACACAAACGGCGTCAGGCCTTTCAGCTGGTTTTATATAACTAATTGATTTTTGGAATTCAAACTTTTTAAAACATTGGAGAAAAAATGAGACATCATTATGAGACATTCTTCTAGGTTTCTGGAATTGAAACTTTAGAAAACACTAAGCAAGAATGAGACATCATTATGAGCCATTCCTCTCGGTTTTTGGAATTCACACTTTTAAAAAACATTGTAGCAAAAATGATACATCAATTTGAGCCATTCCTCTCGGTTTCTGGAATTCAAACTTTAAAAAAAACCTTTGGATTAGGAAGAGTGTTGGACAAACAAAATGGCGTCAGGCCTTTCAGCTGGTTTTATATAACTAATCGAGTACCAGACGACTGTCTGGACACACGTATTGTCATTTCGTGATTGCGCGAGACATCGTGTGATTGGGTGTTTGCGAAATTTGGATTGTTCCGTTCCTACATTAATCCCGACCCCTTGTCGTAGAACCTGAAACGGTATACATTAACATGCTATTTGATGATTGTAGAAATATAAGTCGTGGCGATGAACGGTACAGATTCCCAATTGGGCTTGTTTACGTGAGCCCTAGCCAGCCCGTCCAAAGACAATACAGAATTTAAACCATGTACTTGAACTCTGGCCTAGCCTGCCCGTCCAAGGACAATACCGAATTTAAACCATGTACTTGAACTCTGGCATAGCCTGCCCGTCCAAGGACAATACCGAATTTAAACCATGTACTTGATCTCTGGTATTCCACACATGCACCTTTAAAGAGGACTTTAATACATATAAGCCAAAATAATCGAAAAACACCATAATGGATTTTCTTTTTTTTGAGAACGCTTGGGGAAAAAGAGGAAATTTCTCATGATGAGCAATATGGTTGTAGGACGATTTGGCCAACGGATGTTTTGGCCCTGATGTTTCATCCTAGGACCTTTTGGCCAAGGACTTTTTGGCCAGCCATTCTTATCAAATAGGATACCGAGCAATATAGCTCCAATTTTGCAACAATGCTTTTAACTCTATTCAATTGTGGATCTTTCACTTAAATACATTTGATGTACATGTAGATGCTGCAGATTGTTAGTGGGAAAGAGCTAAATGATGCTGACACGGAGATGTAATGAAACATTGTAACCAAGAGAACAAAAGCGACGGCAGACATTTCAGGTGGTTTTATGTAACTAATCCCGAGTACCAGACGGTCGTTTGCCAAATTGGTTGACTTTATTATGATTACCATGATCTTATAGTGATTGGTGATAGAAACGGACCAAAGGTTCTGCTTAAATTTTTTCAGGCCAGAATTCCCTAAAGGTAGAATCGTCCATGTTCGAAATCGGACGATCTAATTATTTGTGGAATAAGAGTTAAAATATATTGCAATTTGCCATTGGTGCCGAACAAGTAAAGCTGGTATTAAGCTCGCGTTCTTTAAGAATTATTGTTTCGCCATTCGTCAAACATATGGACTGCGCCAGGCGACTAAGGGTCTTAACGCCTGTATAAATTCGGGCTTTGCAAGCGCAATGTATCACCAGAAGCTTTCTTCTATCCGTCCTCATGTACTTAAGCCATGTAGCAAATTTCGGCCGATAAATCCAACTAATTACCACAGACCTTTGATTGATGCCAAACAGGTTATGCAATAAGACCACGTTTTGCGTGTCGTGTCCCGTGTATCATTCGGTAAGCAGCTGCATGTCATTCCGATTTATCACGTTCATATATTACATGTCTAGATGATTTACAAAACATATTGTATTAGTATTATTGGGTATCATTGAACGTCATGTCCCTCCATCTCCTGGCTTGCTATGATTGTTCGACAATAGACCCGACGACAGACCATTCAGGCGGTTTTGTATAACTAATCTAGTGCCAGACGGACGTTTGACAAACTGGTTGACATTGTTTTATTGCCAAAGACTTCTTGTTGGTGGTGTTGGCGCACGTACAACGTTTATATATTAAAATAGACTGTTCTATGTTCGAAATCGGGCGACCCCATCTTTCGTTGAATATGAGTTATGATATATACATTCGGGCTTTGCCAGCGCACAGTACCACCAGAAACTATCTTCTGTCTGTCTTCATTTACTAAAGCCATGTAGTAAAATTCTAACGAAAAACCGAACTGATTACCATAGACCTTTGATTGATGCAAAAAAGGATATGAAATTGGACAACGTTTTGCCCGTCGCGTCCAGAGTACCTACCATTCGGTTAGCAGCTGAACGCCATTCTGATTTATCACGTTCATATATTATATGTCTAGATGATTTACAAAAATAATATTGTTTTAGCTTTTATTTCGTATCAAATACCAACCTAGTCCACCATCTCCTGGATTGCGACGATTGTTGGTCAATCGACCCGGCGACGGACCGTTCAGGCGGTTTTGTATAGCTACTCTTGTGCCAGACTGTCGTTTGACAAACTGGTTGACATTCTATAAGAGCCAGTGACTTCTTATTAGTGGTGTTGGCGCACGTAAGATTGGTACGTTCCTATAATTAATCTAGACCCTTTGTTATACAGTCTAAAGTTCGTGTCGTTTGGCTCTTTGTAATTGTCACGAACTACTTTGGATTGGTGTCGGGTTGAATTGGACTAATCTAGTTCTTAGGGAAGGCTTGTGTTTTGATGATTGTAGAACAATACTTCTGCCTCAAGTTCATATGAAGCACGCGTAATATATATTTCCTACATCATTGTTATGATAAATGTTCCATTCTTCTACTGTTTGTCATTAGATATGATGTTTTTTGTTAAAACTAAGATCGATCGATCGTCATAGCTAATACAATTAAAATAACCTTTTTTTTAAGTGGTGAGTAACATTTTCATTGTTTTTACTAACATGAATAAACCCAAGAACACTAGTGCATCAAAATGAAACGTATTAATAAAGTTTAGTTCTGATGCCGGGAATCGAACTAAGGCCGACTGGGTGAAAACCAGGAATCCTAACCACTAAACCACATCGGATTTCTGTAAGATATCATAAATAGTATGCATCATTGATATTATCGACCTTATATTACTCATTACATTGATTATGCATTATGCATTATTATGAGGCATTCCTGTCGGTTTCTGGCACTCAAACTTTAATAAATATTGTAGCAAAAATGAGGCATTATTATGAGACATTCCTGTCGGTTTCTGGAATTCAAACTTTTAAAAAACATTGTAGCAAACATTAGGCATTATTATGAGCCATTCCTCTCGGTTTCTGGAATTCAAACTTTTAGAAACAATGGATTAGGAAAAGTGTTGGACAAACAAAATGGCGTCAGGCCTTTCAACTGGTTTTATATAACTAATCGAGTACCAGACGACTGTTTGCCACACGTATTCGCATTTCGTGATTGCGCGAGACATCATGTGATTGGGTGTTTACGAAAGTTGGATTGTTCCGTTCCTACATTAATCAGGACCCCTTGTCATAGAACCTGAAACGGTATACATGTACATGCTTTTTGATGATTGTAGAACAATACGCTACATTTAAGCGGATATCCAGCACGCTTTATAACTTGTGATTGGTGTTGAAGTTGGATTAAATATCATATACTGCAATATAGACCGACTGTTTTCAGTTGATTAATTGAAAAACAAAACAAAACAAACAAAAAATAGCTTACACGAAGCACACGTCAGACAAAACAACGATGCCCGCTTTTAATGAATTAATTTATTTATTCATATTTTTGGTATGTACACAACAATTATTAAGTAGAAATATAAAGCGTGGCGATGAATGGTACAGCTTCCAATTGGACTTGTTCACGTGAGCCCTAGCCCGTCCGTCCAAAGACAATACAGAATTTAAACCATGTACTTGAACTCTGGTATTCCGCGCATGCACCTTTAAACGACTTTTGAAAACATTGCTCCAAGAACACTTTAATACATGTAAGCCAAAATAATCCAAAATAGCTTTGAAGGAAATACATTTTTATTGATAACACATTGTGGAGAAAGGGGCAATTTCTCATGATGAGCAATAGCCCCCATTTTGCAACAATGCTTTTAACTCTATTCAATTGTAGATCTTTCACTTAAATTAATTTTATGTATATGTAGATGCTGCAGAATGTTAGTGGGAAAGAGCTAAATGATGCTGACACGGAGATCTAATAAAAACATTGAAACCAAGAAAACAAAAGCGACGGCAGACATTTCAGGTGGTTTTATGTAACTTATCCCGAGGACCAGACGGCCGTTTGCCAAATTGGTTGACTTTATTATGATTACCATGATCTTATAGTGATTGGTGATAGAAACGGACCAAAGGTTCTGCTTAATTTTTTTCAGCCCAGAATTCCCTAAAGGTAGAATCTTCCATGTTCGAAATCGGACGATCTAATTATTTGTGGAATAAGAGTTAAAATATATTGCAATTTGCCATTGGTGCCGAACAAGTAAAGCTGGTATTAAGCTCGCGTTCTTTAAGAATCATTGTTTTGCCATTGGTCAAACATATGAACATCGCCAGGCGACTAAGGGTCTTAACGCCTGTATAAATTCGGGCTTTGCAAGCGCAATGTATCACCAGAAGCTTTCTTCTATCCGTCCTCATGTACTTAAGCCATGTAGTAAATTTCGGACGATAAACCCAACTAATTACCACAGACCTTTGATTGATGCCAAACAGGATTGCAATAAGACCACGTTTTGCGTGTCGTGTCCCGTGTACCATTCGGTAAGCAGCTGCATGTCATTCCGATTTATCACGTTCATATATTACATGTCTAGATGCTTTACAAAACATATTGTATTAGTATTATTGGGTATCATTGAACGTCATGTCTCTCCATCTCCTGGCTTGTTATGATTGTTCGAGAATAGACTCGGCGACGGACCATTCAGGCGGATTTGTATAACTAATCCAGTGCCAGACGGTCCTTTGATAAACTGGTTGACATTTTATTATTTTCAGAGACTTCTTGTTGGTAGTGTTGGCGCAAGTAAGATTGGTATGTTCCTATCATTAATCCAGACCCTTTGTTATACAGTCTAAATGTTGGGTCGTTTGGTTCTTTGTAATTGTCACGAACTTCTTGAGACTATTGTCGGGTTGAATTGGACTAATCTAGTTCTACCTTTAATCCAGACCATTGTTTAAAGTCTTAGAGAAGGTTTGTGTTTTGGTGATTGCGAACAATACTCTATATTAAGTGGGGAGGAACATACTCATTGCAGTAAAATGAAAAGCATTAATAAAATTAAGTTCCGATGCCGGGAATCGAACCCGGGCCGCCTGGGTGAAAACCAGGAATCCTAACCACTAGACCACATCGGATATCTGAGCGGCTATCATAAATTGTATTGGTGGTTAAGATTATTGATGTTATATTACACATTTAAATGACAAATGAAATTATTGGAAAATTACAAATGTGAATATACCCGTATGAGTTAACACACACACACACACACACACACACACACACACACACACACACACACACACACACACACACGCAAATAAACTGTCGATGAGAAGTAACTGATATGCCAGTAAACACTTAGTATTTACCAAAATAAGCGAAGAACGCTATGACTGAAAGATTCTCTGTTAAAGAGATAAACACATTATGGCAAAAGGTGAAATTTCTCATTATGGGCAAGTTCACCCTTTTGGTAGAGTGATTGCAAGTCTATTCAATAATGGATCTTTCGCTTAAAGAAATTGTAATTCAGTTTTCACAGTATTCTGCCGCAGCTTGATTGTTAGTGGGAAAGAGCTAAATGATGCTGAAATGGAAATGTAATAAAACATTATAATGAATACAACAAACCCGATGGTAGATCTTTCAGGTGGTTTTATGTAACTTATACCGAGTACCAGACGGCCGTTTGCATACTTGGTTGACATTTAATGATTACCAAGAAGCTATTGTGATTTATGTTGGCGCAAGTTGGAATATTACGTCCCTACCTTTAATGCAGGTCCTTTATTAGCAAGCATGTTATGTATGTGGTTCCATGATTGACGACCAAAAAGTCTGCTTCAATTTTGCTTATCGCCGAATAACCTTAAATAGTTACTTTCATGTTCGAAATCGGGCGACTCATTTTCTCATGTAACAAGAGTTAAATATATTGGAATATTTTGATAACCAAAAGGCTAACAATGCTGATATTATTTGATACAGCTCGTTACGACTAGACTATTTCCATCTGTATCGTTTGTCCACAAAATAAATAATACTATTGGCGCTGTATTAGTTAAGCTGGTATCAAGCACGCGTTCTTTAAGGATTATTTTTATTACGTGGAATTGTTTCTTCATTGGTCAAACAAATGAACCGAGTCAGATGACTAAGGGTCTTAATGCCTGTATAAAATCGGGCTTTGCAAGCACAAAGTACCACCAGAAACCTTCTAATCGTAATCATATATTTCAAACATGTAGTCAATTTTGGACGATAAGCCAAACGGGTTTTCACAGATTTTGATTGATGCCAAAAAGGATATGCAATAAGACCTCGTGTTGCCTGTCGTGTCTCGTGTACCATTCGGTAAGCAGCTGCATGCCATTCCGATTTATCACGTTCATATATTACATGTCTTGATGATTTACAAAAAAGAAATATTGCTTTAGTATTATTTCGTATCATTGACCATCCAATCCCATCATCTCCTGAAATGCGACGATTGTTTGACAATAGACCCGGCGACGGACCGTTCAGGCGGTTTTGTAAAACTGCTCTAGTGCCAGACGATCGTTTGACAAACTGGTTGACATTTTATAATTGTCAGAGACTTCTTGATGGTGGTGCTGGCGCAAGTAAGATGGGTACACGCCTATCTTTAATCCAGACCTTTTGTTATCAAGTTTAAAGTGTGTGTCGTTTGGTTCTTTGTAATTGTCACGATACTCTTTTGATTGGAGTCGGGTTGAATTGGACTAATCTAGTTCTACCTTAAATCCAGACCCTTGTTTAATAGAGAAGGCATGTGTTTTGGTGATTGCAGAACAATACTTCTGCTTCAAGTTGATATGAAGCACGCGTAATATATATTTCCTTCATCATTGTTATGACATATGTTCCCTTGTTCTACTGTTTGACATTAAAATGTTGATGATTTCTGTTAATCTCAAACGTCCTTATTATGTTGGATATGTTTCTGGAATTCAAACGTTTAAAACTATTGTCGCAAAAATGAGACATCATTATAGGTAATTCCTCTCGGTTTCTGGAAATCAATTTTTTAAAACCATTATTTCAAAAATGAGACATCATTATGAGTAATTCCTCTCGGCTTCTGGAATTCAATTTTTTAAAACCATTGTCGCAAAAATGAGACATCATTATGAGTAATTCCTCTCGGTTTCTGGAATTATTTTTTTTAAAACCATTATCGCAAAAATGAGACATCATTATGAGACATTCCTCCCGGTTTCTGGAATTCAAACTTTTAAAAAGATCGTAGCAAAAATGAGACATCATTATTAAAATCAATTCCTCTCGGCTTCTGGAATTCATTTTTTTGAAAACCATTGTAGCAAAAATGAGACATCATTATTATAATCAATTCCTCTCGGTTTCTGGAATTTAAACTTTAACAAACAATACAATACAATACAATACAATACAATACAATACAATCTTTATTCAGCATTAAACATCATATACAAACGTTCATAGCCTTCATCAATTACAAAATACACATTTATAAGCCGTCATAATGACAACTTTAAAAAACATTGTAGCAGAAATGAACATAATTATGAGCCATTCCTCTCGTTTTCTGGAATTCAAACTTTAAAAAAACATTGTAGCAAAAATGAGACATCATTATGAGTCATTCCTGTCGGTTTCTGGAATTCAAACTTTAAAAACATTGGATTAGGAAGAGTGTTTAACAAACAAAATGGCGTCAGGCCTTTCAACTGGTTTTATATAACTAATCGAGTACCAGACGACTGTTTGCCACACGTATTCGCATTTCGTGATTGCGCGAGACATCATGTGATTGGGTGTTGGCGAAAGTTGGATTGTTCCGTTCCTACATTAATCCCGACCCCTTTGTCGTAGAACCTGTAACGGTATACATGTACATGCTTTTTGATGATTGTAGAACAATACGTTTCATTTAAGCGGATATCCAGCACGCTTTTTAACTAGTGATTGGTGTTGAAATTGGATTAAATATCATATATTACAATATAATCCGACTGCTTTCAGTTGATTGATTGAAAAACAAAACAAAACAATCAAAAAAGAAAGAAAAAATAGCTTATACGAAGCACACGTTGTTGTAGCTGTATTCTAACAAACCGATACTCGCTTTAAATTAATTAATTAATTTATTTATATTTTGGTATGTACACACACATTATTAAGTAGAAATATAAGGCGTGGCGATGAATGCTACAGCTTCCCATTGGGCTTGTTCACGTGAGCCCTAGCCTGCCCGTCCAAAGACAATACAGAATTTAAACCCTGTCCTTGTGGATCTTTCGCTTAAATACATATGATGGACATATAGATGTTGCAGATTGTTAGTGGGAAAGAGCTAAATGATGCTGACACGGAGATGTAATCAAACATTGTAACCAAGAGAACAAAAGCGACGGCAGACATTTCAGGTGGTTTTATGTAACTTATCCCGAGGACCAGACGGCCGTTTGCCAAATTGGTTGACTTTATAATGATTACCAAGATCTTATAGTGATTGGTGATAGAAACGGACCAAAAGTTCTGCTTAAACTCTTTCAGGCCAGAATTCCCTACAGGTAGAATGTTCCATGTTCGAAATCGGACGATCTAATTGTTTGTTGAATAAGAGTTAAAATATATTGCAATTTGCCATTGGTGCCGAACAATTAAAGCTGGTGGTATTACGTAAAGCTGGTATTACGCTGGCGTTTTTTAAGAATTATTGTTTTGCCATTGGTCAAACATATGAACCGCGCCAGGCGACTAAGAGTCTTGATACCTGTATAAATTTGGGCTTTGCGAGCCCACAGCCCCCCCCCCCCCCCCCCCCCCCCCCCCCCCCAGAAACCTTCTTCAATCCGTGTTCATGTAATTTAGCCTTCAGTAGTAAATTTCGGCCGATATACCCAACCGATTACCACAGACCTTTGATTGATGACAACAAGGATATGCAATAAGACCACGTATTGCCCGTCGCGTCCCAAGTACCATTTCGGTAAGCAGCTGCATGTCATTTTGATTTATCACGTTCATATATTACATGTCTAGATGCTGTACACACAAATATTGTATTATTATTATTTGGTATCATTTACCATCATGTCCCTCGATCTCATGGCTTGCTATGCTTGTTCGACAATAGACCCGTCGACAGACCATTCAGGCGGTTTTGTTTAACTGATCTAGTGTTAGACGGTCGTTTGACAAACTGGTTGACATTTTATTATTGCCAGAGACATCTTGTTGGTAGTGTTGGCGCACGTAAGATTGGTCCATTCCTTTCAATAATCCAGACTCTTTGTTATCAAGTATAATCTAAAAGTGTGTCGTTTGGTTCTTTGGAACTTCTTTGGATTGGTGTCGAATGGAATTGGACTAATGTAGTTCTACCTTTAATCCAGACCATTGTTTAAAGTCTTGTGTTTAATTGCCGAACAATAATTCTGCTTCAAGTTGATCTGAAGCGCGCGTAATATATATGTCCTACATTATTGTTATGACAAATGTTCCCTTCTTCTACTGTTTTGCATTAACATGTTGATGATTTGTGTTAACAGCAAACGTTTTTATTATGCCGGATCGATCGTTAGTGCAAGTAGAATGAAAATAATCTTTATCATACTCATTGTTTACCAAAGAAGACTACTGCAGTAAAATGAAACGCATTAATAAAAAATGAGTTCCGATGCCGGGAATCGAACCCGGGCCGCCTGGGTGAAAACCAGGAATGCTAACCACTAGACCACATCGGATACCGGTGCACCTAGCTTTCATAACCTGGTGTGTTGGACAGATCGTCGATATTATATTATCCATTTAAATGATAAATGCAACTCTATTCAACTGATTGATTGGAGTTTAACGCCGTTTTTAACAATTTCTCAGTTATATCACGGCAGCATGTTCTCCTACTCATGCATTTCCTGGTTTTCCCACACCAGTAATCCAAACAACAATCTTCCCAAGCAACTCTATTCAATAATGTATCCTTCGCTTACAGAGCTTTTAAAGGGACTGAACACCATAATGGTCCAAAATCGTTATATTTTATACTTATTCTAATTAATCCACAATACGTCGATATATATGTAACGGAATGTTGTAGAAGGTCGTACAAGTCTTGTTTTTCATTATTTCATAGGAAATGAGCAGTTAAAAAAACGTCCGCTCCGTGTTTTCCCGTTTAAAAATACCGTGGAATTTCCTCTTGCTCATTTGAATTTGTGGATTCAATTCGGCATTCTCTAACACTATCGACTCATTACATTCATGTATGCGTGAGTGTAAGGAACGACAACCATGCTTGCTGACCAACATTTATGCATTAACCTTTTCAGTACCGAATTCCCTAAAGTTGACTGTTCTATGTTCGAAATCGGACGATTTCAATTTTTCATGTAATAAGAGTTAAAAGATATTGAAATATTTTGATAACTAAAAGGCTGAAATCATTTGATACAGCTTGTTACGACTAGACCATCTGCATCTGTATCGTTTTAAAAATCTCAAATTTACCATTAGCGCTGAAACAGTTAAACTGGTATCAAGTACGGATTCGTTAAGAATTATTCAATTGTTATGTCGCAGAAATTTTGTTTCGCCATTGGTCAAACATATGAACCGCGCCAGGCGACTAAGAGTCTTGATGCCTGTATACATTCGGGCTTTGCGAGCCCACAGTTCCTGCAGAAATCTTCTTCTATCCGTGTTCATGTCCTTTAGCCTTCAGTAGTAAATTTCGGCCGATAAATCCAACGGATTACCATATACGTTTAATTGATGCCAAAAAGGATATGCAATAAGACCACGTTTTGCGTGTCGTGTCCCGTGTACTATTCGGTAAACAGCTGCATGTCATTCTGATTTATCATGTTCATATATTACATGTCTAGATGATTTACGAAATAATATTGTATTAGTATCATTGGGTATCATTGACCATTATGTCCCTCCATCTTCTGGCTTGCTTTGATTGTTTGACAATAGACCCGACGACAGACCGACCATTCAGGCGGTTTTGCATAACTAATCTAGTGACAGACGGTCGTACGACAAACTGGTTGACATTTTATAATTGCAAGAGACTTCTTGTTGGTAGTGTTGGCGCAGGTAAGATTGGACCGTTCCTATCTTTAATTCAGACCTTTTGTTATCAAGTCTAAAGTTGTGTCGTTTGGCTCTTTGTAATTGTCACGAACTTCTTTGGATTGGTGTCGTGTTAAATTGGACTAATCTAGTTCTACCTTTAATCCTGACCATTGTTGTAAAGTCTTAGAGAGGGTGTGTGTTTTGGTGATCGCAGAACAATACTTTTGCTTCAAGTTGATATGAAGCACGCGTAATATAGATGTCCTACACCATTGTTATGTCAAATGTTCCCTTGTTCTATTTGTTGACATTAAAATGTAATGATTTGTCTTAGTACAATGAAACTCATCTGCATTAAGTGTTGATCAACATATTCATTGTTTTTCCTGACATAACTAACCCAAGAACAATACTGCAGCAAAATGAAACGTATCAATAAAATATAGTTCAGATGCCGGGAATCGAACACGGGCCGCCTGGGTGAAAACCAGGAATCCTAACCACTAGACCACATCGGATTTCTGTAAAATGTCATAAATAGATCATTAAAATTATCGATCTTATATAACCCATTACATTGATTGATAAATTTACATTTTGTGAAATTACAAATATATTCGCAAGATTGATCGTGGGACAGGTGAATATGCAGGTCGTGTACATGTATTTCCAATAATATGCCCTCCTTGGCGCTCAGGGTTGCGGGGTTAGCATTACGACTGGTGTCAGAATACATGGGTCAGTCGTATGTGTATCTTACCCAGGAAACGCCGTGATCTAACTGAACAATGTTGGTAGCGGCGTAAAACACCAAGCAATCAATCAATCAATCAATCAATCAAATCAGGTTCGCGTGAAACTTCGGTTAGTTTCCAGACATGTCTCCCTTTTTCTTCTTACCACAATTAGCTTCATCAACATGAAAACATAAATCAGTACACTGAAGAGTTCTTATAAAGTGTTGGTTTTTAACGAATTATTTTTTCTCAAAAAATAATACAGTTAACGCGATCGTGTTTTTTTCCGGAAGTCACGGTTAAACTACACTTCCGCTTAGAATACACATTCGCTGCACCTAAATAGTCCTAGTATTTTTTCGATATTAAAATGACTTCTACGTGTTATTTCAATACAGTGAAGTCATAATTATACTATCAAATCATCATAGATAATTAATTATCTAGAAAATATCAAATTAACAGTACGCGCATATATATTTCATTTGTCGGCAGGTACGTATAAGGCACGAGTATGAATTTTAGTCGAGAAGTCGACCCCACGCTGTATAGAACAATGTTAATCTCACACATATGCCACTACGCAGAGCTGAGTGAAATAGTCAGTGTGCATTTTAAACGCTCGCATCGCTGTTGTTTCTCCTTTTTCCAACATGATAACGATGATCAAAGGGGCTTTCTAATTATAGATCATGGTTTACATACGCTCGCATTCAGTTAGCTTAATATATATACAAAAGTAACGCTCATACATTGTATCAAAGTACCGTGGTGTAATGGATAGCATGTAGAACTACTAATCTTGGACTATTTAAGGACGCGAGTTCGAGTCCCAACAAGAAAGTTCTGGTTTTTTTTTTTTTAATTCTTATTTTATGCGATTTGTTAAACATTATAGATTTATAATAATTAATTCACTCACATGAAACATAGTTATAATATAAGCCGAAATCCTGGATCCGCCCCTGGTGACGAAAACAAATCGAACTAACAATGTAAATCTCACAAATATGCCATGGGTGTTTTGACAGACTTTACGCAGAGCTCAGTGAAAGAGTTAGTGTGCATGATAAACGCTCGCATCGCCGTTGAAATGCTACATTTACTAAAACTGTCAACTGATAAAAAAAATCTCTGGACAAAAATATTAATAATAATAAAATAGACTTAATTGTGCAATAGCATGATCAATTGCATTCATAAATTAGATTTTACAATACATGTTCAAAATAATTCGTTACCAGTACTTCAATACTTTGATTGGATATCACTTTGGGCGAGTTCGGATGGGATCCGAGAACAGCCCGAGTGCACTCGGAATCCATGTGAACGGTGATACTTTTAACCTTAGTGACGTCATTTTGACCTTTTGACCCGAATCCTAATAACCCACCTCAAGCCTGGGGTTACTAGCATTTCAAAATGGTGACCAACGATGTTTATTACTCATTCGGAATTGCTTCACCAATGGATGATGAAGGATTACGGTATTACCCGAGTAGTTCCGAATGGTTTACTACTAAGACGAGGAAACACCGTTCAGATGGAAAGCATAAGTGCGCATGTTTTCTGAATTTATATTTAGACATGACGTACAGTTCTCTATCCTAGAGAAGCCCATCCGAACTCGCCCTTTGTGTTATACCGAGTTATCTAACATTTTACAGCGGAAAATACTCGGTGATCAATGCTGATAATGATTGATAACGGAAATACCCGAGGGGTTCCGATTGATGATGATGGATGACGGAATTACCCGAGGAGTTCCGATTGCGGAGTTCATGACAAAATTAAAAACGAAATTTACCTTGTTGAAATAATAGTAAAATAAGGATTTTTTAAAAACTTTAATCTTCTATGTAAAAGTATAATGTGATGTGTTACCTTTTACGATACTGGTACATGTGATAGGTTTCATAATGGAACAATACTACTCGGATATGTATTATTAGGGTAGCATGCGAAAGTGGACTGAGTGTGCATTTATCTCCACTATCAGGTAATGGTACATGTATATAAAATAAATAATTGATACACCAGGAACGTAGATATTATCAACGTCACTGGCTAACAATGTTGTGATGTTTCATACAAAATTGATATCCGATGTGGTCTAGTGGTTAGGATTCCTGGTTTTCACCCAGGCGGCCCGGGTTCGATTCCCGGCATCGGAACTAACGTTTTATTAATGCGTTTCATTTTGTCATAACTTTTGTTGAGGTTTTGTTCATAGTAAGTTAACAATTCTAGTTAAACACGAATCAGCTCACTTAGGACTCATTATTACGTGAAAACCGCATGCTGCATGCGTTGATAAACAAGGAATGTTAAACAGTGATGCAGACGAATGGATATACATATATTTGCATGTTGATGAGTTACGTGTCAAAGAAAAGGGCACATATACACATGTTCCGAAATTACTGAACTGTTTATATCTTTGTTACTTTCTTAGAGTACATGATTGTTGTGTGGAGTACTGGTGTGAGAAAACCAGGAAATGCACGAGTAGGTGCACTGGCCGCCGTGATATAACTGAGAAATTGTTAAAAACGGCGTTAAACCCCAATCAATCAATCATTCTTAGAGTACATACAGAGTTACCATAAATCTCCGCGATATTATTGATAACTGTTTTCCTTGTAACATACATATGAGCCGTCCCACGAGAAAACCATCATAATGGATTCTGCGTAATGTATTGACCCAGATCAACCTGCGAAGTCCTGTAATCCGGGCCGACACATCCCGTCTCAGGGGGATAGAGGTATATAACATAACATAATTGTATTGGCATACAGAAAATACATATTCATAGCCAACATGAGTGATATACAATTAGAAAAAAGAATAAACATACAAAAGTTGCCAGGTGGTGTAGCTAAAAAGACCGAACATATCAACATATAGACTGGCAACAGTCCTTATGGTTATTTTTCAATGTTACAATGGGGGAGAACTCTAATAGACAAAATATGCATTACTCTGATTATCGTCCTTAGGACTTGACCATAATCTCTATGTTTCAGACACCAGTTGAAATGCAGCATATAATAATAAACATAGAGCCTTGTGCCAGGCTAATCAACATATAAAGTTTACAGTTTACAGAGAAGTGTCAATAATTGAATAATTATATTATCATTAATCATTCAATCATGTTTTCACTTGATTATATGTCGTATATATATAGTAATCATTCCCGAAACAGAAAATCCACAGGAGGCGAAAAGTGTCTGTCTGTGTTAGTCTACGCGGCTTGCTTCGGCTGATCCGGGTCGACACTTTACGCAGAGTCCACATTGTTGGTTTTCTCGTGGGACGGCTCATATCTATTAGTTCCCATGCCAACACTCCCTACTAATACAAAAACCTCTGTCTTTACCATTTCGACCTGCATTTTCACATGTCCTACGTTTACACTTACGGATATATTTCCAAATGTGTGAATTTATCAGTCTTTTAGTTCGTTCTTTACTGGTGTGGGAAAACCAGGAAATGCATGAGTAGGTGAACTGGCTGCCGTGATATAACTGAGAAATTGTTAAAAACGGGTAATATGGGTAATATAATATCAACGATCTGTCCAACACACCAGGTTATGAAAGCTAGGTACACAGGTATCCGATGTGGTCTAGTTGTTAGGATTCCTGGTTTTCACCCAGGCGGCCCGTTTTCGATATATTTTTTTTATCAATTTTTACCACTACTGTTTTATATAATTGGGATTTATTCGATTTGTTATCGCGTGATAGCTCCGGGGTTAAAGGGCGTGACTCTAGAAGCATATTATATAGAAACTACTAGGTCGTTGTTTCGAATCCGAAATTATTATCATTGTATATGCCGCGGTTTGATTGGAACCCGTCAACATTAGGAAGTGATTCCAGTCGATTGTCGTTGTCTGGATTTTTAACTTAGCAGTGTTTACCCTTTCCCTAATGAAACAAATATGCAGCAGAAAAACTATGGAAAATCTTTATAAAGTAAAGATTAATTATTGAAAAGAGTTACAAAAACATTGTTGCAAAAGGAGAACTTGCTTATTATGGGCACTTTCTCCATTTGTCACAATTTTCATTTTTAAAAGAGGTCAGAGAGCGTGTTCATGTAGGGTCAACATTTCCTTGGCCTTGTACAACAACAATATGTATTGGAATAACGTACAGGTATTTCAAACCTGCTTGCCGGAATTATTTTGTGTCACGTTTTGACGACAGTCACTTTAGCTCTCGAATAATGTTAAGTCAAAACCACAGTAGAACTTACTTTTTGAAATTGTTGGTACAAAGTCAATATACACAACGGAAACAAAACAAGGTCTAGCTTTCTTGCGTTTCTTCTTATTCTGTTTTCCTTATTGCATACCAAAGACTTAAACAATGGTAGTAATGGCTGACCTGGCGCGCAGGGTTGCTTGGTTAGCCTTCACAACTGACTGTCAGGTGTCAGAGAAAATGGACCAGTAGTACTGGTAACTCACTCAGGAAACGCCGAGATATAACAGAAAAGTTGTTGAAAGCGGCGTTAAACTTAAACAGTTAAACAATGAATTAATCAATCATAACTGCATATCTTTTTATTCAACAAACCAATAGTCTATACCAATATATTGCCGTCTCTGCAATCTCACCCTGCATTTTAATATGTCCAACTTTAATCCTCTGGCAGATTGGTTAGCATCGGGAAACCGGACGTCCCGGATTCGATCCCCAGTCGCGTCTGCCATCGCGGAGTTCACATGGGCAAGGCACATTTCCTAGACTATTGCTGGTTTTGTTTACCCAGGAAATAAACTGTCATCGCGAAATTACTGAAATAATATTGAAAACGGCGTGAAACCCTTATAATTATCCGACATATTCAGGTGAGTAATGAAAGATCGTTTATATTAACATCAACTACATACTCAGATATCCTATATCCGATGTGGTCTAGTGGTTAGGATTCCTGGTTTTCACCCAGGCGGCCCGGGTTCGATTCCCGGCATCGGAATTATGTTTTTGCTCATCGACATAGCAATGTATCGTTGAAGTATACTTCAACATTTAGAAGTAAAATATATGATTTCGCCTCCCAAACACACACTGTTATGCCATAGAATTGCCTAAGCAGCGCTACCATAGTTTCAGATTTTTTTTTTAAGTCACATGATGTAAATGACTGAGAGCACAAAAATCGGTACGCCAAAAAATAGTGCAAAAAGGTTTTGACTGAATGACGATTGCAAACATAAGCAAAAGTCAGATAAGTAAAAAAAAATCAACTTATCCTAGGTAACCAGATAAAAAAGGAAGTCTCTGAATGTGTAAATAACATATTTAATTGTAATAAAGGATATAAAGGATCTGACATAAGTTGTCATTTTATAAAAAGTTTTATTAAACGAGTTCAAGAAATTCGTTATTAAGGCGAGCTAAATAACACATTTCTTGGACGAGTGTAATAAACGCTATAAAATGACAACGAATATCAGATTCCTTTTATCACATGACGAAAAACAAGAAGAAAACCGGGTTTTCCAAAGCTATTTTAATTTCGTCAGTAAACCGTATAACAATGCCGCCAATAATTATGCCGAGGTCATACGCGGTCAGAAAATAGTCCCAACATCTCCGTTAGTAAATCAACTTCAAAATTAATGCCATCACTGTGTAGATTTCACCCTCCGTAGAACTTTAATGAATGATAATGGTCCCTTTACTTCGTCTTTCTAGCGTGACCTTTGTGTTTACCGGATACACGTTGTCAGCCATTTTGTAAACATTCGCGGATGAATACAAAAATAGTGTTTTGGTTATGTTATATTACACACGTTACATATAAAGAAATAATCCGCTGTGGTCGAGTGGTTAGCGTCGGGGATTTCGAAACCAATGTTTACCCAGGGATCATGAATAATTAAATTTAATTGCGCGCTAAATGACATTAGCTGTCGATGCGCCATAAAACAATATACATTCTTTATAAAGAAATACGTAATGGGTATATTAGATCGGATACAAGCATTGTCATGTGATAAAAGGATATCCCTACGCTTCCCCCTCTAATATACTCAAGTTTGTACACACTGCGTAGACAAATTACCCTTTGTAAATTGGAACCCTTCATTCCGTCTATTAACAGATATGTTCAGTAACATAATATTTCTTCTGACAAAGTAGATTTATTTCTGATATTTGAATAGCATTTCTTCACACTCATAAAGAGCAATATCTCATTTTTCCACACTGTTTTTTATGCTATTCTGAATTATTCAGACAAAAATAAACCTGAGATATCAACCCTTACCCACATGCAGACGTCTCTTCAGCAGACGGCTTTTGGATAGAAGTTTTCAAAGAATTTCGTTAAACAGGCACTAAAAGTGAAGTATAATACTGGAGATAAACAACCAGAAAGCCATTAAAAACAAAACTGTTTTGGTAGATTACACTTCTAAGTTTACTGTTATCATGTTAAACATTAACAGCTTGCATTAATAGCTTGCATACTCTGAATGCATCAGTTGGTACAGTACAGTCAATAAATAGGGAGACACTGTACTGTCATGAATGTTCATGGTGGGATTTCCACAGTGCTATTGTGCAATATGATCCTTAAAAACAACACCTGTTGGACCGAATCACATATTCTGAATTGGAGTCAATTAATTTCCACAATACCAAGAATAATTTATTATCTTGAAAATATTTCATTCTGACCTGATGCTTCATTGATTGTCTGTCAAGATGGGGATTCTTTTTAGATAACTATTTCTATATGCACTTCTGCATCTCCTCTTAACTGATCGAAATTCTACCTTGAGTCCTTTCAGTACTTTGACTATGCATAAAGCCAGTGTGTGGATTCTATAGAACAATAACCACAACAAGCGGAGAAATGTCGCACAATACTGTACAATATTGATTTATTTCAATAACCGAGTTAATCTTGGTCAATGAAATTAGTTTTACAAGAAAAGGGATCAACACACATAATATGCAATAGGATACCACACACTATTACAAACTAATGTAAATCATCTGACATATATACATTTTAAAAAGATCTCCGATGTGGTCTAGTGCTTAGGATTCCTAGTTTTCACCAAGGCCCGGGTTCGATTCCCGGCATCGGAACAATTTTTTTATAGCGACATATTAGACTGTCAATTATGATTGCAATATGGAATCAACGTTCTATCACGTGATAACTCGGTGGAGAGGAAAGTAGAAGTTTATGATTTACTCAGGTCGCTAATTCGAATCCGGCTCGCGTGAATCTTTTTGTATCACAAATTTAATATCGTCATTGTTTAGCTCTTGAACATTTACAATTAAAAGCAAAGATGAACTACCTTTTGGAAATTGTTGGTACAAAGTCAATATACACATGAAAAACAAGTTATATCTCATCCACCATGATACTCCAATGGTCAGATATCCTATATGGCCAATCGGGTACAAAGTCAATATATACATGGGAAAAAACCCAAGCACTACCTTTCTTTCATGTCTTCTTATTCGTTCTTCCTAACTGCATACCAAATACTTAAACAATGGTAGTAATGGATGCCCTCCTAGGCGCGCAGGGTTGCTTGGTAAGCCTTTACAGCTGACTGGCAGGTGTCAGGGGGAAATGGACCAGTAGTACTGGTAATTCACTCAGGAAATGTCGTGATATAACAGAACAATTGTTGAAAGCGGCGTAAAACACCAAACAATGAACGAATCAATCATAACTGCATATCCTTTTATTCAACAAACCAATAGTCTATACCAATATATCGCCGTCTCCGCAATCTCACCCTGCATTTTAATCTGACCAACTTTAACCCTCTGGCAGATTGGTAAGCATCGGGAAACCGGACGTCCCGGGTTCGATCCCCAGTCGCGTCTGCCATTGTGGAGTGCCCATGAGCAAGGCACGTTTCCTAGACTATTGCTGGTTTGTTTACCCAGGAAAAAAACTGTTATCGCGAAATAACTGAAATAATATTGAAAACGGCGTGAAACCCTTATAATTATCCGACATATTCAGGTGGGTAATGAAAAATCGTTTATATTAACGTCAACTACATAATCAGATATCCGATGTGGTCTAGTGATTAGGATTCCTGGTTTTCACCCAGGCGGCCCGGGTTCGATTCCCGGCATCGGAATTATGTTTTTGCTTGATCGAAAAAGTTAAACAATTATCGTTTATCGACATAGCAATGTATCGTTGACGAATACTTCAACATTTATAGTAAAATATTAGATTTCCCTTGCCAAACACGCGCGCGTACACTGTTATGCCATATAATTGTGAATTGCGTAAGCAGCGCTACCATAGTTAAAGATTCATTTTTCAAGTCACGTGATGTAAATGACTGAGTGCACAAAATTCAGTACGCCAAAAAATAGTGCAACAAAGTTGTGGCTGAATGACGATTGCAAACATAAGCAAAAGTCAGATAAGTAAAAACAATCAACTTATTCTAGGTAACCAAATAAAAATACAAGTCTCTGAATGTGTAAATAACATATTTAATTGTGATAAAGGATATAAAGGATATAACATAAGTTGTCATTTTATAAACAGTTTTATTAATTGAATTGAAGAAATTTGTTATTAAGGCGAGTTAAATAACACATTTCTTGGACGAGTGTAATAAACTTTATGAAATAACAACGAATGTCATATTCTTTTTATCACTTGACGAAACCCAAGAAGAAAACCGGGTTTTCCAAAGCTATTTTAATTTCGTCAGTAAACCGTATAACAATGCCGCCAATAATTATGCCGAGGTCATACGCGGTCAGAAAATAGTCCCAACATCTCCGTTAGTAAATTAGATAGAAGTTTTCAAAGAATTTTGTTAAACGGACACTAAAAGTGAAGTATTATACTGGAGATAAACCACCAGAAAACCATTAAAAACAAAACTGTTTTGGTAGATTACACTTCTAAGTGTACTGTTATCATGTTAAACATTAACAGCTTGCATTAATAGCTTGCATACTCTGAATGCATCAGTTGGTACAGTGCAGTCAATAAATAGGGAGACACTGTACTGTCATGAATGTTCATAGTGGGATTTCCACAGTGCTATTGTGCAATATGATTCTTAAAAACAGTACCTTTTTGACCGAATCACATAGAAGACCAAGAATAATTTATCATCTTGGAAATATTTCATTCTGGCCTGATGCTTCATTGCTTGTCTGTCAAGGTGGGGATTCTTTTTAGATAACTACATTGTATTTGTATATGCACTTCTGCATCTCCTCAAAACTGATCGAAATTCTACCTTGAGTCCTTTCAGTACTTTGATTATGCATAAAGCCAGTGTGCGGTTTCTATAGAACAATTACCACAACAACCGGAGGAATGTCGCGCAATACTGTAAAATATTGTTTTATTTCTATAACCGAGTTAATCTTGGTCAAGGAAATTAGTTTTACAAGAAAAGAGATCAACACACATATACTATATCCGATGTGGTCTTGTGGTTAGGATTCCTGGTTTTCACCCAGGCGGCCCGGGTTCGATTCCCGGCATCGGAACACATTTTTTCTTTACCACGACATAGTAGACTGTCAATTATGATTGCAATGGAATCAACGTTCTATCACGTGATAACTCGGAGGAAAGTAGAAGTTTATGATTTACTAAGGTCGCTAATTCGAATCCGACTCGCGGGAATCTTTTTGTATCACGAATTTAATATTGTTTAGCCCTTGGACATTTACAATTAAAAGCAAAGATGAACTACCTTTTGAAAATTGTTAGTATAAAGTCAATATACGTATACAAAAACAAGTTATATCTCATCCACCATGATAATCTAGTGATCAGATATCCTATATAGCCAAGTGGTTAGTGTTTCATAACCACTTATTACCTGGACAATTGCCACTTTTAAATATTCGAATGATATATCCCGTGTAAGCTCAGTTGACAGACCTGTATGCTTATTATATAAGTAGAAATGCAGAACATAGTGCTCCTATTATCATTGGTTGGAATATTCCTTTCAACAAATTATGTTCAAAATGGGCGACAAAGACATGAAGACAAATCTGATTTCGGCATGATATGTATGATCGATGTGAGACGTTGTTGAATGTGTTTGTTTCGGGTTTTGTGCCGCTTTCAACAGCTAAGTTCATATTGCGATAGATAGGAGTGAAGACAATCCGGTATGTGACGTGGGATTCGCCTTGGTTGTGGGTCCTTAGCAACGAAACTCAAACGCGCACACCCTGAGCCCGTATGGCACCTGTTCACCAAGTTTCATCGGAATCTGCCCGTCGGTTTGGGCTGTGGAGCATTGCTTTACAAACAAATAGACAGACTAGTTCTATCAGATGGTGCAATAAAATCGCCGCTATCGAATAATTACCGCTGTAGCGCTAGGTGCGATTGAAGTGAAAAACGACACTAAAACGGTACCCTATCTTTGAAGGACTACCATGAGGAAAATTGTGGACTAAATCGAACAATTCTATGTAAGTTTTTTCTAAATATCTCGAAGATTCACATCCGAAGTTTCATGTCTCAACGTTGACAACTGTAGGAGAAGATAGATGTTTGGTGAACGCAGGTCGCAAAAACAGTTTTCCTCGTATTTTGCGTATTTCAGCCCTTAAAGGGACTGAACACCTTAATGGTCCAAAATCGTTATATCTTATACTTATTCTAATTAATCCAAAATATGTCGCTATATATGTAACGGAATGTTGTAGAAGGTTGTACAAGTCTTGTTTTTCATTATTTCATAGGAAATAAGCAGTTAAAAAAACGTCCGCTCCGTGTTTTCCCGTTTAAAAATACCGTGGAATTTCCTCTTGCTCATTTGAATTTGTGGATTCAATTTGGCATTCTCTAACACTATCGACTCATTACATTCATGTATGCGTGAGTGTAAGGAACAACAACTCTGGGAAGGAGATTGTCAATTCGGTTGTAGTGATCACGTGATACATATACGGCGATATTTTTAGATTTACTGGGTTACTAACCCAGTAGATTTTACAATGCAAAATAACAAAAAGTCTCCGCAATATTAATAGTGTGCATATATTGTAGTACATCAGTCACACAATCTCAATGCCTTACATGCATAAACATCAAGGTAATAGCAATTTTTAACAATTTTCTTTTTTTTTCGCTTTTTTCTCATATGGGATTCAGTCCCTTTAAAACGCGTATTTTTTGCTAACTGCATAGCAACGGGTGGGTTCATAGCAACGAAACTCAAACGCGCAGTACCCGAGCACCTATGGCACCCGTTGACTGAGTTTCATCGAAATCGGCTCGTCGGTTTGGGCTGTGGAGCGTCGATATACAAACAAACAGACAGACAGACGGAAAATCCTGACACTAAGGGATATCTCAAGCGAAGCGAATCCCAATAATTGGCCTCACACCTTCTTACATCGATTTAAATAATAATATATACGGTATTAAACCTATAAAGCCCCAACTGCTGGGGCTCACGAGTTGCATTGACTCCAATCGTTCAGACCGATTTCGCCGGCTCTCACAGTTCAAGCAAGGATCAGACTGTGGCAGCCAGTCGTAGTAACCCCCAGCCATAGGGGCAGATTAGCTGTTGTAGGTTTGCATTGTGATTTTACCTTTACCCACGGAACGTTGTGATGAATGTTTCACTTCTCTCATATTGTACATCAAGGGCCTGGCGTGAACTAAAATTGGTATTTAATTACCAAGGTTAATCACTATGTCATAAAGTCTTTATTAGCGTTAAATAATTTTCCTTGGTAAACAATGGAGATTTAGGTGCCATTGCTCGTCCTGAGCAATGGCAACTAAATTTGCGTTGTTTACAAGGGGTTCAAAATTGCCCCTAAACCAGGGTTTTCAAAAAAGGTCAAGCCGTCGACATGTAAATGACCTACATGGTCGCGATTCTCCGTTACTTATGGAGTTGTCACAAGTTTGAAGTTCTTATGTTGTGGTAGGTTTATAGGTTAATCTGTATTTAAAGAAACATTGATTGCCGCTTTCAACCACTGATCAGTCATATCACGGCGGCCAGTTGTTTTCTGGCTTTATCACTCCAGTACTCCATATGTAGCGTAAAAATAATATGAGCCAAGCTTAATGATAGCCCCACAATATTTCTCTTATTAACTCAACCAAATCCTATCTTGTAGGTACTCAAAGGAATCGTCTTACCGAGACGATTCTTTTGAGTACCACAACATTGGATTTAAGGGTCATATAAGGATTTTAGAAGCATGGAAAGCGCCTTAAATAGACTTCTGACTTAATAGTGTATTGTCCAAAACTGTAGAGGTGTCACTCCTCAAGATACACGGAATATTTCCGGAGACTTAAATGGGTTCCAAAATCACCTGCTTTTGAATGCAACGAATCAAGATACATATTCCACAAATTGTTGACTTCATTCCATTCATACGTTTCTATTGTGGTAGGTAATTGACAGTTTTCGGATCTTTTTTGCTCGACGAGGTAAACCATAACGTCATTAGATAAACTGTCGAAACCAACAAAACCGCACTTAATACTTAACAGCTTAATCATAGGCGAAACGGTCATGGGAAAATGGCGAAATTATCGGATAAATATCGGTGATTCATGCTTCTATTATAGTCTATGAATACATTAATACCCTTTACATCGTATTAATACTTTCTCGGTTGTTGTCTTTTGCTGTACTAGGGGGCGGTTGAAACATTGTAAGAAAACTTGTTGATAATCCTTTTAAGAATGTATCTGTTCATGTCTGTCAGATAACTGTTTCAAACATTGTCTTAAAAAATAAATACGTTCATTGCTATATCGATTCCAATGCTTATTGAAGTTATTAACAATTCAATTATACTTTGATTCTGGTGTACCTATAAGGAAGTTCATGGAGGAGAAACGATTCATCTTTCTTGCGTGAATGTGAATTAAATCTACTAACCCTTATTCGGCTGCTTTCCACGACCAATTTCATCATTCTGGAAAATTTGAAAATAGTATCAAATATCTATGGACTTGTCTCTAATTAATATTGATAGATAAGTTACAAACAATGTGCATACTAATCTTGGTCTACACTGTTCGCTATTTTATTTTAAAAACGTGCATACCATGAACAATATGACAAGCACATTTTGTTAAACCCTTGTGTTGCATATTTACTGTTTGAGATGATAAAGGTTGTGTTGTGTTGTGTTCTATTCTGTGCTGTACTCGACGTTGAAAGGATCACATTAAGAATTAGTAGGGTTTTCTATATACTTTTTTATTAATACTTATTTGGTTGATTGCTTTCTTATTTCAAATGCCTCTTTAAATGGATTTCGCTGTTTTTAAAATGATGTTTTTTGTTTCTGGCTATAATATATATATATATATATATTTTTTTTTTTTTTTTTTTAATTTTGTGTTTTTAATATATTTATGACGTCTTTCTATTTTGTACACATTAATAAAACTGTAGACAATAAGCATGATTCTTATTTCAAACAAGGCATCCAATATATATCACCTCACAATTATGAGTGAACATTCCGAGGTCTGTTATATAAATCATTACTGACACCATTTGAGCCGTCCCGCGAGAAAAAACAACATTGTGGACTCTGCGTAATGTATCGATCCGGATCAGCCTAAACATGCCGCGCAGGCTGACCCGATCAGACACTTTTCGCCTCATGTGAATTTTCTGTTACAGGATTCATTACTCTATACCTATATCCCCCTGAGACGGAATGTGTCGGCCCGGATCAGCCTGCGCGGACTGTGCAGGCTGATCTGGGTCGATACATTACGCAGAGGTCGTGGAACGGCTCATTTCCTGATATGACCATCCTGAGTCGTATGTCTTTGGATACGTTGGCATCGCTTGAAACTTTGGAAAAAAACCGTGTCTTTGCAGAGTTGAAAATAGTACGCGAAAAACAGAAATTACTCGTTTTTAAGCAATTGTACCTTTTTCTACAATATTTTCAAAGGCTGTCTGCTGCCAAAATCCGATTACGACAGTCACTGTTACAAGGACAGGGTTAACTCTTAGTCATACTATTTTCTTTAATCTGCTCAATCTTTAATAATCAAAGTCTATCTTCATTTGGAACTTAATTTAACCCTTTCCCTCATATAGACGCTTTCTGACGCCTCTGCAGCAGACGTCTTTTTGAAAACATAGTGACAAAAGAAGAGATTGCTCAAAACGAGCAATTTCTCCTTTTGCCACAATGTTTCCCACTTTTAGTCAGAGGTTATCCATTAAATTATAGAGATTTTCTATTTTTTGACAAAATATGGTCAAAGTCGTCTGCTGCAGAATTATCATTTGACGCCTTTTTAAGCAGTCAATTTCGAAGATGCCATTTGAAAAGAGGAAATAACTGAGAGTACGATCTCCCTTTTTCACAATTGTTTCGTCTTTACTATGATCTGAAGAACGAGAAAATAAAGCAACTTAAATCATGTGAAAATATACGTCCATGATTTAAGACATTATGAATTCAAGTATTCGTTTCTAGATTGTTTGTTCTTCGTCGGATTGAGAAGGACGGTATGAATGCAGAATTCGAGTGTAATGAAAACAAAAATAATATCTACTGTGGACGACATTAGATCAAGGGAAAGTGACTTTGATAAAACTTATATAACTTCCCAGATGGAAGAAATTTCTTTGTGAATGAGCTCTTTTTTTATATTTCTGACCTCGATTTTATTGTTTAACCTTTTCCCACATATAGACGCTTTCGGATGACTCTGCAGCAGATAACTTTTGAAAACATTGTGGCAAATGGTGAAATTGCTCATTTGAGCAATTTCACCATTTGCCACAATGTTTTCAACTCTATTCAAATATCTGAAAAATCTACATGAAAAAGATGTTTTCAAAGTCGTCTGCTATAGATTTGTTGTA
>JASEVX010000011.1:24699703-24732604 GCA_031761405.1 Serripes groenlandicus
TATTAACTATTTATGCCATCATAGTCATTCGCCTTTGGCGAATAATATTGAGTTGAGTTCACTTGAGTGGTAAGACAGGATTTCTGTCGTGTTGCAATCTTACTTAAGATCTAAAGTATTACTTAGCGCCAAGTAGGGATGGTGTAATTCGAGCCCCGGTTAACTTGTCCTACAGGATCTGAATAACCTCGGTGACCTTGCCCCCCTCAACTAATAACTCGTGACACAGGAAGACTATCATAACCATCAATGACTTCATCCGCAACGCCTCCACGTGGGAGATGATTGTGGCATAATGCGGAAGACTGTTCAAATATCCATACACATGTTTATAAGATGTATGGGCAAAGTCCAGCGATTTCGGGTTTGTATACCGTTGCGTACAATGATGACCGTTCTGAGACTGTGCAGAGCTTTCAATGTCCGTCTAAATGTAATTAGGTCATACATGTATTTATTGAAAAACAAAACCTAGAATTGTAGCCCAACTCGGGCAACAAGTCTCCTTTTATTCTGACGCCGGCTCATTTATCGAATATGAAATATTCTGACGCATGATACGAATTTATTTCACCTCCCACTAGAAACTGGCCTTTTCATTGGACAAGAGAAGTCACGTGGTGACCCACTATTTTACTATAGTGGGTCAGTAAATTTCTATAGTGGGTCAGTAGTCGACAAAATGGCCGCCATTCATCCATTCTTCCTTTAAAATCACCTTTTTCTATCCCAAAATGACGTAAATCACTAACAATATTACAACTGTAAATTGTGTTTTTAAGGAATGGAGAGCCTTTTTTTCGTTTTTATGGGGGTATGAACAAAAAAACCTGATCACTCTCTATGAAATCGCGAAGCAAAAGTGATGAACACAAACAAAACTAAAATATATGAAAATGACCACAATATTTTTTTCCGTAGAGGGTTAGTAACAGACTAAATAACTGATTTATTTCATCAACCACCTTTCATGACCAAGTTTCATTTCATTATTAAAGTGGGTTTAATACTAGGAATTTTAAAAATATTGAGACAGAATACTAGGAAAATGACGTCACGTCAGCGGTTTTTGACGTCATAACGCTAGTCATTTGGCGCCAAAACCCGTAAATTTCTTCTAGACATATTGTAAACGTTAATGTAAATGAAACAATATCAATTTTCTTTGCTCATGAAAGGTGGTCGATGAAATAAATCAATTATTGGGTTTGTTACTGACCCACTACGGAAATATAGGGGGTCTGTAGGATTAATAGGGGGACTCGGCTATCGCCTCGCCCCCTATTAATCCTACAGACCCCCTATATTTCCGTAGTGGGTCAGTAACAAACCCAATAACTAATATTATTTCGCCTCCCACGAAATTCTAGCAATTTCATTGGTTAAAGCCTGTCACGTGCACACCCCCTATATTTCTATAGGGGGTGAGTAAATTCCATAGGGGGTGAGTAAATTCAATATGGCTTCTATTCTCAGATCAAGCTGACTGGAAGTTTTTTTCAGTTGCCTATGTTAAAATAGATCTATATACTGTATAATATCTTGATATTTTTAACAGCGATTTGTTTACAATATATATATCATAACGACTACGAAGTTGAATATCATGCAAAGTAACTTCCCTTTCCATAGAAAAAAAAAATCAATGAATGTATAAAAATAATGCATGTCCTACGCTTGTTAATTTTTTTTTTTCCCTTAGTGGGTCAGTAACAGACCATTTATAACTGATTTATTTCATCAACCACCTTTCATGAACAAAACAAATTGATATTGTTTCATTTCATTATTAAAGTGGGTTTAGTACTAGGAATTTTAAAAATACTGGGACCAAATACTAGGAAAATGACGTCACGTCATCGGTTTGACGTCATAACGCTAGTGATTTGGCGCCAAAACCCGTAGATTTCATCTAGAAATATTGTAAATGTTAATGTAAATGAAAGAGTATCATTTTTTTTGGCTCATGAAAGGCCTTAAGTTATTCACTGTTGTTGCAACAACATTAACATGATATTTATGGGGGAGATCCTAACCTTTTAAATGCAGTTTTGTTGAATCCATGATGTCAGAACAATTTTTCTCGCGCAGTTTCTCATACTTTGTTTTGTGCTAATAGCAATTGGCAGGCTGCCAACTCCGAACAAAATGGTATTACTACTATGACCAGGGGCTAAAACCCACAGGCCAAACATCGTCGTTGCGTTTGCCCTCGTTGGCGCTCAGGATTAGCATTACGACAGACTTTACTGGTGTCAGTAGTACGGGTTACTTAGCCAGGAAACACCGTGATATACCTGATGTGTTGTTGTTGAAAGCGGCGTAAAACACCATATTAATTAATACATCAATCAATCAATCAAATAGTCACGTATCTATAGAAATAAGATCGATATTGAAACGATAAATCAATAGTAGGCGTACGTTTTGGGATACAGTTGACATTTAAGCCGTTCCGCGAGAAAACCAACATTATGGCCTCCGCGTAATGTATCGACCCAGATCAGCCTGCGCAGTCCACGCAGACTGATCCATCCGGGCCGACACATTCCGTCTCAGGGGGATAGAGTAGTGATTCTGAAACAGAAAAGCCATAGGAAGCGAACAGTGTCTGTCTGGATCGATATTGAAACGATAAATCAATAGTCATGTACATATGAATTTATTGGCGGCATACGTTTTGGGATACAGTTGACATTTAAGCCGTTCCGCGAGAAAACCAACATTATGGCCTCTGCGTAATGTATCGATCCAGATCAGCCTGCGCAGTCCGCGCAGACTGATCCGGGTCGACACATTCCGTCTCAGGGGGATAGAGTAGTGATTCTGAAACAGAAAAGCCATAGGAGGCGAAAAGTGTCTGTCTGGTTAAGCCTGCGCGGCATGCTTAGGCTGATCCGGGTCGATACTCTACACAAAGACCATAATGTTGGTTTTCTCGCGGGACGGCTCATTTGTGTTAGAACATGTATCAGAGAGCTATTTATTGGGGTTCTACGCCCTTTTCAACATTATTTCAGTTATATCACGGCGACAGTTCACTTATTCATTTTCCTTTGGTAAACAACCCAATACTAGGCTAGGAAATGTCCCTTGCCCATAACTGCCGGGACAAGGGATCGAACCCGGGACGTCCGGTTTCAAATACTCGGTCAAGGTAGATTCGTATAAAAAATCGAGACATTTGCAGATGGATGCTGAAGATTTCCGCATGACTGAATAAGCTCGAATCTTCATTTGCTAGGCGTGAAACACGATCTATTGTTGCTGAACCCATGCTCAACTGCGATTACACGTGGATGATTTCTAAGGAAGCCATTATTAGTATCGATGTGACAAGTGTAAGCAAAGCTCTGCTTGACCATTTAGCAGAGCTCAAATTAAGAATAGTATTTCACATCCCCAAATCCTTATTTGACCCTTCAACTCTATGTTGACGATTCTTTTGAGTATCCACATCATAGGGTTGTGTGGAGTCATAAGAGAGATATGGATGGGACAAGACCAGTTCACCCCTCCTTATCTAGTCCTCTGATTTCGGTAATCTGAACTAAATGATCTGTCGCAGAGTACATGTAAGATACCTGGTTTACTCAGGCGGTAGAGTACTCGTCCTGAAATCGAAAAGTTCCGGCTTTGAGCCCTGTAATGGCTGCATCCTTTCCTCTCCCTGTGACACTGGCGCCCAACTCAGGGCGGCGATAACCGCGATAAACATTATTTTTCTGATGTTTATTGAACTCCTCTCTGAGTAATGGCGAACAGTGATGTGCCATATCAACGCACAGTTTCACCCAGATCAACACTACAAGCTACGAGAAGTTTTGCAACCTTATCGCTTCATCTAACAGTACTGGTGTCCGAAAACTTCGCTATGTGATTATACTTTGCGTTTGAGATAAGGTGTGAGTTCCTGAAATGCAATGCATAGTTCTTTTTGTTGATGGTATGTTTGTTGTTGTTTTCTTTCCTTCAAATACGTATGAACAAATACTAATATCGTCGAGAATAACATTTTCTAACATTGCCATTTGAACATGTTGTCTTATTGTGCGGTATAACCTGTCATTGCATTACATTGATATTTGCTTGAATATATTTCTTTGTAACATCTTGTGTATAGGCCGGAGGCCTGATTATGCAATACAATTTTCGTTATCAATATCTTTATCGTTCACAAATACTCTATGAAAGGTTTCATGAAAATGATTCCAGTCGAACGGAATAAAAGAATAGAGGAAAAACTTACTATGGCGGTTTACAATTCAATGACCAGTAACATCATTTCAATTAAATTCAATCTTGTATAGGCAAACATCGACAACATTTGTCCACACTGCCATTTACAAAGTGGAAGAATATGACTTAGACTAAAGTAAATAAATATATACCTATGCAATATGTCAGATAAATCATACATAACTACAAATAGTTGGTATATCAAATGGTAAGGGTACGCAATAAGAATATGTTTACACTTATAATAGGTTTACCATCATAATAGGTTTACAATTAGAATAGGTTTACAATTATAAAATGTTTACACTAAGAATAGGTTTACACTTATACTAGGTTTACCATCATAATAGGTTTACAATTAGAATAGGTCTACAATTATAAAAGGTTTACACTAAGAATAGGTTCACAATTATACAAGGTTTACACTAAGAATAGGTTTACAATTATAAAAGGTTTACACTAAGAATAGGTTTACAATAAGAATAGGTTTAAAATAAGAATCGGTTTACAATAAGAATAGGTTAGGGAAGAGCAATATGCTTTATTACGTCATCGCGAATAGAATAACTTTCCAAACTACATACAACTAATATATCTATAGGTGCTACCTATTTACGAAAAAAACGCAAGATAATTATATATTTTTTTAAAGAGCATACTTTAGCCATAAAAAAGGATTTATAAGTAATTGACTAGACAATATTAATGTTAATGTCATGTTTCTTGCATTATCAAAACATATTTGGAATTCGTATTGCTGTTGTCTATTATTTGAACAGAAAATAATTAAGTAAAGACTTTCAGAAAATCAAGGAATACATTTATAATGGACGAGGTTAAAACATGAGGGCCAAGATGATCCTTAATCGATCACCTGCATTATGGTAAAGAAGCAAATAGATCAGCCCTTTTCTGATGCCACCTGGTGAGTGCCTTTTTCAACCAGTCAATATGACCCTTTCCCTATTAGAGACGTTTTCTGAGGCCTATGCAACAGACGATTTAGGAAAAGATTGTCGCCACAAGAACAATTGCTCCTTATGAGAAAGTTATCCTTTTGCCACAATGTTTGATAAATAATTATACTTTGAATGAGTGAGTCAATAGCTCATGTATAGGAATTTGGGGTCTTTCATGTTGATACCACTTTTTTGCGGGAAACGACGTTGCTCCATTGACGTTACGCCAAGATTAAGTGTAACGGAAATGACGTCACGTCCTTCTTTGGCTACGATACAGTCAAAATTTAGTTTCGGGCGTAGAAGGCTAATGCTGTCGTTTTTTTGACGAACGGGAAAACATATTTCTTACAGATTTCCATTATTTTACAAATGTTAATTCCCACATAAGACAGCACTTTAATGATCTTAAATATCGATTTAAAAAAAAATTATTAAAAAGACGACAATAATTTTCAAGCGTGTTTTTCTGCTCATTTTATACATACCCAAATAAACCGTTTTAAAAAACATGATTAAAAAGCCGACAATAATTTTCAATCTGTGTTTTACGTCTGCTTTTTATACATATTCAAAAAATCTCACACCTGTTACCTATAAGCGAAAAAACCCATTTATGTTTTTTTTTCGTATTATTTCTCTTTTTAGGAGCTTCACAGTAATTCGTTAAATTTATGAATATTGAGAAATTGCATTTTACCAAGTTGATTGATACAAATGTTCAGTCATATCACAGCGGCCAGTTCATCTTCTCATATGTTTCCGTTCTTTCTCATATCAGCAACCCAAACAACAGTCTGTCCAAGTAACTGGTTTAAATCATTGATAAATATGTTTTGTATGACGAGATACATGTATGTTGTTTATAGAGATTATTACGTCCTTGACTAAAGATATGAAGTTTATCTGACGAGATTGAGATAATTGATAATTGGCGAGCCAATTGGCGACACAATTATCACTTCTCCCAGCCGAGTCAGATAAATTTCATGTCGAAAGTCAAGGACGTAATATTCTTTTTATCTTGCATGCTCAATCATGATTTCAGGTAGATCTACATTCACTTACACAAGTTTTAATACGTTACATGTATACACAATTACAACAGCCCATTCATAGATGATTCCACCCACAAGATAATGACGTCACGCGCGTGCATGAATACGCGCCGAATAACATTGTGTACACACGACATGCAGAAGCTAAAGAGATCCGACTTAAACCCCCTATTTCTCGACTTTTAATACTTAATTTGTATATCTGGTGTGACAAAATACCTTAACACGGCAATATCAACTTGAACATTTTCTTAGTAGAAGTGTAAGTATTGCGGATTTTGGCCGTCGCTTCAGTACACACGAAAGCTCAACATGTATGTCGACCGCCGTGTTTTGAAAATGCATATTTGTGTTTGATTTGAAAGTCGTTGTTTTAAATTAATTCAGGCTACAGGAATTCAAATAACACTCACAGTTTAAATGCAGAAGACAATATTCAAGACAATTGTGATGCTTAGTCGGCGGTTAGTGTAGAAATATTTGGAAAAGGATAACGTCACTGTTGTCGGTAGACATTCCAAAGACACGATACGAACTTTTTAGTTTTAAGAATGATCATAAACGCTTACTGTACGTTAATGATAAAGTTATATAACAATGAGAAAACATTTTCTGGATATCTAGATGTAACGCATAAGGACTGCTCTACGAAAGAGGAACCCATTGGTAGACCAGGCTGTTCGTGAAAACTTTCTCGTGGTAGAACACAGACTGACGATAGAACTTCAACATTTGTCATTTATCGTGGATGCATTTTAGCGTAAAAATACTTGTGGACACATAGATATGCTTCTCATTATAGGACAGAATTCGCTTTAATTTGTTTTTATCGTACAAGGTCCCTGTTCTCGAACCGTACCTATTCTCGAACCTTTAGTTCAAGGACTGTTTATATATTTCCAAAAACGCATTTTACGTAATAAATGTTATGTTAAACGGTGCTTTATTTACTTACAAATAAATTGTTGAATTTATTCGTCAGTATTGTTGGTTTTTGACATGAATTTATAAGTATTCCCATGAGCCCTGTTAAATGTTAAGAGGTTCGAGAACCGCTGTTTCCATGCTAAACAATGTTATCTATGAGCTGATCATGACGGGAAAAACAGGTCTATGTATGCTACATTTTCAACGAAGAATGACAGTTCATGAAGTAAGACTGAACATGGAGATTCCGTGTGGTTTATATAACGATATTCTTTTCGATAATTTGTATTTGCATCATTAAAATTTGTTGAAATGTAAATAAAACTATAAAAAACTTAATTTCTGCTATGTGTGTTTGTTTGTTTATTGTATCATTTCTGTGATGCCATTGCCTATACAGATAGTTATTTAGAAAAGTAGTTCCGGTGATTACGTCATTTCTAAATATAATTATACATGTAAACATAAACGTTTATCATACCAGTAGACATGTAAACAAAAAGTTTATCATACCAGTGCTCTGTATCCGACAATCTGCTCATTTCAAGATAAAAGCTATTATCACATGAAAATGCTTGCATCCGATCTAATATACCCATTACGTATTTCTTTATATGTAACGTGTGTAATATAACATTACCGAATCACTATGAAAATGACGTCACGTCAGCGGTTTGACGTCATAACGTTAGTCACTTTGGCGACAAAACCGGTAAATTTCATCTAGAAATATTGTAAACGTTAAGTACATTTCATCGAAATACGCCTAATAAATAACTTTATGTGATAAATAGAATATCTCATGAGTTTTTATTTATTATCACTTTTAATGAACTCGTTAACTAAGCTGAATATGACCTCGGCATAATTATTGGCGGCACTTTTATACGGTTTACTGACGAAATTAAAATACTTTGTATATTATGTCTTCCAAAAGGCAGAAAGTCAGTATAACATCATTAAAACTCTTTAATAATCTAGATTATTAAAGATTATTAATTATATAAAGAAACTAAGATAGCTTTGGAAAACCCGGTTTTCTTTTTGTGTTTCGTCATGTGATAAAAAGAATGTGACATTCGTTGTCATTTCATAAACAGTTTCATCAAACTCGTCCAAGAAATTTGTTATTAAGCTCGCCAGAGGCTCGCTTAATAGCAAATTTCTTGAACTCGTTTAATAAAACTTAATATGAAATGACAACTCATATCAGATCCTATATATGTACAATATTATAGGTTATTGCATCAATATGGGAAAATATTGTGTTGGACGAGTTCCTTCGGCTGAGTTGCCCGAGCTTGCGAGGGCAGAACTCCGCCGAAGGAACGAGTCCAAACACAATAGATTCCCATAATCATGCAATAACCTTTTTATTGTATAATTTGATATTGGCTATTTAAAATGAGTCGTTTTGTTTGTTTTAAACACGTCACACTATTAGAAAATTAACAGTCGTGTTGGATTGTTTAGATAAATAAACATTAACGGTATATCGCGGAAGTATACTCTACTTTACGCTGGTTGCTAAGGTCGCGGAAAATATAATTTACGAACCGCCATTGTTGTCGACTCGAAATTGGAATCGTCGACAACATGATGTGTAACGCCTTTTCTAACAGTGTTTTTCATTAAGAACTCGTGTATTCTCTTATTCTTGTATTTACGCCTGGATATTTGTTTTTTTATTACGATTTAGATGCCCCTTTAAAAGGGCCTTTTGACCTCGCAGTATGTTCAGTAAAGCGAACACACATCTTTGATATACGTATAAAGGCTCTGCGTTGATAAACTTCACATCGGAGGATAACAAAACAAATCTGAAGACCTACCTTTAAAACAATCATTTGCTTATTCATCCTAGCAGTTATGAATCCCTCTTTATTTGTTGATACACTTATAATAGATCGTCAACGACAATCAAAACAACAATCGAGCAATATTATTGATGTACACGTCACATTATTACGTCAGAAACTACGTACGTATTTACTAGCATAGCTAACGCTATAAATAGACCAGATTGGGTTTTGTGTATGTCTATCGATTTGTTTTCACTACGTGTCATCTATAAAAGATGTACCAAACAATGTACTACGAACCGTATAAGCACAGCTTTTTCCTAAGACTATCAGAGAGTCGAACCTTGAGCAGATCACATCTGTGAACTGATTCAAGTCCCGTCTACATTGATACCCAGCCTAAACAACACCGATGTTTCTTTTTATTTCATTTATATTTGTAAATATGCCTAATTAGTTCTTTTAACCATGTTAATGGCTTCACTTGCCTGCGATGCACTAAGCCTTGACAGTAACAAAGTAGAAGTAGTAGTTAGCTGGTTTCTAAATCATGAAAGGTTGGACGAGAGCGCTTTCTAACGTTAGTGTATGGAAATAGTTCCGTCCTTAGCGTCACGTGAAAAAGATTCCAGTGCAATATCAACCCGTGCAATATCAAATGATATTGCATCCTTTGTTCATATGGAAACAAGAAGGAACAATATCAAAGTATACAATAAATTCTATTTACTCTTTTCCAAATAGTGTTAGTCCATTGCGAAGCCAAATAACGTGTGGCGCATTGACTTTTGTCAAACGCCGAAAAGAATGTTGGTCGAGCTGGGGTTCACACTCACAATCCTTAAATTGACAGGTCCTTAAATTGACACTACCGACTGAGCTGCCAAGATGATTTTGTCTGAGATCAGAATTTCCTTAGTATCATAAAATAATTTTCGTATAAAACATCATTGTTGCGTTTATGGTATCTCTCCAGAGACTTCGTACATTGACTGCCGACTTCTCGGGGTACCATACAAGGAAAGCTGTGTGATTGGACGGCCGATAGATGAATGCGCCACTTCATTATTATTATTATTTTGTTTGTTTGGTGTTTTTACGCCGCTTTGAACACTTTTTCGTTATATCCCGGCGTCATTTAAGATGATACCAAGCATTGCGCAACTAAAACGTCTCCTCGATGTTTTACATTGTGTTGCTATATACTAATAGCGCTATCGTCTGTTCGATGTTTGTCCTTGTGCTGCTATATACTAATAGCGCTATCGTCTCTCCTCGATGTTTGTCATTGTGTTGCTATATACTAATAGCGCTATCGTCTGTTCGATGTTTGTCATTGTGCTGCTATATACTAATAGCGCTATCGTCTCCTCGATGTTTGTCATTGTGTTGCTATATACTAATAGCGCTATCGTCTGTTCGATGTTTGTCATTGTGCTGCTATATACTAATAGCGCTATCGTCTGTTCGATGTTTGTCATTGTGTTGCTATATACTAATAGCGCTATCGTCTGTTCGATGTTTGTCATTGTGCTGCTATATACTAATAGCGCTATCGTCTCCTCGATGTTTGTCATTGTGTTGCTATATACTAATAGCGCTATCGTGTCTTTGATGTTTGTCATTGTGATGCTATATACCAATAGCGCTATCGTCTCCTCGATGTTTTTCATTGTGTTGCTATATATTAATAGAGATATCGTGTCTTGGATGTTTATCATTGTGCTGCTATATACTAATAGAGCTATCGTGTCTTGGATGTTTATCATTGTTCTGCTATATACTAATAGAGATATCGTGTCTTGGATGTTTATCATTGTGCTGCTATATACTAATAGAGCTATCGTCTCCTCGATGTTTGTCATTGTGTTGCTATATACTAATAGCGCTAGTGTTTCCTCGATGTTTGTCATTGTGTTGCTATATACTAATAGCGCTAGTGTTTCCTCGATGTTTGTCATTGTGTTGCTATATACTTATAGCGCTATTCTATTGTCTTCTCGATGTTTGTCATTGTGTTGCTATATACTAATAGCGCTATCGTCGAGTGATAGTGCGTCAGACTTTAAATATATATATTAGTACTTTTTACAAAAGTGTACCAAATGCCATACGTAAACAATGAACACGTATGTCATAACACTTACGGGCTATCCTATGATAACCATTCAACAAAGAAAGTCATGAACATGTTTAACACAGATTGTACCTGGCGCCTATGATAAATATAATGTTATGAAATGATAATAGTCGTGTAACGGTGTGATTATCTATGATTAAATCCTTTCCCACATACAACAAATCTGCAGCAGACGATAATTTGGAAGCTCTCCTAAAGTTAGAGATCAATTATTAAATGAAGTTGAAAACATTGTGACGAAATGTGATATTTTGCGTCTGTATTTGGGAAAAGGCAAAGCATAATCTACATGGGACTCGTCTATTTGATGTATTGTTTCATTTGCGCGCAGTGATGACTCAAGTCACGTTGTGCTACGCTCAGACCGCCCACATACAATACAGCCCTATATATATATCGTCTTTCAAAGACACCTAGCCATTCTATGATCCCTTTTATTTAGAAGTAGGGAGTACTGACACGTAGAGGCAACACACCCCCTTATTGGTTCGGCGCGACTTCTTCTTCTTCTTCTTCTTCTAGTTATTGTGTAGTGGTAGAGCGTCTGCCTCGGGTGCGGGAGGTCGCGTGTTCGATCCCTAGTCTGTTCATATCAAATACTTTAAAAATTGTATAAATGGCCGCGCTACTTAGCAAGCAATCAATCGATCAATCAACTTTTCAGGTATAAGTACAGTCTGATCGGTTATTAAAAACATGGGTACACCAATAATCTATATACGTCTAATTCTTATCGTCAAATATGTATTGATATAACACATGTATTAGATCTCCGATGTGGTCTAGTGGTTAGGATTCCTGGTTTTCACCCAAACGATGAACGATGGGTACGATTCCCGGCATTGGAACAATCTTTTTAAAATTTCAACACTGTCACGTTTATAATTTATCCCTTTGGTGCTCACAATTTAACATTATAATTGTTGGATAGGAAGTAACACATATAGACCTGCATAAACATGTACAATTATTCATCATAATATCCACATATTTTACCCGCGAACTTATCCAGATGGATTAAAATTGCCTTACCTCTATAGGTTCTAAGCTGAAATCTTAAGGATCTCACAGTTTGCAGTCTATTACCATATTTAACGTACGTTCTATCATCAATTCCTAAACTATTATGAAACGTTGCACCCTGTCCTTTACTGCGAATGTCTCCTTCCCTAGATTCAGAAGGGCTCCAATAGTCGGAACTCTCACAGGGATTTCGTCTCTCTCCATTTTCTTTGCAAATTTAAGTTAGCATGTATAAGACAGGCTAGCGCCGATTTTTTTAGCGAGCTTTTCTTATTATAAGAAGGCTTACGCATTTTTTATATTTATAAAATGATATTAAGCATTTTTCCTATTTATAAGAAGGCTTGCGCTTTTTTCATTATTTATAAGAAGGCTTACGAGCTTTTCCTATAATTAGAAGGCCTAGGCATTCATAAGTTTATATATTTATAAAATGGTATTATGCATGTTTCCTATTTATAAGAAGGCTTAAGCAGTTTTCGTTATTTATAAGAAGGCTTACGAACTTTTCCTATTATAAGAAGGCTGACGCATTTTCTATGTTTATAAAATGGTATTACGCATTTTTCCTATATATAAGAAGGCTTGCGCATTTTCCCATTTTATAAGTAGGCTAAGGCATTGTTTCTATTTATAAGAAGGCTTAATAATTTTTGCTATTTATAAGAAGGCTTGCGCATTTTTCATTATCTATAAGAAGGCTTACGCATTTTTCCTATGTATAAGAAGACGTATGTATTTTTTTAATAAGAAGGCGTACGCACTATTCATATTTATAAGAAGGCTTAAGCATTTTTCCTATTTATAAAACGGCTTGCGCATTGTTCAGTACAGTTTATAAGAAGGCGTACGCATTTTTCCTATTTATGAGAAGGCTATCACATTTTTCCCATTTATAGGAAGGTGTAGGCATTTTCCCCCATTTATGAGAAGGCGTACGCATTTTCCTATTTATAAGAAGGCATACGCATTTTCCTATTTATAAGAAGGCATACGCATTTTCCCTATTTATAAGAAGGCGTACGCATTTTCCTATTTATAAGAAGGCATACGCATTTTCCCTATTTATATGAAGGCTGACGCATTTCCCCATTTATAAGAAGGCTAATGCATTTTTCATTATTTATAAGTAGGCTTACGCATTTTTCATTATTGAGAAGAAGGCTTACGCATTTTTCCGTCCGGAAATCTGAAAATACTTTTTCAGTACGTAAAAGCACCCCATAGACTGCATAGGAACACACGAGAAGTCTGTAGATGGTCTAATAAGGCCACACACCAACGATTGATGTATTTTTGGGGCCTCAAATGCGGCATAGAGCGAACGGCGATTTTCGCGTTTTCAGTAAGTAAAACCACCAATAGAGTGCATACGAACAATTGAGGAGTCTGTAGCTGGTCTAATAAGGTCACAATCTAACGATTGGTGTATTTTAGGTCAAAGGGAAGGAATTCAGTTTCCATAGGCGACCATTATAGCATTATGGGTTATGGTTCGTTAATAGCAAATGCCTGTATCAAATTAAAGTTCATTCTTAGAACAACCAAAAAAGCAAAAAATGCTCACATGTTCACCGACCGTTGACAGAGGTCATCCTTATCCCGCACTGAATTTTACTTTCAATTTCAGAAAATACAGCATGTTCTGAAAATGACTCTTAGTGTGTCAACATAGCTAAAAGCAAACACTATTTGATTATAAATCAGTCCCAGGCTATTCAACTTAATAAACAGCACTTTCAACTTACAACAAAATCATTATTGTCCAATGGGCGACAACTTCAATCTTATATATTCATTTGAAATTCCCTGGACAAAATTGTCTGCCCGGCAAGCCGATCCGATTAACTTCCCTTTGACCTTCAATGACCTCAACTTTCTTATAGGGCAAACGGTGATTTTCCGCCCGTAACGCGCCACGCGCTCCGTCCGGAAGCCTGAAAACAGGCGTTCAGTACGTATAAGCGTACATAAAGTCCATAGGAACAAACGATGAATCTGTAGCGGGTCTAATAAGGCCACACTCCAACGATTGGTGTATTTTGGGGGCCTAACATACCGCATAGAACGTACGGTAATTTTCGAATGTAACGCGCCACACGCTCCGTCCAGAACTCTGAAAACATTTTTTCAGTAAAAGCACCCATAGAGTGCATAGGAACAAACGAGGGATCTTTAGCTGGTCTAATAATGCACACTCCAGCGATTGTGGTAGTTTTGGGGCCTCAACTGCCGTATAGAGCGAACGGTGATTTTCGCCCGTAACGCGCCACGTGTAAAAGCACCCTTATAGTGGATAGGAACACACGAGTATCGAACGCACGACACCCGGTTCCAAATCCCCGATGCAAACCACTCGGAAACGGCGGATTCTTCATAAATAGTGTAGCGATGTTTTTAAAATGACAACTGAAAAATGTACTTTGCAGTTCAAGTCTCATTTGTAAACCTCAATACCAGTAAGATACATATCCAAATTGTATCCACTAAACGTTTATTGAGCGCTCTACTATTCGATTAGTTAAACTTCATACATTTCCAAGTTAAAAGGGCAACTTTTGACGTATCACTATGGACTGTTGTTCATTTTTCCAACATGCCTTGACGATTTTCCCGATGTGGTGGGATTCCCGTAAGAAGGGTTTTGGAACACCAGTGTCAAAAACGGTGTTTCACTAGAACCCCGGTAGCTCACTCGGTAGCGACACGGGCTGTCAATCCAGGGGTTGTGAGCTCGAACCCAACTTCGGTCAACATTTTTTCCGACGTTTGACAAAAGACACTGTGCCAAGCGTCGATCGTCTTTCACCAATGTGCTAAAAATATATGTGGAAAATCAGGCAATTGCTTGTAAAGTATGTTGTGTTGAATACTGGTATAAGAAAGCTAGTAAACAAATGGTAAGGTGAATTGGCCGCCGTGATATGACTGAAGAATTGATAAAAACGGCGTTAAACCCCAATCATTCAAATCAACCCGAGATTTTTTTTCCATTATTTATTTCCCACAATTTACACAAAAAGCATGTCTAAATACATACAATAAACAAAAAAAATCTGAATACATGTTTAAAGTTCAAGCCTGACCTGGTGTGATATAAGTGCTTTTTATGTTGTTTCAAATATACTCTAAAGGAGGTTTAGAATGGAAAAGATTATTTGAAGAAATTAGAAAAGGAAGACAGATGGAAGAAGAATTAAGATTGAACTTATTGTAAAACGACGAAAAAAATTCTGTATTTGACTAAACGATACCAAATGTGGTAAGGGTACGTTACTGAAATATGATGTGACGTCATTGAAATAGGAATACACGTCATTCAAAATGGGGAAGTGGGGGCGTGATTCACACGTCAATTAAATGTTTAATTTAAGTTTAAATTTAGTTGTTTCGTTGTTAAAAATATAGAAATATGTATATTTGTTTTGTTTCTCTATTCTGTATTAAAAGTTATACAAGGTATAACAGAAAAGGAAACTTATGTTTCAGTAGCAGTATCGGGTTTGATATTGTCCACGCCCGTCGTAGTACAATATCAAACCCCATATCGCTACTGCAACATATTTCCTTTCATTAAACAAATTCTATTTCAAATTCAAATGTTTTCGTAAGTAAGTTGTATACTAAAATATCACCCGTCTCAACATTTGTAGCAAGTACAACTCAAAAACTACACGTTTTGATATGATTTTATCCTTATGAATATTAATTTTTGGAACCGATTGATATAATTAAGAAATCACAATATCTGTGTCTTTTAAACCAGTCATTATTTAAAATACAAAGACATCCCAGTTGTTCATTGTATCTCTAACTTTAGTTGGAATTTTAAGCTTTCAGAATATGTATATTTTGTGTATGTGCCAAATGTGACTTCAAAGTTTTATTTGCTACAAAATGTAAAAATGTTGACAATTTTATTTCTCCATGTGATATTTTAACCGGATATCAGGTGTACAGGTGGAGTTGCTTATCCCTCTTATCTATGTCCCTGATTAATGTAGGCATCCGGCCGATTATACACATTTACATATAACAATATACTTAATAAATACATATGAGTGACATCACAGTGAAGATATAGAAATAAAGAAATAACTATGTAGTGCAAAATATTCATAATTCGATAAGACACATGTTCATCTTAAAAAAAGAAATTATTATTGTAAATGCCCCACCAGATTTTCTTATCAGCGATTCTATGTGTGTAGGTATACATACGGAATATTACGTTGCGGGAGCGATAAAAGGGTTTGTATTGCACGACAAGTAGCGTGGAAAAATCGATATCTTACGAGACCGAAGGTCGAGTAAGATATGGATTTTCCCACGCTACGAGTCGTGCAATACGTACCCATTTATTGCTCCCGCAACGTAATATTCCTTTTATTATATACCTACGATCTATGAAGAGCGAAAAAACTATTAAATATACAGATTCAATACATTGTTTATTGGGGATACCTCGCTGAAAGTATTCCGCGCACTGTCTGACGTCACAATCTTGTATTTACACCGCATATAGATACGGAATTTTAATCTGTCGTGGTGTATTTGCGCATGTCAATCTGTGTGTATTTACACCGGAAAATAAACAGGCATATAACAAATTCACTCATCATGTTATTTAACAACATTGCAGACAAGTAAATAATTTTATCACATGACAATGCTTGTATCCGATCTAATATACCCATTACGTATTTCTTTTTATGTCACATGTGTAATATAACATGACCGAATCACTATTTTTGTATTCATCCGCGAATGTTTACAAAATGGTTGAGAACGTGTAACCCCGTAAACACAAACGTCACGATAGATGGACGAGGTAGAGGGCCCATTATCGGTCATAAAACATATTGTTGTGTGTGATAAGTTAACAGTTTATTAAGTATTACATGTTTGGACTTTCGACAGCGAAAAACCGAGTTTTGCTTTTTGTGTTTCGTCATGTGATAAAAATAATATACTATGCGATTTCTTTTCATTTAATCAACAATACATAAATAGTAAATCCCGATGCATCGTTAACATCAAGTGACACATTTTTAAATAGGAGTTTTAAAAAAAAAACAAAAAAAACCCAAAATACATATGGTGTTTAATGCATATTTCAACAACTATTCAGTTATATCACGGCGTTTCCTGGGTAAGTTACCAGTACTACGGGTCCATTTATCCTGTCCGTCAGTCCTAATGCTAACCTCGCAATCCCGAGCGCCAATGAAGGCAGCCATAACTACCAATGTTAAAGTCTTTGGTAGGACCCGACCGGGGATCGAACATGCGACCTATACACCAACGAGGCGGTTTCCGAAATACGAACGATCGTCATATAGTATTGCGTGGCGTTTTCTGTGGTCCTATACATTGTGACAAAGAACTAAGATATAGTATATTTAGTTACATATTGCATCTGTCTCTTGTTGTTTGTATTTTCAGTTCGAGACATTATTCATCCCCTTTGTCAACATACAAGAAATATGCATCAGACTACTTTGAGTAAGGTTATCAGAGGTCCAGATAAGGAGGAGTATTCAGCTCTTTTCCCCACAATTTCTCTCTTATTATTAAAGCAAATCCTATGTTGTGGGTACTCAAAAGAATCGTCTCACTGTGTACCCACAACATAGGGTTTGAGGGTCAAATAAGGATGTTAGAACATACAAAACGCCCCTTATCTAGAGCTCTGGGTTAGTAAGAAAAATAAAAGCTCTGTATATACCAGAGATTTTTCTTTAAATAAAGTTGAAAACGTTGTGACAAAGAGGAGAAATTGCTCATTATGAGCAATTTATCCTTTTGTCACAATGTTTTCAAAAATCATATTGCTGCAAAGGGTCAAGAAACGTCTTTATGTGGGAAGGGGTTAATAGCTCAGTATTCATTCACATCACTTGGATGGACAATATTATATATTCATGTCATGTTTCCTGATTGTGTTAAAGTTGACGTTACTGTTGTTTAAGACATTGGCTCCTCGCACCAGCCCGGGGTCCATACATTGCCGAAATATTTAGGGTTCGATCCCGGACTAGTCGGTGGTATCTTCGCAGGAACCAGATGTTTGTGATAGTTGTTTAAAGTCGCTTTCAATTGTTCTACCATTTTTGGCAGCTCCTTTGACAAATCCTTATGCTCGGTCGGGTCATCTAGAATTAAAAAAAAGGAACAAATAGCTTACAAAAATAAAGTCTAAACTTATTTGTTTTACATCAATTACTTTAACAAGCTTTATACGTATATTGCTTCCTGGAGACAAAACCAGTACTCGCGCCATTTGAGTGTAAAAAACCCCAAAGGCAAAACCTGCTCATCATTCGATCAAGGGACCTTTGATACAAGTGGCCGACGCTCTACCATTGCACCAGTGTTTTTTTTTTTTTTTTCTTTTTCAAATACAAGCAAGTTCAATAAGCCACGTGCCCCGTGAGGTAAACACAATACACACATAAACATAACAAATGACAAAGCAAGTGGAGCACGTTTACCGATTTACAAGTAGATACTTCGGGGGAAAAGCGAAATGTCGCGGCATAGACGGAGAAGGTGTAAAACCGTAGACATATAGCTGAAATCTTCGTGGAAAATTGTGAAAGTGTTGTTTTGTACAGTTTTCTATTGTCAACGATTGTCGCAAAAGCGACCTGTTGTAATGAAGAGTTAAATGCCTTCTATTTGTGGTCAAAGGGAAGTAATTCATTTTACATAGGCGACCATTATAGCATTATGGGTTAGGGTTCTTTCCCAGCATTCAAATAAGCCACAAATCTGTATTAAATCAAAGTCCATTCTTATACATGTATCTACCATAACAGCACCAAAAACTCAAAGATTATCATAACATTTTGTTTAGCTATGACGTCAAATCATAGGTCACCCTTATCCCGCACTGAATTTCAGAAAATACAGGATGTTCTTAAAATGGTTCTGAAGGTATCAATATTCTCAACTTCCAGCCAAAATCTTCATTGTCCAATGGGAGACAATTTCAGTCATATATTCATTTGAAATCCCCCTGGAAAAAGTGTCTGCCCTGCAACCCGATTCGAATTACTTCCCTTTGACCTAAATTGTGGGAGATGCTAATGGATCAACAATGTACATACCTCTTAAATTGAAGAGTTTATAGTATGATTCTACTCCAAGTTTGACCCTCTTCTCGAACGCCAGTAGGTCAGCTTTGAAGTCCACATGTCGAAACCAGTCCTCCGGATTTGAGAAATTACCATAGAACTGATCCGGTGGGTACCAGCCGCTATCGTGACCCGGGTAACCAGCTATTAATTTATAATCTCCAACCCTGTAATTATAATATAGACACGTGACATGAAAGTCAGCAACCTCCAGCAATTACTATCAATGTCCGAACTTGTATAGTCGGAGCATTCCAGTGTAATTGTACCGCAAGTTGGGAGATCGGGGATGAATCTGTTCACACTGCGCTGGGGCTAGTCAAAGCTCACACTATCTAGAACGTCAGTTATCGATTGAATTTGCCCAATTAACATTCGACATGTGGAAATCGAAAATCTATATGGCGACAGTTCACTTAATCATTTATCCCTGGATAAACTTACATTCTGCCTTGCAAAAGAGCACTCCACCAAGACCGCCGGGACTTTGGATCGAACCCGGGACTATTGGTTTCAAATCCACTAACCACTAGGCCACGGTGAATTACTAAGCTTTTATATTGGTCGAAAGACGTATATTTGACATGAACTCTTGTTTTGTAGCGGCTCAAATTTGTGTAATATTAAATAGTTCGATTCTATGCACCACTATTGAAATGGAAATATTCATTGATTTCCGCAAGTATTCTGTGCGTTCACACAATCAGTGTCGCACCTTTTAAATGACATAAATAGTATGTGTTGATCCTCGTCGAATTGAAATGGAAGAGTAGTCACATTCGTTTAACTCTTTCGCTGCCAAAAGCATATAAGGCTTTTGCAAACAATGAAGATTAAGGTGAGACAGCTCGTAACGAGCTGTCTCTCCTGAAATCTGCATTGTTTGTCTTTAGATATAACATTTTACCAACTTTTCTGTTGGACAAAAAAAATGGAGTGGTCCAATTTTCAACAAGGAAGAGTCGACTTTGTGAAATTCGGCAGTGAAAGAGTTTATAAAAAGAAAACATAGATGCTGTATGACTAACCTAATTGCGGCATGACCCTGAGTTGCTGGTACCACGTCATCCAGGTTATAAACAAACTCGGTCCTACTGGATTCCCCGCCGTTACTTATTGCATCCCATTGGTTTATCCCGTCAATATCCTCGTCTTCTTCCCGGAAAGAAAAAACAAAATGATTCACGTATTAAGGATAAACAGAAGATGTTGGAAGGAGCACATGTGTCGTCTGACAATAAGTCAGTGACAGTTAATTGATTGTTCGGTGTTTTATGCCGCTTTCAATAATAGTTCAGTTATAACACGGCGTTTCCTGGGTAAGTTACCAGTACTTACTAGTCCATTAAATCTTTAGACCGGCCAGTCAATCGTAGTGCTAACCCTGTAAACCCTGAGTGCCAAGGAGGGCAGCCATCACTACCATTTTTAAAGCTGTTGGTTTGACCCAACGGTAAATCGAACCCGCGACATACTGCACCCGAGGCGGACGCTCTGACATTACACTACCAAGGCGATTGAAAGTGTGGCGAACGAAGGTGAAGCGATAACTATTAATAACCATGCAACAGCAAACAGAGCCTTGTTGTAACTGTCACCTCCGTTTCTGTGAAGCGATAATATATAAATATCATATGGCAGCATGTGTGACATTGATATTGTCAACCCGAGAGCAGAATGTCACCCGAGGCGTAAGCCGAGGGTGACATTCTGTTTCGAGGGTTGACAATATCAATGTCACACATGATGCCATATGATATTTATTTTATTATACCGAACAAAATTAAGTGACGTCACTGCTGTATGCTGTATGACGTCACTGCTGTATGTGTATAAGGGAGACAATCACGCCATGATTTAGCTAAAATATTGAAGCAGTTATTTGCCCTTATATGACATTCAAAATATCACTGCGGTCACATGACCTGACAGTCAATTTTCGCTTGGTCACGTGTCAAAAAGGTTGAAAATGTTTCTGATAGTCAAAATATCTCTTTTTCGGGTAATGGGATTTTACCATTGTAGACACAAGTGAGGTATAATAACTATTAATAACCATGCAACAGCAAACAGAGCCTTGTTGTAACTGTCACCTCCGTTTCTGCATAAGCAGACTTTAGCAAAGGTCTACAATACTGCATACTCTGAACGGCGAAAAAAGTATTTCAAAACATACTATTACACTTGGCCAAATTTTACAAAAAAGAATATTTTTGCTGATGTTAACAACTCTTAAAGAATAGTTGAATTCAAAGTAGGTATATATATTTTGCCTCTTTAGAGCGAAAACTAATAACTGAAAAAAAGGATATTGTATTGTAATTTTGTTTTTTCAGGCTGCTCGCATAAATTCAATTACATTTTACATTTAAGTTATTGTAAGAAGTATATTATGTACTTATTACTTAATAAGTGAATTGAATTAAATTGAATTGATTATGAGTACGTGCATAGCGTCAGGAGCATTGGATGTCCGTTTTAAAGATACGAGGTAATTCAGTTTAACATTGTAGGACTTTCACTTGACCATCATTCAAATTTGAAGTATTTTAAGTAGTAAAGCCCACATGTCGCAAGGCATATAACAAAACGGTTATTAATACGTGTTCATACCTGCTTGTATTCCCGCCGCTGCTAAAATAGTTGGATGCCAATCCACCGCATGCATCAGGCTACATATTGTATGAAAAGGAAACGGTGAGATAAGTGATTTAGTAATTGGATTATGTAGCATTATAGAGCACAACACGTTTTACTATTCATTTCTTAAACAAAACCTTTGATTAATTGATTAATTTAGGGTTTTATGCCGTTTTCTACATTTTTTCAGTCATATCGCGGCGGCCAGTTCACCTACTCATGTGATTCCTGGCTTCCCCACACCAGTTATCCCCACAACAAACGTCCCAAGCAACTGGCCGCTTTACCACATAGACTGTTTTCCCATTGGTGGAAGAAAATTGACGTTTGTCGCAATGACTTTTATCAAATGTCAGAAAGAATGTTGGCCGACCTGGGATTCGAACTCACAACATCTGGATTGACAGCTCGCGTCGCTACCGACTGAGCTACCTTTGATACCTTTGAAACCTTTGATACATATATGACGCACAGTCCACACAAATGTTTTTTTTCAGGGGACTGCTCATATCAAATTTCTGGAGTTCAGCATCAAATGTGTTGATGTAAGTTTCAAGTGATCTCACCCATCATACGTATATCCCTTTTTCTTCAGACCTGCACCAGAAACAAATCCTGCAACCCTGGTTCCTCCTTCAAATACGGTTATCTTTCCACCACGGAGAGGCCAATTATTGCCATAGTACGGGATCCAACCTCCGTTCTATGAAATGTTGAATACATGTTATTAATGCAATTGCATGTACTTAAATTGAATGCTGATATAGCAACTTCTTTTGTAACATCCCAAACACCAACTAACAGTAACAAATATTTTTACACGCTTTATTGTTTCCCCAACGAAATGGGTGTGGTATGTTGTTTATCTATTTGTCTACTGATGAACAAATTTATCTAAACTCAAAGATGACCTCTAGTGATTGATGCATCTATATAAACGGTCACGGTTCGCGAACATCGTTTCCGGACGGATAAGAGAGGTTTCAATCAAGCTAGGTGTTTAAAGCCGCTTTCAACATTTTTTAAGTTATATCATGGCGTATCCTGAGTAAGTTACCAGTACCACTGACCCATGCAGCTGACACCAGTGAGTGAGTCGTTATGCTACCCCCCCCCCCCCCCCCCCCCCCCCCCCCCCCCGAGCGCAATGCGGGGAAAGGTATTACTACCATTTTTAAAGTATTTGGTATGACCCGGACGAGGATCAAACCCCCGACGTCCCGCACCCAAGGCGGACGCTTTATCACTACACAACCGTGCCGGTTTTATATGAGCAGATGCTAAAATAATTCAAAGCCATCAAATCTTACGTCAGGTGTAAAGAAGAATAATGTATCCTCATACAGTCCATTGTGTTGCAAAGCTTCGACCACACGTCCTATAGCAGAGTCCAACGCAGTCACCATACCTGTAAATAAGGTCAACATACTATGAGCCGTCCCGCGAAAAAAACAAAAACATTATGAAAAAAACAGTAGTATGGACTCTGCGTAATGTATCGACCTGGATCAGCCTGCGCGGGCTTATCCGGGCCGACACATTCCGTCTCAGGGCGATATAGGTATAGAGTAATGATTCCTGAAACAGAAAATCCACAGGAGGCGAAAAGTGTCCTTCCGGGTTACCCTGCGCGGAATGCTTAGGCTGATCCGGGTCGATACTTTACGCAGACTCTATTCTGTTGGTTTTTCCGCGGGATATGCGCCGAGCTATGCTCCAGGAAAAGTAAACGTAGCATATTTATGACAAGTGTGTTCATCTATTCAATATGATGCTATACATAGCTGGCTTGAGACTGTGATTAATTGGTAAACAGAACTGGGGCAAATAAAACTGCGTTTTAAAACTGATCGCAAATGATGTATGGTCGGCAGTCCTGGAATGAATGTTGCTCAACATATTTAATAAATATATAATTGCCTAGCACTTCAGTAAAAACAACCTGTATTTTTGAAAAGTGTATGTTTTTTAATCTTAATCAAAATGTATGTTAAAAGCGTCTTGAAATAACAATATTAGTGAATAATAGGGTTATCTAGCGACATGTGTCGCAATATCCAGATGGTCCGTTACTCTGTAGCATTAGTCATCATATACATTCAGATTTTACTTGAAATGCTCATTCTTCAGAGTTCGATTTTTGACAAATTGTTCCGGGTTGGTTATAATGTAGAATTCAAAATATAAGTATGTCCTAATTTAGGATCAGTTCCATGTAAAACGAACTGCAGCCTTTTAAATTTAGAGTGCACTGTAATGTGTTGAGGCCAATATATGTCAAAGATTCTATCCAGCCTTTAGAAAACATTATCCCGTCACAGAAGTATTAATAACTGTAATACAATTAAGCAAACCAATGTATGTCCGCGTTCATGAACCAGTTTTGAAACCAAGATGGCGTCTCAATCCAATATTTTACCAAATTTTCGTCGCTTGCCGTAATTCTTCGGTGGGCATGCGCATTGACTACATATGCAAAATTTTGAAACATGCCAGCCCTGGACCAATTGTATTGTATATTTTATGTTATACATGTTAAATTGTATGTACAATGATGAGATGTAAAATGAAGAGTATTACTATGTTTCTGAATACTAGAATATTTCTTTAATGAAATTAAAATGACCATACCACTGAGTGTTTTTCGTCCCTTCGTCTTGATGTTTGGATAAAGAGCTTCATACTCGGCTGGCACCTGTTGTTAAAATATTAGCTGATAAAGATAAAGCTATTAATTTCCAGACAAGTTATGTTAACAGTTAAGATTACTGATTGATACATGAACGATAATGATAGAAATACTTATTCTTAGAAAACGTATGAAATACATTTGGAGATATTGCTTATTTGTTCAAAGTCTTTTCTCGCAACACTTGTTTCAAAAGCCGTCGGTTTCAGATGGGTATACGTGTTTGTTTGGAATTTACAGAACTTACCTCCAACGGCTCGTGCACATTCTGGAAGGGCAAGTACAAAAACAGCGGTTTGTGTTTATTATGACTAGCTATTATCTTCTCAGCCCGTTCTACGTATAAATCCTGTGTGAAGGAAACAATAAGTTAAAGTTAGATAGCTAGTACTTAAAGGGTTCCCACATACAGCAAATAAAAATTAACACATCTGGACAAAAAGGTAAAAAATCTCAATAATTTAGAGTTCAATTTTCAAACGATATATTCGAGTCAAGGCGAATTCTTTGTTTGTAAAACAACAACAACACTTACGGCTGAGTACGATCCGGTTTCGTTCCAAACCACTTGATAGTTATCATGGAAGTCAAGATATCCAGCTACACATGTTTAATGACACAAAAAGGAGATATTAGTTACACCGACTTCGAACAAGGATACTTATATTCGAATATTTGATTACATAAAAACGCAATTGTTAATATATATGAGCCGTTGCACGAAAAAAACCCACATTATGGTCTCTGCGTAATGTATCGACCCAGATCATCCTGCGCAATCCGCGCAGGCTAATCCGGGCCGACACATTCCGTCTTAGGCGGATAGAGGTATAGAGTAATGATTCCTGAAACAGAAAATCCACAGGAGGCGAAAAGTGTCTGTCCGGGTCAGCCTGCGCGGCATGCTTAGGCTGATGCGGCTCGACGCGTTACGCAGAGTCCACAATGTTGGTTTTGTCGCGGAACGGCTCATTTTCGTTTTAGAACACAAACAAACTTTTGTTTTAACTACAGTCGAACCTGTTTAAGGCAGCCACACATGGGAGCGCCAAAATGTGGCTGCTGAGCATAGTTGGCCTTTTAAGACGACAATGCTGCTTCGGTTAATCGTCAAGTGGCTACTTAACACAAGTTGGCTGCTTAATAGGTGAACGCTAACTTCAGTTTGACTGTATATAATGTCAGGATTCTACCGGTAGAATAGTTTTCCTTATTTTTAAAATGTGGATGCTGTCTTTACGTAGGCATGTTCTAAAACCTGGCCTGGCCTGGCCTGCTGACTCAGCATTTTGTGTCGGGCCAGGCCAGGCAAGGCCAGATTTTATACATATTAAGAGTACAAGCTCTGAATATACTAGAACTAAATGATAGACCTTTATTTAGAAATTAAGCTGCATGTTTAACCCTTTCCCTCATACGACAATTCTGCAGTAGACGACTTTGAACGTATTTTGTCAAAACATAGAAAATCTCCATAATTGAATGGATAACCTATGACTAAAAGTGGAAAACATTGTGGCAAAAGGAGAAATTGCACTTTTGTGCAATTTCTTCTTTTGTCACTATGTTTTCAAAAAGCCGTCTGCTGCAGAGGCGTCCGAAAGCGTTGATATGAGGGAAAGGGTTAAGGAAGTTCATTCACTTAAAAGCGTCCAATTGATCCTTTGAAAATATTTTTAACTTTTTACCTTGAAATTACCAAATGGGGATACTGTCTTCCGGTTACAAAGAAAATGAGCATAAGCATTTTCCACCAACACAGTTTCAAGACCTGTCTACACATCCGTGCTATCTGAACTAGGTCTGCACTGATTGCCAATAAGTCAAAGCTTCTTACATGCAGTGCATATGGTATAGACAAGCATATTTTTTATTTTTTTTACATTTGTCCTTGAAGCTCCATTGTTGATTTTGGGCTCAATTATACATGTATGTAAAATGTGTATGCATTGTAGAGGAAACAGTATACTGTCAACTATTGGGATATGTGGGGCAGAAGAGAGACTATAGAGAGAGGGGGTGGGGGCATGCATTTATTATATGCTTATACATTATAATGTTGAATATTGTCAACATATGTATATAAATAGCATATACATGTATACTGATTAGATATGTTTTACTCAAATGTTATACCTCATGTATTCTAAATACTCAATGTGAAACATTCTAGGAATAATATTTCACTGGGGCATTCACTGACATAGGGGTCAGATTATGGGCAGTTAATGATCTCCTGCTGAGGTGTTAGAACAGTGTACCATTAATTTTTCTGGGAGATTTGTTGAGAATTTAGTATAAAGTGGGACTGTATTTTACTGGTGTTTTACTGATTCAATCAAACTAAACTAAATCAACTGACATTTTTCTGATCATGAATAAAATATGGCCTGGCCTGGCCTGGCCTGGCCTGGCCTGGCCCGGCCTGGCCCGGCCTGGCCCTACACAACATGCTGAGTCAGCAGGCCAGGCCAGGCCAGGTTTTAGAACATGCCCTTTAGGCCGTAAACACGGATTGAATTAAGTACATAAATCGTCATTATAACTGAATAATAATAGCCTGTTGCAACGTGCATGTAGTCTTGTTTGTCGCTCAGTTACCACCGTTGATTGTTTTATCGTAATATATGACTAAACCAATATTAATTGTGTTCGTGGCTTTCAGTAATATCATGGCGTTTCCTTGAACAATTACCAGTACATCGCACGTCATGCTAGTCTGGTCCCCTGCGTATTATTGTAGTACATTAGCACATCAGGTATGGAACAATCAATGGAAAAATCAATGGAACAATCAATGGCGACCAGATGTGTCACCCGTCCGTTAATATCGCAATTGGAGATTGTTTCTTTCAAATACATGTTTAATAGGCTATACGGCCCGTGTGAAAAACAAGATACACAAATAAATAGGCATTATAAATGACATAGCAAGTGGAGCACATTTACCAACATACAAGTACAAAAGATAAAATGTCGCGTCAAACACACTACATGTATCATGGCCTCATCACCGCTGTATATACACATGTTTACCATACAATGTAATATAACATAACACAATGATATATATTACGATATGATACAATATAATTAAACATAATATAATATAAAATATTCTACGGTACCTTGTACATGCTTGTAATAGTCTTCTCTACTGTTATAGTAGCCATAGTAACTGTCAAAACCTCGATAGGTGGGCGTACAGTTCCAACTACAGAATCCGAGGTGCCACCTATATACAAGGAGTAAGAAAAAAGTCGTTGAATCTAATTCACAGGAAAACTATGCATTATGCCTTTACTGACAGGCACTCTGAGATGTACTCGCCAATCATAATACTGAATATATGAGCCGTTCCGCGGGAAAACCAACATTGTGGACTCTACGTAAAGAATCGACCCGCATCAGCCTAAGCATGCCGCGCAGGCTGACCCGGACAGACACTTTCGCCTTTTATGGATTTTCTGTTTCAGGAATCATTACTCAATACAGGGACACCATATTACATAATGTCCCTGCTCAATACATCTATCCCCCTTAGACAGAATGTGTCGGCCCGGATTAGCATGCGCTTACTGCGCAGGCTGATCTAGGTCGATACGTTACGCAGAGACCATAATAATGTTTTTCTCGTGGAACGGCTCAATATTATACGCGACACCAACGAGGCGGCCCTGCTGTAGGAAAACCAACTCTAGCGTAACTAGGTCAATGTGCTTTCACTATTTGATACAAATGTAAAGTGTTTGTCAGAGGGATCTTGAAACCTCGGTGCAGTCTGATCTCGATCTACGCAGTTTCTCATGCATTGTGGTTGATTTCCCTGATACATTTTAAATAACGAATGCTTTTTGTTTGTTTGTTTTATTGGGGTTTCTTTACGCAATTTTCAACATTATTTCAGATATATCACGGTGACATTGCACTTATTCGAGATCTCTGTGTGCGTACACAAACCAATACTGGGCTACGGAGTGCGCCTTGCCCAAGGGGCACTTCAACACGACCGCGGGGATTTAACCCGGAATGCCCAGTTCCAAACGCATATGCTTACCACACGGACACGGTGGATTCATGATATAGCAAACGTATTTATCCGAACGAAATAGAAATATGAAAAAGTCCCCTTACTTTCCAATTATGTGCGTTTTGTAACCTGCTTTCTGCATAAGTTCTGGGAAGAACGTCATGTTCAATGGAGAACAAACCGACTGGCCGGCACCTATAACGAGGTGCTGAAAGGTACAAAACAACTTAACTACGTAATATCACACATACGACTTATCTGCAACAGACCACTATGAAATTATATAAGCAAAACGCCAAAAAACGTAGAATGTTTTGTAAATGTTTCACACACATATTCATCCGACTTTTAGACCTCGATAGGCGCGCATGCTAACGTACTTTAACCCTGGTCTAAACTATGTGAGTCTTACTGTTGGGTCTTCAGCACAATGACTACAAAAAGCGACTTAACCCTTTCTCACATACCAAGAATAATGCAGCCGGCGACATTGAAAACAATTGTTTATCATAATAATCTGTTTTCATTACCCAGCTCTAGTCACGAGGAGGCCTCCACATCAAGAACCATATATGTTATTCTTTTCTAAATCCCTTTCTAACCTGCAGACGCATTTTGACGCAATAGCAACAGACGAATTATGAAGACATTGTGGCCAAAGGTGAAATTGCTCATGATGAGCAATTTCTCCTTTGACCACAATATTTTCAACTTTTTTTAATAATCTATTTTTGGTGATTTTTCATATTATTGCCAATATGTTTTCAATGTCGTCTGCCTGAGATTTGCAGTATGTGGGAAAGGGTTAGAATAAAAAGGCACATTACCATCCTTATGAACATTTCTGTAGACATACACGTACATAACAATCGCCTAATCGGGCAATTAGCAAGACATGGATATGCATGCCTTTGTATGTGGGAAAGTGTTAAGATCCCCGAAATGCAATGTTTCACTTAGCAAACAAATTTAAATAATTATGGAATAAACCTGTCATGTCTTACCTGTAGGCCGGCTTTCCAAGGGTAATACCCTGTCATTATCGAATGTCTGGTCCTAAAATGAAAACAACGAGATGACCACATTGGCCATATATTGCTCACTTGATTTAATAGAAATTCAATAGTTTTCAACATTCTGTCCCGCCCCTATTACTCAAGTTTAAACTTAACGGAATAATTTCAACATTCTTGGTAGAGATATGCCCCACTGAGAACAATTGTGGCAAATTATTTTCGAATCGAACTAGTCCTTTTGTACAAAAATACTTTTAAAGTTTTGTATTTGAGCATATAATAAAAACCTGCGCTGCTCCTGGCCGCCATTTTGTAATCGTTTCGTAATTTTAACAATCCTTGTAAAAGGTCAACAAGGACCATTTGTGACAACAACTTTTCAAATCGGGCCTGTTCTTTTGGACATGAATGTTTTCAATGTTTTGGGATTGCTGATGCCACAGCAATAACAGTTCTGCATAGACGCGGAGCGAGCGTCAACACTCGTTTATTTTTTAATAAATGTATAAATCCAAAAAGGGGCATAACTGATTAAGTATCAAAGCCAGGGTTATGTGACTTGGGATAGACATGCTTATCGTTTCTAGGAACATGTGTACCAAGTTTCATTTAAAATTGTGTAACTGTTTTTGAGTTAAGGTTAACGTTTAGTGACGACGCCGACGACGCCAAGGGTATCACAACAGCCCGACCTTTTTTTTTATTCAAAAAACAGATGAGCTAAAACTGTGACAGAAGACACCGGGCGGTGATCGATCACAATAGCTTATCCCGCACTTCATGCTCAGAAGGTCAAAGGGAAGCAATTCGGATCAAAGCGCCGGGTGGACAATTTCAGAGGATTCATGAGACTGAAGTGGTCTCCCATTGGACAATAATGACTTGTGTTTTTGATAAAGTTGAATACCATCTGACTGATTTATAATCAAATCATTGTTTGCTTTTAGCTATATTGACAGCTCTCAAGAGCTATTTTCAACATGTATTTTCTGAAATTGAAAGTAAAATTCACTGCGGGATAAGGGTGATTTGATTTGATGTCATAGCTCATAAAAAGGAAGGTTAATATGTAATTTGTGTCCTTTTTTGGTAGTTTAAAGAATTAACTTTAATTGAATATATGTTTCTGGGTTATTTGGATTGTTGGGAAAGAGCCATAGCCAAAAACGCTATAATGGTCGCCTATGGAAAATGAGTTGCTTCCATCTGACCAGATGAGCTAAAATAATGAGCGGTGCTCCTTGAAAGTCAACATTAACGTAATCTTAACACGAGTGGAAAAAAGACCTGCTTGTGAATCCATTCTAACTGATCCAGATGAATACTGCTTTTACAGAAGTGTCTTGAAGCTCATCTGGATCTATACTTATTACAAATGCCCTACCAATGGTTGGTTTTCGCAGAGCGCCGGTCACATAATGGTGCTGTATGTTTCGTCATATTCGAACAGAGAAGTGTTTTGTTCTGATTGTAATGAGATTGCACTTGCGTTTATGTAAGCATAACAATCCTAAAAGATACGTTCTGACCAGGGCTCGGACCTTGGACCATTTGATCCGAACGCTCTACCACGTCGCTATGCAAGCTAGCTCGATAGCAAGGCAGTAAAAGTGTCCCATTAAACATATACCTTGGCTTCATAAGTTTAATGTGGCGGTTACTTAAAGGATAACTTACGGTGAACATACTGGTTGAACGTAGGAGTGGTTTAAGATTACCCCCTCTGTGGCCAGTTTGTGTATGTTTGGTGTGATCATGTCCGGATTGTGAAAACTCACATCGTTCCATCCTAGAAAGACAAAGTGCGTGTATGTACACAAACAGAGCTCTAGATAAGAGGCATTGTTCATGTTCTAAAATCCTTATTTGACATTCAAACACTATGTTGTTGATATTCAAAAGAATCGTCTCAGTGAGACGTGTACCTTCAGATAATTTTGTCCAACTGCTCAGTCTTATCTAAATTAACTCAAGTTGACTGAATCTTCTAACACGAGTGAGTAAATAATATGTGATCAGTCTACAGCCTGATCTATATACTGTTCACTTAAGTCAAACCTTTACCTATTCTCGTGCACTTGATAATATATCGGCTCTCTTATAGTGACCACGACCATTTTATGTTTTCTTAATTTCGTTATTCATTCATTTTTACCAACTATATCTAATCAATAATTTCATTTATTTCAGGTGTGAAATCTACAAAAGAAACCTGGACTATAGGATGGATTATGTGCATCACATTGGCTACTACTAGTTCATTGCAACTATTGAGATCGTAATAATCTGTAAACACTACTTTATAAATGTTTTGGTATTACAAACGTGTTCGGTTATTCTTGCGAACTACATGTATTCGTCGACCAATTGCAACATTTCATTGTGGCAGACATTCGTTCTTCAGGTACCAAGCTATATAATTCAGTGGCGTTTTATGAAAAGCAAACTTTGGGGAATTTGTGACCAGTCTCATCCACACAGTTTTATCTGGAGCTACATTACTCACGAGATAGTCACTTTGGCTTTTTTCCTTATAAACAATAAGGCTTAAGGAACAACAACATTTTTGGTCGCAAATCCGTATTGGTCGCAATGCAGTCTTTCCGTGATAGCCAGCCGTTTTGGGGCGCAATGACGTCTTTCGGTATTAGTCGAGCGTTTTTAATCGTAATGAGTCTTTCCATGTTGACTGATTTTTTTTTGTAGCAATGACGTCTTTCAGTGTTAGCTGACCGTTTTGGTAATGTCGTCTATCCGTGTAAGCTGACCGTTTTTAGTCGCAATGACGTCTTTTAGTGTCAGCTGACCGTTTTTGGTCGCAATGACGTCTTTCTGTATATGCCGACTTTGTTTTCGCAATAACGTTTGTTCGTATTAACCAGCCGTCTTTGGTCTTAATGACGTATTTCCGTGTTAGCTGATCGACCGTCTTTGGTAACAATGACGTCTTTACGTTTTAGCCAGCCGTCTTTAGTCACACTAAAGATATATAGCGTTTGAAGTGGACGAACTAGTGATGTTAAACTATACCTGTACATGCATTTAGTCTTTTGCGGGGTTTTGAGAATTCTTTCCAAATTGAAGAAATAGTTTCATTTATATGGACACCGTCTAAATTATGGAAACCAACCTTCGGCACAACGCAGTATAGTCAGGATCGTCGCTGTTTGCCATATATTTTAACAACAATCTGGGATGCGACTACGGGACTCTAATGACCAAAATAAAATGCCAACTAT
>JASEVX010000011.1:24732804-24770304 GCA_031761405.1 Serripes groenlandicus
AGAGACATACAGAAAGACGGACAGACAGACAGGCAGGTAGATATACAAAAAGAAAGACAGAGAGAGCGAGAGAGAGAGAGAGAGAGAAGAGAGAGAGAGGAGAGAAGAGAGAGAGAAGAGAGAGAGAGAGAGAGAGAGATGAGAGAGAGAGAGAGAGAGAGAGAGAGAGAGAGAGAGAGAGAGGAGAGAGAGAGAGAAGAGAGAGAGAGAAGAGAGAGAGAGAGAAACAACAACCAGAAAAAAACCAGAAAGAGAGACAGAGAGAGAGAAAAACAGACAGACAGAGACATACACAGAGAGTGTGAACGAGAGACAGACAGACAGAGAGACAGACATACATTGCCAGAGACAGGACAGACAGACAGACAGACATTGACAGAAACAGAGAGTGAGAGACTGGCAAGACCTAAAGAAAAAAGCCTATAACATTGAACACGATTTACACGATATGACCAATATGAACAAGAATACATTTGCTGTGGTAACTCATGCTAATATATATATACAGTAAGCAAGACACAAACGTATATGGTAAAAACCACATACCTGATCGATAGGAGAAGACTACTCAATGATATCAAATATATTACATGAAAATTAAACAGGTATTTACCTATTTCAGATCTCACTTTATCACTATTACAGGTAATGCATAAAAAATGTAAACATATTTTCGTTACGGAACAGTCGCTCTTTGCATACATACCCGCTCAAAATTACTAATGTGTATCAGTTCTTTTTAACTCTTGCCCACATACAGACGCTTTCTGACGCCTCTCGCAGCAAAACCACACTCTTTAAACCAATGTGACAAAAGGATGAAAACTTGCTAATAATGAGCCATTTTCTCCCTTTGTCACAAGTGTTTGCAACTCTGATTCAATAAGAATGTTTTCATTCATAGAGATTAGTTTTGCTTAAAGCAGTTTCAAAGTCGCCTGCTGCAGATGTGTTGTATGTGTGAAAGGGTAACTTGTAACACCACAATAATCCCTATACCCGCGACACAATACAGAAGTTATTTTCGACGTAAAGTAACACACACGGCGTATATCGTTAATAACGCGAACTGTATCGCAATAGATCCCGATATGGTCAATATACTGTTTAAATATTCATTCACCTGAATAACAATTGCAAACTCATCTTTAATGTTATATACTGTGAACGCTATACTGGAAACTGTTCATTCGTTTTAATCATGTATACGTGCGTGTTTATTATAGTCTCACCCCTATTGAATGGGCCAGCCGACTTACGAAAGCACCTTTGCCCTGAACACATTTATACTTCCCGAGTCATATCTTTTTTTTCCAGGGGCAGGGCAGAGATGTATTCGGAACCATTCGTTCAATAGCTGGCGGCTAACCAAACGGCCATATCAGAACGGACCCCACTGACTGCCACTGTGATTCGAACCTTCATCCTCCCACTCTAGAGGAGTGCCTTTGAGCAAAAGCGCATTCCCTAAGCTAGAACTGGTTTGTTTACCCAGTGATCATGAATAAGTGGACTGTCGCCGTGATATAACTGAAATAATTTTCAAAACGGTGTTAAACAAAAAAACAAAAAAGAGTCAAGACTTTATGGAAAACACATCGTACACTGGCTATGTAGTCCTTCAGATGAATTGGAACTCGGGCGTACCCTCGGAGGTACTACTGGTTCATTTATCCTGACACCAGCCAGTCAATCATAATGCTTACCCCGCAACCCTGAGCACCAAGGAGGTAAACCATTACTACCATTTTTAAAAGTCTTTGGTAAAACCCGGCCGGTAATCGAACCCGCGACATCCCGCACTGAGGGCAGAGTACCATGACACCAACGAGGCGGCTTCGATTTATGCCAAACGTATTGATCTAATGTTAGTACGTTCGGGTAACAGACTAGCTTAAGGGTACCCTTTGTTTCATCAATAATTTATACTATTCAGAGCTCTCGATTTTCTTACTCCAAAACCCTTATTTGGACCTTCAAAACCTATGTTGTGGGTACTCAAAAGAATCATCTCAATGAAACGATTATTTTGAGTACCCACACCATAGGTTTTAATGAATACTAACAAAGATATCATGGAATGACAGACCTTTTTACTACTCCTTATCTAGTCCTCTGGGCATATAAACGAATCAATATATTGATACAGTTAATAGGACTACACGTTTCACCTGTGTTAACAATGACATCTAGATATACACAACATATAACCAGGCCGGAGTACTGATGGGGTATTAGTAACCAGTATATAACTCAAGACATCGCAAAAAACAGTCTCAAGTTCAGAATCTGTTCGCACAAATGGCCATTTTCCAATAGTAGACGCATTATACAGCAATTCTGCAGCAGACGACTTTGAAAAAGATAGTGACAAAAAACCTGTAAAATCTCCATGAAAGAAAGCTTACATGTAAAAATGTTAAATCAAGTTGAAAATATTGTGGCCGAGAAGGAGAAATTTCCTCATTATGAGCAATTTCACATTTGGCCGCAATATTTTCAAAAGTCGTCTGCTGCTTTGCGTCAAAATGCGTCAGGGTTAAACGTATCTGCAGATGACGACTTTCAAAAAACAGCGTTTATGAAATCGATCATGATGAACAAGCTCTACCTTAGCCACAATGTTTTCAAATCGATTTACTGTCAGATTCTATATATATTTCATTAAACTGTTTTCTCGAGATCACCTGTCAAAGATGTGTTTTATATGAGGAAAGTTTTGAATAAAACATAAGATATCGACCCGTCTTCGTTGTTCCAGTACAAGTTTCGACAACTCCTATGGCAGAGCGTAGATAAATCACTAAGAGTTACTACCCTTCTTTGATATATCGTCAAAAGGGAAGCAAGAATTTCAGATTAAACACATAGGACTGAAGTTGTCTCCCATTGGACGAAAATGATTTTGTGATAGTTGAAGCAGGGTGAGTGTATTATATATATATCATTATTACACTCACCTCTGGTTGAAGTGCTTTTTATAAAGTTGAATATCATCGTTCTGAATTGAAACCAGATGGACTAGATAAGAGGGAGTGAATAGGTCTTTTCCCCCATAATATTTATACTATTACTCAACCGATTCCTATTGGTGTGGGTACTCAAAAGAATCGTCTCACTGAGACGATTCTTTTGGGTACCCACAACATGGGGTTTGAATGTCATATAAGGATTTTAGAATATGAAAAATGACCCTTATCTAGAGCTCTGTGAAACCTAAACAGTGTGCGCTTTGAACTATATTGAATATAAGAATATAGGTTTCTGGTTTGTTTGGATTGTTATGAATGCTATAAACGATCGCCTATGGAAAATGAATTGCTTGATGAACCCTGCCCTTGTATCTTCCAACACAATCGAATCAGTAGTCTTCTCTCAACGAACAAATTAAACTACAAACACCCACATATGCAAATACCAGACGGCGAGTCTATTTATTGAACAAAAGGCAGTTAAACAGTGAAAATGCATGTACGCAATATGGCAAGCCTGTAATACATGTTGAACTAACTTGTTTATCTAATGAATAAAGCATCTGAAATGAGAAGCAATATGTTTAGAAATTCGTCTCGTCCAGGAACACAACCAGATAAAAACCCATTGTATGGACAAACTCTGGAAACCTGTGTCAATTTGTTAATGACAGATTTGAATGTTTGACCTCATTCTATGCAACTTGTAGTTATGTTAATAGTAATGAACTATTCGAAAACAAGATGTGAACTGCCTTGTGTTCCATAGTAAACACAACATAAACAGTTTAAGCTATGCCTATCAAACGGAACGAAACCTACCTGTTTTATGAATGGAACACAGGTAGAACATGTTTGGTTAACCGACTAAGGCACGGTATATCGACAAAACCTATATAGGTTTCGCAAAACAGGTTTTGGGTTTGGTGACTATGGAACACAGGGCAGGGCTGCTTGCTGTCGTCCGGTAGAATTAACTTATCCCGCCAATTCACAACACTATATATACATAACTCGTGCTACCCATACACCCAAATGCTTACGAATAACCCTGTTGAAAACGAAACGCGTGAAAATGATAATATCAACGGGTTGTACATAGAGATAGAAAGATAGACACATAACAATAAGGTTAACTTTGCACATAAATCGTCTATGTAATAGTAAAATGAGAAAACATAAGTGTTCAGCTCTTACGAAATTAGTACCTGTAAGCAGAGACATAAACATACATATTTAAATGTCTCTGCTGTGAGTTTCGATGTCCGTATACAAACCATAAGGATGTCTATGTCATTTTATGATTTGTAATACATCTTTGAAAATGCAAACACGCGGGAAAAAAAACGAAGTTTATCTATAATGATTTACACTATATTCAAATCTTAAAATTATTTTCTAGGTTTTCTACCTCTTTCTTCAGATCGGATCATTTTGGGAGGTGTAATACTAGTATAATCATATACGGTAATTAGTTAATTGCAAGAGATGAGCCACGAGAAACGTAAAATCAATCCTCGGTTAGATTGATTGGGGTTTTACGTCGTTTTTAACATTTTTTCCGTCTATCACGTTAGCCAGTCCACTTACTCATGTGTCTCCTGGCTTTCTCCAACCAGTACTCCACACACCATTCTTTCCAAGCAACTGGCTGCTTTTCCACATAGACATTTAGCCCATTGGTGGAAGTCGAATTTTTTTTTGCCGAGCTGGGGTTCGAACTCACAATTCCTTGATTGACAGCGCACGTCGTTATTGGCTGAGCTTCCTCGGATCCTGGCGTCCAGCAAAGATAAAAGATAAGTATGCGTTTCTGTGTTATCCGATTAATATTTTCACTGTTAGCTATCTAGCCGTCCAAGAAGTCGGAGAACTATTTTAATGATCAAATGAGGATTACACAGGAACTACATTATGAGCCGTTCCACGAGAAAACCAACATCGTGGCCTCTGCGTAAAATATCGACCCGGATCAGCCTAAACATGCCGCCCAGGCTTACCCGGATATACACTTTTCGCCTCCTGTGGATTTTCTGTTTCAGGAACCATTACTCTATGCCCCTGAGACGGAATGTGTTGGCCCGGATCAGTCTGCGTGGACTGCGCAGGCTGATCTGGGTCGATACATTACGCAGAGGCTATAATGTTGGTTTTCTCGCGGTACGGCTCAAATGACGACTACACAGGAACTACTATATGCACTATGGAAACCGAACGTCGGTTTTCATCTGGCGTGGTCGCTTGGACAATGGCGTGTTCGCTTGGACAATGGCGTGTTCGCTTGGACAATGGCGTGTTCGCTTGGACAATGGCGTGGTCGCTTGGACAATGGCGTGGTCGCTTGGACAATGGCGTGTTCGCTTGGACAATGGCGTGGTCGCTTGGACAATGGCGTGGTCGCTTGGACAATGGCGTGTTCGCTTGGACAATGGCGTGGTCGCTTGGACAATGGCGTGTTCGCTTGGACAATGGCGTGGTCGCTTGGACAATGGCGTGGTCGCTTGGACAATGGCGTGTTCGCTTTGACAATGGAGTGTTCGCTTGGACAATGGCGTGGTCGCTTGGACAATGGCGTGTTCGCTTGGACAATGGCGTGTTCGCTTGGACAATGGCGTGGTCGCTTGGACAATGGCTTGTTCGCTTAGACAATGGCGTGGTCGCTTGGACAATGGTGTGGTCGCTTGGACAATGGTGTGGTCGCTTAGACAATGGCGTGGTCGCTTGGACAATGGCGTGGTCGCTTGGACAATGGCGTGGTCGCTTAGACAATGGCGTGGCCGCTTGGACAATGGCGTGTGCGAATGTGTGGGGACAACATGTCAATATAAAGTATACGCTGTGATCACAACACAGCTTGATCGCCAAATAGTAAATCCTGAAAGGCGAATACATAATATCAAGCCAACTTTCTTTCCGACGATTGACAAAAGTCAATGCGACATGCGTCATTCCTCTTCCACCAATGGGCTAAGTTTATGTGGAAAAGCAGCCAGTTGCTTGGGAAGATGGTTATGTGGAGTACTGGTGTGAAAAAAACAGGAAATGCATGAGTAGGTGAACTGGCCGCCGTGATATAACTGAGAAATTGTTAAAAACTGCGTTAAACCCCAATCAATCAATCAATCAACATAATATCAAAGACTGCTGCACAACACAGCAGTCTTTTCTTTACATTGAACAAAGGAAGTGAGATGGAGGAAGGCCAAATATACACCTAGCGCCACATTGTAGTGAGTGAACTGGTGCATATCAAATGGACTTGAGGAATAGTTTAGAAGATCGCCCAGAACTGATACGAGTGGAAATCATGTGTTGGTGCCCTACAAGCCATGCAGGAAGTATGGGCAGTACATAAAGTTGTAAATAATCCAACATCGAATCAATGTTTGAAAGAGCATATTATATATTTCCTGAATGAAAGCCTTATAAAGAGTTGAAATCCTTTGTTGGTGCCCTACAAGCCATGCAGGAAGTATGGGCAGTATATAAATATGTAAATAAACCAACATCGAATCAATGTTTGAAAGAACAGATTATATATGAGCCGTTCCACGAGAAAACATTTTGGACTCTGCGTAATGTATCGACCCAGATCAGCCCGCGCAGGCCAATCCGGGCTGACACATTCCATCTCATAGGGATAAAGGTATAGTGTAATGATTCCTGAAACAGAAAATCCATAGGAGGCGAACAGTTTCTGCTCGGATTAGCCTATGGGTCCTGCTTAGGCTGATCCTGGTCTATACTTTACGCATGGCAATAATGTTGGTTTTCTCATGGAACGGCTCATATACATTTCATGATTTGAAAGCCTTATTTGAAAGAATGTTGATCTGGTGGTACACCGAAATCACGCATTCTTATCTGGTAGCTGTCTGAAGTACAGGAATTTATGAATGACCGAAATAGTGATGTATGGCGTTCATCCTTATCAACCCAATCCTACATTAAGTGGCTCCACACGCTGGCTATGTAGAACTTACCCTAACTCATTAACTTTATTTGTTGAGGTTTTACGCCGCTTTCAACATTATTTCAGTTATATCACGGCGACAGTTCACTTATTCATAATCCCTGGGTAAACAAACCAGTACTAGGCTAGAAAATGTGCCTTGCCCGAGGGCACTCCATCATGACCGTAGTGCCGCGACTTGTGATCGAACCCTTTTGCAAACAATTCAGATTCGTGACGAGCTGTCTCAGCCTGAAACCTGCATTCTTTGCCACTTAGACTTTATATTTTACAAAATGTCCAGTTTGCTGAAAAAAATGTAGTGGTCCAATTTTCAACATGGGAGATTTTACTTCGGAAATTCAGCAGTAAAATAGTTCATTCACCGTCAACCGATCCTCGAAAATATGACACAATATTATCAGTTTAACCCTTTCCCACATACAACAACGACGACTTTGAACATGTCTACTAAAACATATGGGAGATCTCTATACTTGTTGGTAAGATTACTAAAAAAAAAACTTGAAAACATTGTGGCAAAAGGAGAACCTTGCTCGTTTTGAGCAATTTCTCTTTTTGTCACGATGTTTTCAAAAGTCGTCTACTGCAGATGCGTCATACTGCGTCTTATAGGTGGGAAAGGGCTAAACGGAAAAACGTCACACGAAAATTATCTTTTGCGAATTTGCAACATACGATTGATCCAGATCGGCCGGTGTCTGTGGAATCTATCAAAGCATTTCACTTTCGCCTTGTAGACGTACATGCAAGCTGAACGATTCTCGAGCACGATTGTGACAAAAAGTAACGGCTATAAAAGTCTGCTATTTAGTAGACATTATTATTAATTTCATGAATGCAGAATGTCCCCTTTTTAATTGTTAATTCTTTCGGCGCCAAAGGCAATATTGAGGTTTTTGCAAACAATACAGATTCAGATGAGTCAGCTCGTGACGAGCTGTCTCACCTGAAATCAGCATTGTTTGCCTTTTTGTTATAAAAATATTCTAAAAATTCTTAATACGTGAAGATTAGAATCGCCGATTTTGAACATGGAAGAGTCTACTTTCGGCGCTGAAAGAGTTAAATAGAGGAATAAGGTCAATGATTGCGATAACCTACTCCAAATTGACTTGCAGATCGCGATTTGAATCATCAGACAAGAGACAGTTATGTTGATGCTAATCCGTATTTTGAGGGCTAATATTCTATTTACAGGTAAATAGCTCTAACTTTAATGAAGCTGGTGGATTCGTTTTAATTTCTCACCTTTGCAAGTGTCTACGAAATAAATGTTGTGAATGCATGTCCAATATAAACCTCGTATGAAATAGTTTACAAAGTACTATTTTTATAACTATCTTAACTTTCATACGCTTAATGATCTAGATGAACTGTAAAATCAAAAATAAACTTTGTAATTTGTAAAACCATTTTTTCAAAATCTAAATAATTAATTAATCATTCTCCCGAATACTCAACATTCCCTATATCAAACTAGAGCATCTCAAGTGTAGTCATACGACTGTATGAACCTAATGTTTTATAGTATTATGATCTCAAACATGTGTGTAAATTTGTTATATTTTATTATTGCCTGATTCGCTATATAAATACAAAATCTGTTATTTTAAGCTGTTTTACACAAAACCTATCTATATGTCTTGGATTGAACTATTCCCCGGTCAACAGTATGAGATTGTCGAAGCGTGCGAGCGTTAGAGTGACCTGGATACATCAGACGTAAACAAACAAAATGTCAAGATTCGACGATATTTCAGAAAGAGAACTGACCATTTTACTTGAAAACAGGGATTTTGTTTATCAGGCTTTTTTCTTTTTTTTGTTAAGATAAAACTTTTGATCAAGTAATAAAACAGTTATGTCACGGTTATTTGGATAACAGTCAAAACGTTTGTTCCCTTGGTTGTCGGGGATGACATTCTGAACTGTTGCTCTCGGTCTATCAAATAACCATACAATAACTGTATACTGTTTTATTGTTGTTTGAACCTGTTGTTATCACACGCATATTATGTGCATTGATATGAATAAAATGTTTCAAATGTTAAAACTCTCGAATGATTTTCTAATCAAACACATCAACACAACGTGTCATCTTGGTCTCGATTTGAATGTATTATGGACCTCTGGAAATAAAGCCATAGCATTTTAACAATTAATTCTAGCCATATCGAGGGGCTTGGTGTGAAACAGTTGTAACTAAAATCGATATGTTTTACCAAGTTTAATCACCAGGCCATAAAGTCTTTATAAGCGTTAAATCATTTTTCTTGGTAATCAATGGAAATTTAAGTGCTCGTTCTGAGCAATGGCACCTAAATTTGCATTGTTTACAAAGGGGTCAAAATTGCCCCTAAACCAGGGTTTTCAAAATAGGTTTTTAGTTACAACCGTTTCACGCCAAGCCCTCGATATAGTCTAAAGGCGCTTAACTGCAGATGGAGATCTAATTTTTGAAATGTTGAAAAATCTGCAAATAGATCTATTGCTTATTGTGACAATAAAGAAAGGAATACTAAAATGTTCAAAAACGATTTTGGCAGTAAATGTTGAAAAAAAACAGTCAATTGAAAATCATGAAAATGTATAAAATTTGGCTTCCTTGGTATGTCTACCCCCGTAAAAATGAACCCGAAACATTCACGATCATTATTTAGATGTTTATTGTACTGGAAAGTGAAATTATTGCTCTAATTATATCTCAGAATTATGAATCTAATATTTCAAGACAAGTTTTGAACAGTTTTAAAACGTTGACGATACTCTCAATAATCTGGGGTTCAGCACCTTAAATGTTCGTATTTCAAACCAAATTATAGGTTCCTGTTTGATGGCGTAGTATATATTTTAAAATGCCTCATAATTATTGGCTTTACAGAGCAAACACTATAACAATGCCATTTATTTTCCCATGATGTTATGCAACTACGGTTTAACCCAAACATTCGACCAATCGACTGGTACCCTAAATATTCATTGGAGTCAAAATCACGGTTGAATAAACAACAACCTATTCTCACAAACAATGCAGACACCACTGATCTCATAAACAAGGCATTTATCATTGGTATCATAAACAATGCAACCACTACTGGTCTCATAAACAATGCGGTTATCACTGGTATCATAAACAATGCTGTTATCGCTGGTCCTTAAAACAATGCATTTATCACTGGTCTTATAAAAATGCGGTTATCACTGGTCTCATAAACATTGTAGTTATCATAAACGATACGGTTAGTACCTGTCTCGTAAGTAATGCGATTACCACTGGTCTCATAAACATTGTGATCATCACTGGTCTCAGAAACAATGCAGACACCACTGTTCTCGATTACAATGCGGTTATCACTGGTGCCATACACAATGCATTTATCACTGACCTCATAAACATTGCAGTCATCACTGGTATCATAAACAATGCAGTTATCACTGGTATCATAAACGATACAGTTAGTGCTGGTATCATAAACGATACGGTTATCATTGGTCTCATAAACATTGCAGTCATCACTGGTATCATAAACAATGCGGTTTTCGCTGGTATTATAAACGATACGGTTAGTGCTGGTATCATAAACGATACGGTTATCACTGGTCTCATAAACATTACAGTCATCACTGGTATTATTAACAATGCGGTTATCGCTGTTATTATAAACGATACGGTAAGTGCTGGTATCATAAACGATACGGTTAGTACTAATCTCATAATTAATGCGATCATCACTGGTCTCAGAAACAATGTGGTCACCACTTACCTCATTAACAACTGGGTTCGTCAATGTTCTGATGAACGATGTAGTTATCGCTGTTCTCATAAACAATGCAGTCATCATTGGTCTCACACATGATGCAGTCATCTGTGCCCTCGCAAATAATGAAGTCATCACTGGTCTTACACATAATGAAGTCATCACTTGTCTCACAAATAATGAAGTCATCACGGCTCTCACAACTAATGAAGTCATCACGGCTCTCACAATAAATGCAGTCGTCATTGCTCGCACAAATAATGAAGTCATCACGGCTTCCACAAATAATGAAATCATCACTGCTCTCACAAATAATGCAGTCATCTCTGGTATCAACAATAATGCAGTCATCACGACTCTCACAAATAATGCAATCATCACGGCTCTCACAAAACATGCAGTCATCACTGCTCTTAAAAACAATGCTCTTGTCTCATAAATAATACTGTCATTACGGCTCTCACAATAAATGCAGGCATCATTGCTCTCATAAATAATGAAATCATCACGAGTCTCACAAATCATGGAATCATCACTTGTCTCACAAATAATGCAGTCATCACTGCTCTAAAAAATAATGCAGTCATCACGTCTCTCACTAATAACGAACTATCATTGCACTCACAAATAATGCAATCACCACGGATCTCACATATAATGAAGTCATCTCGCCTCTCATTAATACTGCAGACATCACGGCTCTAACAAATACTATAATCAACACTGATCTGACAAATAATGAAATCATCAATGCTCTCACAAATCATCACTGGTCTCACAAATAATGAAATCATCACTGCTCTCGCAAATAATGCAGTCATCTCTGGTCTCACCATTAATGAAATCATCACGGCTCTCACTAATAATGAAATCATCACTGCTTTCACAAATAATAAAATCATCACTCCTCTCACAAATAATTCAATAATCACTGCTCTCACAAATACTGCAATAATCACTCCTCTCACAAATAATGCAATAATCACTGCTCTCACAAATACTGCAGCAGTCATCACTGCTATTCACAAGTAATGAAGTCATCACTAGCCTCATAAAGGGCTTTATATGCGTGACAAACAATGAAATCATCACTGGTCACATTAACACTAATCGGTCATCACTATTCTTACAAGCAATTCAGTCGCCATTGGCGTCACGATCCATAGGCCAAAATTGGTCAATTGGGTCATCTCTGGTCTTACGAACAGTTCGTGGTCATCTCTGGTCTTACGAACAGTTCGTGGTCATCACTGGACTAACAATGAATGTATATTGTTTTATGGCGCATCGACAGCTAAGGTCATTTAGCGCGCAATTAAATTTAATTATTCATGATCCCTGGGTTAACAAACCAGTACTAGGCTAGAAAATGTGCCTTGCCCAAGGGCACTCCACCATGACCGTAGTGCCGCGACTGGGGATCGAACCCGGGACACCCGGATTCGACGCTAACCACTCGACCACAGCTGATTCCTCACTGGACTAACAAACATCACTGTATGCATAATACTGGTATTTCAGGAGCTGATACTAATCTAAGATGTTATCATTGCTCGAACATCACTGTATGCATATCACTGGTATTTCAGGAGCTGATACTAATCTAAGATGTTATCATTGCTCGAACATCACTCACACTTACGACTGTGGCACCGTGGAAACATGCAGTTCACTTGAGGTAAGCCAATAAATCAGTTTTGTATAATTTATGTCTTTGTTAGTTGGGATGATGTTTAGCCACCTTCAATCGTATTTCAGTCTTACAGCAGTTATTTTGGACATCTGCCTCCAGAACTATAAAAGTTTAATCTGAGCTCCGAATGTGTGTTCAATGATCTGATTGGTCGGAAGCAAATTCGTTTCCTAATTGACCAATCAGAAGCCTTATTTGGAGCATGGAGTACATTTCTGAGCACCGAGAACGTTTTCAAATTGTTATAGTTTCGGACCCAGGTTAGTTGATCCTCAGAATCCTGAGTGGTGCCAAGGCGGGAAGCGTCTACTACCATTTTCAAATGTCACTTGTTTTATTAACAAATAATAACTATTCCAGCAATCATATCTCTTTCAGCGCCAAAGGCAATATTGAGCTTTTTGCAAACAATACAGATTCAGGAGAGTCAGCTGGTAACGAGCTGGCTCACCTGAAATCTGCATCGTTTGGCTGTGAGTTATAAAAATATTCCAAAATTCCTATAACATGAAAATAGAGTCGTCCGAGTTTTGAACATGGAAGAGTCTTTAAACAATTGGCGCTGAAAGGGTTAAGTACCAAGGCGAGAAGCAACCCGTACCATTTTTAAAGTAATTGTATTTCATTAACAATTTTATTGTTGACCATGAACCTTTTTCCATTATATGCGAAAAAGGCTTATACATTTATTTACAGAGATTGTTCATGTTTTACCAAGATATTTTCAAAGTCGCCTGCTGTAGATTTGTTGTATATGGGAAAAGGTTAATAAAAGTATTGTCTTTTATCATGTGTGCGAGGTACATGTTCATACACGAGATCGTTTGTCAAAAAATACGATAATGTTCGACTTCAGCAGCAAAATACCGAATCATTCTCCGCAACGAACGAGTGCATCCTATTATATGTCGGTTACTCCCTTTTACAGTTTGTTATGGCATACTGTATTGCTACCATTTTTAAAACAAATGACAAATGTCTTATACTTCACTCTCTCACTGTATTTGATGTCAATTGTTCAAAAGTAAATAGTGTGTTGTAACAATACGAGCGTTTACCTTAATAGTTAATACACTAGGTGTGTTCGCTCTTTCACAAACCAAAATGAATATCACAACACATCATACCGGTGTGGCGTGAAATTTGTTCTCCCGTTGTGAGAGTTCTCATGCGCATGCGCAATGGACGTGAGACCGGATACCACGCCAGTGTGGCGTGGAATTTGTTCTCCCGTTGTAGGAGTTATAATGCGTGGTATATGTTCTCCCGTGGTATACGTTCGCAGATAAATATAAGAAAAGATCGTTTAAATTACATCGAATAATTATAAATGTTGAAGAAGTGAGAACTTTTACAACAGCCCGCCAGAACAGAAGCGGTAGTTCAATCATACGCATACGTACACACCGAAATGAGAACTCCCATTGTGGGAGTTCTCATGCGCATGCAATTGATAACTTTTACCACAGCCCGCCAGAACGTAAGCGATAGTGCAAGCATACGCATGCGCACACCGAAATGAGAACTCTCACAACGGGAGAACCAATTTCACGCCACACCGGTGTGCTGAAAACAATGTTGACTCCTATAATGCCATTGCAATACAGGGGAACTTGTAATTTGCGTTTATACTGACGTTGAACATACACACTGATACTAATATAATAATCATTATGTTGTAGACTTGTTACATCGAATCGATGAATCAGGGTGACGTATCAACTTACACACAAGGCTGTATTCCATCTCACGTAAGTAAACTTAAAAATATTATTTAGTGCAATATTTGCTTGGATGGAGTTTAATCATTACTGAACTAATCTGGGTCTACATTGTTCGCAAATTGTGTTTTTTTTTGGGTGGGTTTTGAAATCATAAGCACATGTTATAAAGCATGATTTGAGTAAAGGAAAAGGTAACGATATTTTATAAAGACATCACTTAATATTTCCTACTCATTATCATTTTCCACATACAGACGCCTTCAAACGCCTTTGTGGGTCGAGTCCCGGTAGCTCAGTCGGTAGCGACACGGGCTGTCAATCCAGGGGTTGTGAGTTCGAATCCCGGCTCGGCCAACTTTCTTTCCGACGTTTGACAAAAGTCATTACGACATGCGTCATTCGTCTTCCACCAATGGTCTTAGTCTATGCGGAAAAGCAGCCAGTTGCTTGGGAAGATTGTTGTGTGGAGTACTGGTGTGAGAAAACCAGGAAACACATTAGTAGGTGAACTGGCCGCCGTGATATGACTGAGAAATTGTTAAAAACGGCGTTAAACCCCAATCAATCAATCAATCAATCAATCAAACGCCTTTGCAGCAGATGACTTAGGAAAGGGGATATTGCTCACAATGAGCTATTTCACATCAGTTTTGCCGCAATGTTATCAACTTTATTCAAAGATTGTTGTTTTATTGACTCATATTTTCCCTAATTTTGCCTAGATAATTCAAATTCGTCTGATGCAGGTTTGTTGTGTGTGGGAAAGGGTTAAGTAAGGTATACTTCGTACTGATCCCACGTTATAATACGCATGCTCGCTTATCTTGTCGACGTTCAGTAAGAATAATTTCCTATCTTAGATCACCTCTTGGTGGTGTTCTTCCAATGCTTACAACAGTGTATTCTTAGATCCGAGGTCGTATTCTAAGCTACCTACAAATGAATTAACTCCTTTCCGTCATATAGACGCTATCTGACGCCTCAGCAGCAGACGGCTTTTTGAAAACATAGTGACAAAAGAAGAAATTGCTCAAAACGAACAATTTCTCCTTTGCCACACTGATTTCCACTTTCAGTAATAGGTTATCCATTCAATTATAGAGATTTTCTATTTTTTGCCAAAATATGTTCAAAGTCGTCTGCTGCAGAATTGTCGTATGAGGGAAAGGGTTAAACAAACAATTAATCGTTAAAAACTACCCGGTTATCGTGCATCACATGGCTTGTGTTTGTGTTGCAGAGACCGAGCTCGGCAGTCGAAATTACCGGACCGAACATATCGATTTAATACTGCATCTAATTTGCATATCGGAACTATGAATTGTTGCTGGTTCAAACAGATACAGCATGTCATTTATGTCAATGTTGAACCAAAATGCGCCCCTCACTTTGATACACACGTCTGCTATCTTGAACGGACAGTCCATTTGTTTATTTATTTATTGTGGTTTTACGTCGCTTTCAACATTATTTCAGTTATACATGTCGACAGTTCACTTATTCATGATCCCTGGGTAAACAAACCAGTACTAGGCTAGAAAATGTGCCTTGCCCAAGGGCACTCAACCATGACCGTAGTGCCGCGACTGGCCGTTACAGTCCAATCGCCATTGCTTAAGGCCGAAACTCTAAGAGATTGTGATTCCTAAAAAGATGGAACTTTTTACTATTTTAGAGGTTCATTTAAACACAACCTTTAATAGTAGTTGATGTGTGTTTTTAGACAATCAGTTCAATGTTTCTCTGGCGGATAGGAACACACCGTCTGTTCCATTTTACACTTTGTGTTAGGCAAGAGTTTCTGTGACTAGTTCGCGAACAGTCCAAAAACAGATTGCTCAGCAGATTTGCGAATTGGCCTGGGTCTCCATTGGTGGGACATGTCTTGTGGTAGCTATTCTTGGAGAACAGCTTATTTTTAACGCCATCAATTGAATCATTGCTGTTATTATTTATTTATATGAAAGTTCTATTTCCTAGAATATGTGAAATCTATGACAATAAAAACACTCTTTTATTAGATAGTTGGCCATTTGTTGTGTCCATTTCCCTTACGGGATTGTTTTCAAAATGGACTAAACATTTTAAAAATGATAGTAATGGCTGCCCTCCTTGGCGTCCAGGGTTGCGGGGTTCGCATTACGACTGGCTGGCTGGTGTCAGGATAAATGGACCAGTAGTACTGGTAACTTACCCAGGAAACCTCGTGATATAACTGAATGAGTTTCGAAAGCGGCGTTAAACACCAAACAATCAATCAATCATTCAAGATGAACACAACATAGATTGTGCTCTTTGTAATATCCCGAAGTAAGCCTAGAGCGGAAATATCGAATAGAAGAGTGTTTTATTCAGATTCAGATTCAGAATATTTTATTGGCTCAAACTTGACAAAGTTTATGGTCATTTACAAATATACAAGACAAAAATATATATGTGTGTATCAAGGAAAGAATGGTCTCAATATAGTTTTGGAGGACAAACTGCTTTGTCATATTAGAAGCTTTAAAAAGGTAATAGCCAACTATACCATGCAGATGAATATGTAGTAAAAGACATATGGCATCTCATATCACTTTATTTACATACACATATGCATGCTGCCACATATCGTATTATCATATTCAAACAATGTGAAAGACGTACAGAAACTAAAGTATACCATGTACATACGTTTCTATATTTCATCGTGTATAGTTTGGCCAAAGACATGTAATTAAATTATTCAGTTTTGTGAAAATAGTGAGGGTGGCAGCTCTATAGTTGGTAAACGGGGGGTAAACCGCCGACAGGAGTTTGGGGACTTTTCTTGCTGTTTTACCGACCAGTGTAACCAACGACATAGATCAGAAGGTTGGTATGATGTCTTAACTCTTTCTGCGCCAAATTGTTTAAAGTAGACTCTTCCATGTTCAAAATCGGGTGTGTCCATTTCTCAATTTTTGAAAGTTTTGGACTATTTTGGTAACTAAAAGGCAAACAATGCTGATTTCTGGTGAGACAGCTCGTTACGAGCTGACTCACCTGAATCTGCATTGTTTGCAAAAACCTCAATATTGCCTTTGGCGCTGAAAGAGTTAAGATTATATATAACGCAATAGCCAGATATGTATGTTGCAGAAGAGATACATGCTTTAGGGGCGTGGCTAATTGAAATCTCGCGAGACCAAAGGTCGAGATTGGTGTCAAATTGTCCACGCCCCGAGTATCCTATATCGCTACTGCAAAATATTTTTTCTTTTATTATATACCATTTATAACGTTATTTACACATGAAATATAATTTATGATTGGCACGAGAACCACGCCTACCTACCACATTTTGAATGACGTAAAAGTATATTTCAATGACGTCACATCTCAGTGCCGTACCATAATCATATTTGGTTCCGTTTTTGACCTAGTCATATACGTAATTTTAATTCGTCGTGTTTGAACTGCGCATGACCATGCGGTTTTTTTTGCGCTGATTATTATCATTCATCGTGATTATAATAAAATACTTACTTACTTACACTAAACAAATAAGAAGGGCGAGGAATACTTCTATTTCACTTATAGGTTTCCTCTTTTTATGTTCATTGTATAAAAAGGAAGACATATCAAGTAGAACACCAACGTTACCCTTTCTGACGCATAGATCTGCAGCAGTCGACTTTTGAAAACATTTGCACAAAATGAGAAGTTGCTCATAATGAGCAATTTCTCATTTTGCCACAATGTTTTCAACTCTAATTAAAAATTAAACTCTCATTTATGAATATGTGTTATGTTTTGGCATAGATGCTTTCAAAGTCGTCTACTTCATATTTGTTGTTGTGTTGAGAAGAGTTAAGACGTAGCATGTAGTTTTCAAAATAAAGTTTTCATATGAACTAAGCATACCCACGTATTCTAACCATTTCCCAAGTACAGACGCTTTCCAACATCTCTGTAGAGGACTGCTTTTGAAAACATTGTGATAAACAGAGAACTTGCTCAAGGCTTACAGCAGAGAAGAAGTCGTTTGAATTAAACAAAATGACCGTACAAACGCACGGAGACAAGGACAACGATTCACTATAATATAAGTTCGACTTTCTTTCAATTCTCAAAATGAGCAATTTCGCCTTTTGTCACAATGTTTCCATCTCTATGTGATAATAATTCGTTCATTTTCAATCTTGTTCATATATATGCCATGATGTTTTCAAAGTCGGCTGCTGCATATTTCTTCTAAGAGGGAACGTGTTAATAGGAAAATTAGACAAAACATCGTTTCGGCACCGCTTAACATTTCCGCAGCAAGTCTCTCTTCTTGTCTAGTTTCAGGCCATGTGTTCCGAATTACTCCACATATTTAATGTGATGTGTTCCCTGCCTTGCTTAACCCTTTCCCACATAAAAACGCTTTCTGACACCTCTACAGCAGAGGACTTTTTGAAAACAGTGTGGCATAAGAAGAAATTGCACATAATGCGCAATTTCTCATATTGTCGCATAGTTTTCAACTCAATTCCTAAACTCAACCTTTATATAAGGAGAGTTTTTTCTGCAGATGATTTCAACGTCGTCTGCTGCAGATTTATTGTATGTATGCCCCCCCTTATACATATAACCTCGGCTAACATCTAGTTTCAGGCCTTGTGTTCCGAATTACACCACATATTGGTGGCGATGTGTTCCAGGCTTGGGTCAACGGTACACAATGTGTTACCGCGGACTATTGTAGAAACGTCCGCCAGTTCGGCTGTGGCGAACATTACAGGAATAATGTCATCGACAACTGGGACAATCTAAATATCACCGTGGTAAGATGTCATGTCATACAAAACCTGCGAATAATTCCTATTAATAAACCTCATGCAGTTTATTCGTAAAGAAGTAGTTAATAGTTGCTTGTTAGCGTTGTCTAAACGATTTGTTAGCCTACCGATTGATCATATCTGCTGGTCACGAGGTTACACAAACTACCTAACATGATGTTAGATAAAACGCTTGGTCTGCGTTCAATAAGAATTGCTGGAAGACAGTGGGGCAATGGCTGAGCGTCGGCATTGGTTCGAATCCCGTGATAAGTGGGTTCGGTTTCTAGGGGATCTCGAATGTGAGGTCTGCTTCCTGGAGACTTTACCGTTCTCAACAGTCTTTCCGTCATACAACGGCGTTTACTTCATAAATTCTAGTACCAAAGCATCGGTCGTAATACTATCACAGCATGGAAGAAAGCCACGACTTATCATTTTGTTATATTGTGTTATAACCAATTGCACTGATCGAGCATAAGCTTGTTAGCTTCTTTATGCCCATTCGATAGTGTACAGTTATACACTATACCATGTACAATCATCTGACAGGGGCAGATAAGTTCAAAAGACAGATTTAGATAAAAGGGAGTCCGGTTGAGATACCCTAGCTCTTTCCAAAAAGGCCCGTTGGTTCCCCTGCCCAGTGTATAGCACCGATACCCGCTAGGCACTTTTTTACTGGAAAGGACCAGTACCTGACCTCTAGTTGAATGGGTGACACTTAAAAGCACCTCACTAAAATCAAGATTCCGGATCAGGATTTGAACACCGCACATTTGAATTGACAGTCTAACGTGTTAACCACTTCAAAGTTGTTTGTATGACCCGACCGGGGATCGTGCCCTGGTATATCACTCTTTAAAAACTCTAACCGCTGCACCACTGAGATGGAAGGTTGTTTTAAATAGAAAATCTCTTTTAACACAGGTAAAGTACGCCTTATATAAAAACGATCAGGAAGTGGCCTACATCTACTTCAACGCAACCGGAAGTGACATGATGAACTGGTTCTCCCAGAGTCGAGTAATCAACTCAACCTGGATCGATCTGAAGAACACTACAACGAATAAATTTGCAATCGACGCTGTCTTGTAGGTATTTTTTTTAACTAGCAATTCCCTGTATTTGGTAACCACAGTTTTAGTTTCCCAATTACTCAGTTTCCCAAATACATATTTCCTACATATATGGCCCTGCAATTAAAGACGATCCTGGGTGGTCTTAATACATGTATGTATATAATTGAAAACAGTGTGTGTGTCTTATGGCAACCACGATCATTTAGAGCATGTATGCTTCAATACTATGTATCTCATGAGTCGTCTGTCATCAGAAACGGTTCACCAATAGCCGAGTATGCCTGACAAGAATCTTCTTAAGTTAATTGGTAAAGAAAGGCCTCCAGCCCATAATACGATATACATAAATACAGTAACATCAAATATTTGAGTTGTGTTTTCTTATACAAAATAAAATTTACCATTATTTTCATTAGTTCATTAACGAAAAAAGCTATGTATTTTATTTTGTCATCTTTTAAACTTTGCATAAGATATCTAAGATTTTGAAATCCTCTATTCCATCATACCATGAATAAATATATAATTTTCCTTTTTGTCTGTATTTATAACATTTAAAGAATACATGGAATTCGTCTTCTACACTTTTGATATCAAAATTAACAAAACAATACCTATATATTCGATCCTCACTGGGAATTCCCAAATGCCGACCAGTTTCAATGAACAATTTATGACTAGAACGTCGAAATCTCGCTAATGGTTTTCTTATATGAAATGGTGAATTTATACATATAAGTATTTTCTGGGTTTAACAGGGATTTAAATCGTTTATATGCGTCACATCGTGGTGAATTACTAACATTTTCGAACCAGTTTTGTCTTATACAATTAATCAACTCTTGTTTAACCCTTTCCCTCATACGACGCATCTGCAGCAGACGAATTTGAACATATATTATCAAAAAATATAGAAAATCTCTATAATTGAATGGATAAACTATGAATAAAAGTGGAAGACATTGTGGCAAAAGGAGAAAATGCTCGTTTTGAGCAATTTCTTCTTTTGTCACTATGTTTTCAAAAAGCCGTCTGCTGCAGAGGCATCAGAAAGCGTCTATATGAGGGGAAAAGGTTAAAGCACAGTAAAACATTATTAACTTTTCCAACTTCTTGACTAATGTATTAATATTGTATTGGAATAGTGCAGTTTTTACTTATAAATGTGCAAATGAAAAAAAAAAACATTCTTATAATAAGCAATTTAATTATTTCCAACGATCGTTTCGAAAGATCGTTTTATTACGTGCGTATAACAAGGAAACCTGTTTATTGATCAGCCATATTCTTGTTTATTGATCAGCCATTTTCTTGTTTATTGATCAGCCATTTTCTTGTTTATTGATCAGCCATGTTCTTGTTTATTGATCTGTCATTTTTCTTGCTTATTGATCAGCCATTTTGTTTTGTTTATTGATCAGCCATTTTATTGTTTATTGATCAGCCATATTTTTGTTTATTGGTCAGCCATTTTATTGTTTATTGATCAGCCATTGTCTTGTGTATTGATCAGCCATTTTCTTGTTTATTGATCTGTCATTTTCTTGTTTATTGATCAGCCATTTTTTTTTAATTATTGATCAGCTATTTTCTTGTTTATTGATCAGCCATTTTCTTGTTTATTGATCAGCCATTTTCTTGTTTATTCATCAACCATTTTCTTGTTTATTGATCAGCTATTTTCTTGTTTATTGATCAGCCATATTTTTGTTTATTGGTGAGCCATTTTCTTGTTTATTGATCAGCCATTTTCTTGTTTATTGATCAGCCGTTTTCTTCGTATTTCTACAGTCCTGTGAACAGACGATTCTACATTAATGAAGAATGGAATGGGTGCCAAAATGACCGAGGTTGGACCGTGGTGGTAACCGGATCCCATGTGTGTAACTTTGACCACCTGGCCGGCAATCGTTATCCGTATATCCTGTATTCCAAAGGAAACACATACGGACACTATGATGAGTTCTGTAAGTCATTATTTAGTCTTTTTTGGTGAAACTTCAGTTATGGATTCCATACCTTTTTTTCACACATGACAATGCTTGTATCCGATGTAATATACCCATTACGTATTTCCTTATATGTAAAATAGCATGATCGAATTACTATTTTTGTATTCATCCGGCAATGTTTACAAAATGGCTGAGAACGTGTATCCGGTAAACACAAACGTCACGATAGATGGACGAGGTAAAGGGACCATTATCGGTCATACAAGTATTTGTATTGCATGATCATCATATGTTAGTGATATGATATATGTTCTACTATATACTATAGATTGATCAATTTGCAGTATAATAATATTGCGACATGTTTGATTATTGCAATATTAAAGCGAATTTATATATTAATGATGTTTTTGTAGATATAGCAAATGATTGTTTATTTGTATAATTGTTAATTCAATTATGTGATATCTCTTAACGAATCACAATTTGTAAAATGTATAAATATATATAACTTGTGTATGGGCCGGTGGCCCGATTATGCAATAACATTAAAATTGAATTGTATTGATTCCATATGAGCATATGTTATTTTGGTGTGTTTTTTTAAAAACAAAGTATGCTTGCTTCCAATTATTACTCATACTCGTTCTGAGTTTAAAGGTACATTGTATTCATCAAATACGGCAAAATTATTTCCGACGTTTGTCTAAAGTAAATGTGACAAACGTCTTAGGTCTGCTACGAATGGGCTAACAGATTATGTGGAAAAAGCAGCCAGTTGCTTTGAAAGTCTGTTGTGCTTGGCCCATGTACTGAAAAAGCCAGGAAACACATGGGTAAGTAAACCGTACGCCATGATATGACTGGATATTGCTGAAAACAACGTTAAAACTCATTCAATCAATGAATGAGTGTGATGATGATGATGATGATGATGATGATGATGATGATGATGATGATGTTGTCGCTAATGATAACTATGGCGAAGTAGTAAGTAATTTTATTATGTCGATAACACTGATCTCCATTTTCTCTTTCAGTTCAGTTTGGCGAAGCTGATGTTGCGGCAGTTTATATTTATCATGAATAAAAACTATGATATATAATTATGTCCTGAACTCTTTCACTGTCGAATCTAATATACCGAGAAATTGTCTTAAATTAGAAAAAAAATATAAGGGCTATCAAGACAAACTATTTTACTTCATTGTTTCTCCACCATATACCATAGCAACTCACGAACATATGTTTGTCGTTAGCAACCGATCTGCGATTTGTTCGGGGTGAGGGGCATTGGTATTAAGGGTGAAATATCATACCTTGTTATATTGGAAAGAAAAGATTATTGTTTTACTAATTGTGTCGTCAAATCAGTGCAACGATTGGTAACTTTAGGTTGTTGATGTCCAAAGAGCGCACTATAGAGGAATATACTGGTTATTTTCGTTAGTCCAAAACGGTGCAAGAAGAGCCGTGTTTTGCAAACCTATAGCCTACAATCAGTAATCAGGACCTATAGAGTGCCACTATACATTGTGTGAGCAGTCGCGACGTCGTATGCAGCGTCAGTGCAACGATTGGTGAGTTAAATTGTTGGGTGACCAAAAGGGACACAATATAGGAATATAGAGGAATATAGAACAATAGTGATTTCGTTCGACCAAACCGGTGGCAGAAGAGCCGTGTTTGTGGCCAATCTACAGTGTACGATCAGTAATCAGGACCTATAGAGTGCCACTATACATTGTGTGAGCAGTCGCGACGTCGTATGCGACGTCAATGCAACGATTGGTGAGTTAAGGTATAAGGTGTCCATAAAGGGCACAATATAAGAGTATAGAGGAACTTAGGTTCATAGTGATTTTCATTCGTTCAAAACGGTACCAGAAGGGCCGTGTTTGTGCCAACTTACAGCCTACGATCAGTAATCAGGACCTATAGAGTGCCACTATACTCTTTGCGAGCAGTCGCTACGTCGTATGCGGCAACAGTGCAACGATTGGTGAGTTTATGTTTTCTGGTGTCCAACGGGCACAAAATAGAGGAGTATATTGGTGAATATTGGTGATTTCTATCGATAAAACGGTGCCAGAAGAGCCGTTTTTGAGCCAATCTACAGCCTACGTTCAGTATTTAAGACCTATAAAGTACCACTATACACCTTGCGAGCAGTCGCGACGTGGTATGCGGCGTCAGTGCGACGATTGGAGAGTTCAGGTTTTTGGTGTTCAAAAGTGCACATTCTATACGTACCGACGTTTGATGTAATGCTACTGTTTGGCACAGGCACTGCTGTTCTGGCACCGTTTCGGAAAAACGAAAATCAGAACTATTCACGAAAATATTCAACTATATTGAGGCACTTTTAACGCTCTAAACATAACCTCACCAATCGATGCACTTATAGAGCGTACGAGTGGAGTTCGCGACTGCTCGTAATGTATACTATACAATCTCTATGCCCGACGGTTGATGTAATGCTGCTGTTTGGCACAAACATTGCCGTTCTGACACCGTTTTGGACGAGCAGGAACATACATCAAAATGTTGCTCTATAATGGGCCCGCCCCTTTTGAACGCCAACAACCTAACCTCACCAATCGTTGTATTGGCGGCGGGTACGAGTTCGCGGCTGCTCGCAACGTGTACTATCTCTGATGTTATGCTGTTTTTTGGTACACTCGCGGCTGTTTTGGCACGGTTTCGTACGAACGAAAATCTGGACTATTCACGAAAATATTGCACTATATTGAGCCACTTTGAACGCCCAAAACCTAACCTCACCAATCGTTGCATTGGCGGCGCGTACAAGTTCCATGTAATATGAAACGGGTACCAATACAATCTAGACGTCTCGACGTTTGATGTAATGTAACGTTTGTTACGCCCCCTTCCGCAATCGCATTGCAGACTCACCTACCGTTGCACTGGTGGCACGTACTAGTTTTGTGTAATATGAAAATTGTACTATACAATATGTACGCAACTGCTCGCAAAGTGTAATATTCAATATAAACGTCCCGACGGGTGATGTATGCTGCCGTTTGGCACAGGCACGGCTATTCTGGTATCGTTTCGGAAAAACGAAAATCAGAATTATTCACGAAAATATTCAACTATATTGAGCCACTTTTAACGCTCAAAGTCTAATCTCACCAATCGTTGCACTGACGGCGCGTACGAGTTCTCGGCTGTTCTGGCACCGTTTCGGACGAACGAAAATCAGGACTTTTCACGAAATTATTCCACTATATTGTTCCACTTTGAACACGAAAAACCTCACCTCACAAATCGTTGCACGGGTTTGCGACTGCTCGCAAAGTGTTCTTGACAATCTAAACGTCCCGATGGTTGACGTAATGCTGCTGTTTTCTACAAGCACTGCTGTCCAGGCATCGTTTTGGATGAACTAAATACATCAAAATATTGCTCTATATTGGGTGCGCGTGGCGAGTATCGGGCGAAAATCACTATTTGATATATAATGCAGTGCAGCACAGGTGCCAGTCTCGTTTAAACTCTGAAAATAGCATTTGACTATATATTGATTTTTAAACGAGACTGGCACCTGTGCATTGCAGGGCTTCAAAACGCGATTGTTTTTTAACTATCAGTAAAAACCATGATACACACCATATGCACCAACCCATAATCTGAAACCAAATTTTATAAAAGCACACAGCACCCATAGAGTGCATAAATTTAAAAAAGGAGAGAGAATCCGTGCTCAATTAAGGCGTCAGTACAAGCATTGCTATGTTTTGGGACCCCGTAATGCAATATAGGGCAAATAGATAATCCGCGCCCTAATTAGGCGTCAGTACAACGACTTGTGTGTTTTGGGGGCCCGCAATGAAATAAGAGCAATTAGTGGTTTTCACCCGATACGCACCACGCGCTCCCATCCAAAATCTGAAACCATGATTTTCGTACGACACAACACCCATAGGGTGCATGGTTTTAAAGAACGGTGAGATTCCGCGCCCTAATAAGGCGTCAGTGCAAGGATTGGTTTGTTTTGGGGCCCGCAATACAATATGGAGCAAATAGTAGTTTTCGACCGATACGCGATACGCGCTCCGACCCAAAATCTGAAAACATGTTTTTCGTACGACACAGCACCGATAGATTAAATGGATTCAAAAACGGAAAGAATCCGTGCCCTTATAAGGCGCCAGTACAATGATTGGTGTGTTTTGGGGTCCCGCAATGCAATAAAGGGCAGAAAGTGGTTTTCGCCATGATACGCGATACGCGCTCCGACCCAAAATCTGAAACCATGATTTTTCGTACGAAACAGCACCCATAGAGTGCATGGATTTTAGAACGGACATAATGCGTTCTCTAATAAGGCGACAGTGCAACGATTGTTATGTTTTGGGGGCCCGCAATACAATATGGAGCAAATAGTAGTTTTCGCCCGATACGCAATACGCGTTCCGATCCAAAATCTGAAAACATGTTTTCGTATGACACAGCACCGATAGATTGAATGAATTAAAAACCGGAGAGAATCCGTGCCCTTATAAGGCGTCAGTACAAGGATGTGTGTATGTTGGGGTCCCGCAATGCAATATAGGGCAAATAGTCGTTTTCGCCTGATACGCGATACGCGCTCCGACCCAAAATCTGAAACCATGATTTTCGTACGACACAGCATCAAAAGAGTGCATGGATTTTAAAACGGCGAGAATGCGTGCTCTTATAAGGCATCAGAACAATGATTGGTGTGATTTGGGGCTCACCAAAGCAATATAGAGCAAATAGTGGGTTTCCTCACATAAGCGCCATGCGCTCCGATCCAAAATTCGAAACCATGTTTTTGTACGACGCAGCACCGATAGAGTGCATGGACTCAAACAAGGAGAGAATCCGTGCCCTAATTAGGCGTCAGTACAACGATTGGTATGTGTTTGGGGTTTCGCCCGATACGCGCCACGTGCTCCGCTCCAAAAAGTGAAACCATGTTTTTCGTCCATTACACAAACAGGTTCCACAACGTGGCCTTCATGCCATAACGTCGGGAGAAAATATGTAACAGTCATGTTGGAGAAAGCCCCATCCACCGTTGTAGATTGAATAAAGTGAGTTTTCAAGAGTCGTACTACACGAAAACCAACCGAATTTACCCGCGACTGAAGCCATACATTTTGGAAAACTTTGCATAGAAACGAAAGCTTTTCATATAACGTTTCATATTGTTCCTAAACAGTATTATACCTCAAAGTATTTTCAGTTATATCACGGCGCTTCCGGGATAAACTACCAGCACTACTAGTCAATCGTAATGCTAACCCGAAAATCCTGAGCACCAAATGAGGTGAAGTCATTCATGTAATTTTGCATTATCCGGCCGGGGAGCGAACCTGCTACCACCCTCACACGATACGGACGCTCTATTACAAGATCACCCAGGCGATCCATTAATCTAAGAAAGAATGTGAAGGCATACCTTTGTATAACTCGGTGATCATACAGGAGCGTTCATTCTTTTCCCATTGTATTAATTATACTTCAGTTTCATAATAGTGTAAGTGTGCAAGCACAGATCTGGATCTACACTGTTCACAAAATCCACATTGTAACTCTTTGCACGACCGGATCCCTCATTTGAATAAGTATGTTTATTTTGCTTATTTAACCAGTTTACCAGCTGTTTATAAGCGTAGCAGGGTCATTGGCCAACAAAAAACGGGCGAAAATTGAGTGCAAGCAAGCCTTTATCACGTGCGCGCATGCTTTATCCCGGGGTTGCTAAAGACATATTGCTATTTCTAAGAAAAGTACTTGTACACCTGTAGTCCGTGTTAACGTTTCTAAAGACGTAACCATTAAAATAAAAAGAGAAAAAATCTTTTCAAAAGTCGTCTATTGCAGAGATGTCAGAAAGCTTCTTCATGCGGAACATGATAAGAAACAACAACTGTGTTGGATTTCTCACAACCGGACGAAAATATGCAATCTCTTTAACATCAGACAAATATTCTTCTCTGTACGTATTTTGGATCAGACTAAATTATTCATGAGCAGGTGATCGATCGTGTGTTACCAATGAAATTGCATGATACAACCAACGCTCGGTTCTATACAATCGGAACACTCGACAAGCATCGCTTTTCGATATCGCTTTTATTCATATGGGTTATCTCCACTTTTATAAACTTAACAATGTAAGATGCAGTTATCAGATATATGTACAAGTAAGCGAAGTTACATGTACCTTTGGCTTTAATGAGGGTTTATTTATTGTTTATATTTTACGCCGTTTTCAACCGTTGTTCAGCTATAGCACGGCGACAGTTCACTCATTCATGATCCATTGGTAAACAAACCAGTACTAGGCTAGGAAATGTGCATTTCCAAAGGGCACTTCACCATGATAATGAGACTGATACATCGTGTGTGAACATTACGAATTAACTGTCCTTCCATGAAATATTAGTCAATCCTTTCAAATGTTTGCAAAAAATACTGTGTCAAAAAACAATAGACCTGTATCAAGTTATCTTTTTGCTTGAGCAGAAATTGAAACAAGCACATGTTTTAAATGTGGCATTTATTGCAAAGGAGAAACATTTTATTCGTAAAGATTAAATAAAAGATATGCCGAAATTATTGGAAATCGTTGTTGGCTCCTTTTCTGGTGACATAGGTCCGCAATTACGGATATCAAAGGGTTCACGAGATTCTACAAATTATTCAATGCATTAGCATAATGTATTTTCAATGCATTTCGAAAAGTTAACTACATTGGCTGGACAGGATTTACAAGTTGATTTATAAATCTACTCGTTTTATTTCACAGATGTTGAGAGTTGCAGTATTCGCTATGTTGGTCGTAATGGCTTGTGACGTTATTATGGGCGATGATTTCAGTGAGTTCAATTTTTATAAAAGTGTCTTTTTTTAAAACCATAATGAAACTCAAAACTCCATCGGATTTTCAGTTATGATCTCCAGAACTTCTAGTATGCTATTTGAAAAGTTGTTAATTGTATTGGTTAATATCCCTTGCACGAAAACCATATGTGAACAATATAAATGTGTATAATTTGAATATGGGTCTTGCTCAATTATGTTTTTCAATATATAAATTTCTTAAGTATATTAAACATGCTTAATCAGACCAGTCTAAATCGTGTAATAGTCATTATAAATAATAAAACTAGTTTATGATCTGTTCATAATGTACAACATACATATAGTGTATATATATATGGAAACAAAAATGAAATGTGGATTTATTTTTTATTCCAGCTTGTTTTCCAAATAAGACGATTCAATTCACAAATCCAGATTCCAATACCTTCACTAATTACAGAGCTTTCTATTCTGACGCCGGTTCTATGATAAATTGTACACAGCACAGTAATGACAATGGTCTTACCGTCATCTTTACGTGTGGTTCTACGGTAAGCCGACTCATTTCATACGATATTTAGAACAGGAACATTAGGTCTCTAAGCTACATGCATCTAAATATGAATGCTGTATATGTTTGCGTTTTGGGAACAATTTGCACGCAGCCACACCTGGGTGTTTGGTATTGTCGTTCTTTGGGTTTAAGGTCTTTTGGCACCTGTTCCGAAATGTTTTAGAATATTACTTCGTTGTTAACTTTACTACCTCCTCAAACACACGCGGTCTTCTCTTGGAATATTCTTAAAACTATTGATCATGGCATCAATGAAAATGGATGAAGGCTTAAACTTCGATTTAGTTAGTGTGAAAACTTATGCATATACATGAATACTGTGCTAAAACTTATGCATATGACTACATTATTCAACCACTGTAGTTGAACATGGAAGTAGATATGGTTTGTTATAATCCAGTCTAGCTATGAAAACCAACCTAGTTATTTTTAATATCGCTGTCAAGACGGCTAAGTTGTTATATTTCCCTATATATACTTTTTTGACGCAATACATTTATCATTCACAAGCGCCTACGCGATTCTTATTGTGTGTTAATGTAAATGATCATTTAATCCTTTAAGCTAAAATCTCTCACTTTCATACACAGTCTAACAATATCACCGCCTATTTCTCTGACCGAAGTTTGAGTGATGACGATATTATTGGGGGAGCAGGTGTCAAGTATACATTCCAGTGTGCCCCTTTGAGTGACTATAACGTAACCTTGCTTGGAAACCTGACTGCAGTGAGGTATTTACATTTCGCTTATTGTATTCGTTAAATCTTAGTTTCTTACAGAACAACGTTTTGCAAATAAAGTTCGGAATAACTAGTGCATGTCTTGATAACACATGGTTCACTTATGTATTACTTTCAGTCATTAGTATCTATTAAACATCAACGATCGCTGAGACATTGCTTTGATTCGTCAACGTTTTCTACACAACATTATTATTCAAAGTCGTCCAAGTCGTGGTTTGAAATGTCCTGGATTGATTGAAAGTGAGATATAAGATAACCCTCTCTTACCCGACGGGGCGATTTAGTTGGTCTAATCTCCTGTAAACTCTGTTACGACTTAAGAGTCTTCAATTGTTCTAGCAGACTATATAGGTATGGCTTATGCTGTACTTATTCTGTTGAAGTCACGTAATCGTTTTCGTACTTGGTTTCCAGCGTTAACCACACTGTTGAATCATCGGATCCATTCTTTGATATCACCGCTAACTTCTTTTTTGGTGGAGTTGCTGTTAGTACGGCCATAGTAGGACAGGACCTGACTTTCACCATCAATGGACCAAGTAAGATGGGGACATTTCATTATGTACGTATGTTGTTGAGCTTTCAACGCCAACTCACAGAATCAGATTCAATACAGTCATCCATTATTTAGCAACCAAGATAATATGAAAACATCTACATTTACTATCCCCTACAATTCTTATTTTACAGGACTTTACACACACAAACAGATCTAAAGAAATTGATTAGTTTCAATATTTCTTCTATAATTTGTAGTAAATTCTCCTACATTCTCGATGTCTGTTTCCAGAACATCCATCTCATAATGTAGACTTGTTAGCGTCTAAGCCGGGACCGACGACATGCGTCGTAGATCCCTCTCCAACACATTAAATAGAGAAATAGTCATCATTGTAATTGATAATTAATATGATTATTGTATATACTAATTTTAGGTGACTATACCATGAAGCCTTTACTCTGTGTTGCAACAGGCGGAACCAATAGCAAGACTCTCATCACAGACGGGTATGTTCACGAAAGTAATGCACTTATTTTATTCTCTTTCGATCACAGTATACACTGTATATTTAGTAATCAATAACTGATCTTCCCTGATCGAATAATATCATCAGGAAATAATTCTATTTGACTGGCGACGCACTTAACTGCACATTCGAGCCTATACATACGTAGGCCCGAGAGCAATGTCTGTTCTATAGACTTTCTACGGTGTTTTGCATAATTTTCTTGTCCGTTTCAGCTGTTCCGATGATGCCAATCTGGTGTCCGATTTTACTATAGACACAAGCGCAGTCCACGAGGTTGATTACGACATGACATTCCATGCATTTAAGTTCTTCGACACTGATGCTGTGGATTTGGTGTCCGATTTAAGTATAGACACAAGCGCAGCCAACAATTTCGATTACGACTTGACGTATTATGCAGTCGAGTCGTTCGACACTGATGCTGTGGATTTAGCGTGTACTGTCAAAATGTGTATCTCCACTGGCTGTGAGTTTGTAAGTCTTATTAGACTATAGTATTTTGACATGTCACTGGTAAAACTTTAATTGTTTCCCTAGGATACTTCGAATAACGAGTCTAACTCTATATTTAGAATACATAACACTTATCAATCGTTTACTTTCTACTGTAGAGATGTTGCAATTATAAATATACACTGCGAGATTGCACATTAATTTGAATTGAATCTTAAGAGTAAATCGCTTGACGCTATTCATCGATTGTTACAGACTGCTTCATACAATTTCCTGAACCATTTTAAGCAATTTCCGTGACATTTAGCAACTTTGATGGAAAGGTCCTGGTTGTAATTTATAGATCTTTATCTACACTTGAACCTTAAATAAGAAGTAAATTCTTATAACTCTTTGACTAAACACGTTTATTATACCTCACGTGACTTTGTATTGTTAAATTATCATATACTCATCATGGGTATAAACAAATAACGTCACCGTTTAGACGCGCTTGCCATGTAACAATATACTGTTAACCGGTCAAAAACGTACTGTTAGCATAAGACAGTACGAAATTGCCCATGTTCACCTCCCCTATAAAGGTACAGAATGAGTTGAATATAGTGGAAGACAGTGGTGCAGAGGTAGAGCGTCGGCCTCTCACATCAAAGGTCTCTGGTTCGAGTCCCATGATGAGCGGGTCCTGACTTTGGGATTTTACCACACAATCGGCGCGAGTACTGGTTAAGTATCCAGGAAGCAGACATCGTGATTAATATAAGCTTAAAGCTTGTTTCGCAATCGATTTAAAATAAATATTGAATACACTTGTAATTTTGTTCGGTATAATACAGGCTTTGCCTCGGGTAACAGTATTTTCCTCATGTTGACAATATGTACTGTCACACTGGAAGCCATGCAATATTTATATAATGTCAATAGATGACTCGCTGCAAAGACTCTAATCGGGCGACGCAAAGCTGCAGGTTGGTCATTCTTTACCATTTCCGAAGCTTTTATTTTCAATGTGTATCTAAATTATGACTGTGAGAAATCCAGGTTGTCAATCCGTGATTTAATTCAGAGGGTTTAAGTTATCCAAGTAGCTGAAATACAATTTAGATGGATTCATTTACCAACATTAATTTCAGTTGTATTTTAATTCCAAGTTATACATTATTTTCATGTTTTGAAATGGGATGACGTTTGCCATGTTTTTAGCTCGACTATTCGAAGAATAATGAGAGCTTTACTACTCGCGTCGGCGTCCGGTTAATGTTTTAGGGCAAGTTGGCATTTTCATTCATAAGTATTTGTGCTAGGATTTTCATATTTGGAACATAGTTACATCTTATAGCTTTCTTCACATTGAATGCTTAAGATGCTGAGTGTGACCTTCTGTTTGGGGTAAAAAAAAAACATGATTTGGGGGTGGTTTAAGTTTTAGTGCAAGTTGGATTTTCATTTTTTTTTTTACTTTTTTTTAATAAGTACTTGTGTTAGGGCTTTCATATTTGGAATATAATTACATCTAATACCTTTCTTCATGTTGTATGCTAAAGATGCGGAGTGTGACCTTCTTTTAGGGGTAAAAAACATGAGTATATATGATTTAATAGTATTTAAGTGCAATTTAATGAAATAGTGTTTTGTGTGAATAAGCGGCATATAGTCGAGCGCGCTGTCCTGTCTTCCGACAGCTCTTGTTACACATACTGGTTACACATTTGTCGAAACGATGTCTATACTATGTCTCTACAACAACTCGATGTGTACTTCAGTCTTGTCCTAATCCTACACGAAGGAGGCGTGCACTCTCTGGCAACGATGCAGATGACGATAGTGCCGAAATTGCATCTTTCAGCAAAAGATTGATAATCAAAGATGTTGTTCTCGGAGGATCGACTCGTGCTAATGGTAAGACTACGTGTTAACGTAATGGGTTGGCATTCCACATTTTAGTTAGCTAGCTCCACTGTTTATATTCATGTTTTGATAATGCAAGCAATCGCAAATGTTTCTATACAACAAGTTACTATAAATATATTTCGTAAGCTTTTCTCAATATTTAACTTTTAATTTGTTAGCATTAACTACACATTAACTACATGTAGTTGTTAGGTGTCCAAGATTGTGATTGTATCGGATACAATGTACATTCACCAATGATAACCAATGTTTATATTTACCGAATGATCTAGGGTTTACCCGTATTCTATCATAAACTAATCGTTTGATTGAATTCACAAAGAGGTTAAAATATTTACGCTAGAATAGACGGAACATTACAATTACACAATCGTTAACATGGTTACGAAATGGATTCATAATTGAAACTATATATAATATATAAAGTTCTGGGGCCGTATTCACAAAGCTCCTAAGTTATAGTGTCCCTGGAGATAAGGAGAACATCGTGAAACTTGAGGGAAATCTCCCTATTTATGGAATATTGTTTTCCTTAGGAGCTTTGTGAATACAGCCCCGGGGTTCGTGTGTCATCCACACAGAGCCTTCCCTGTCAGTTTGCATGTAATTGTATTCCTAGTGCATCTCGGAAATCTGTAGCCTCATAACCTTATATGGTCAAAGGGAAGCAATTCGCATCGAATGTCTGGGCAAACCGAAGTTGTCTCCCATTGGACAATGATTTTGTATATTTTATAAAATTGAAAGTGTTTTTTATAAAGTTGAATACCCTTTGACTAATTTATAACCAAAATAGTGTTTGATTTATAACCAAAATAGTGTTGTATTTATAACCAAAATAGCGTTTGATATTTAATCAAAAACAGTGTTTTTTTTATTTAGCTACGTTCTAAACATCCTGTATTTTCTGAAATTGAAAGTAAAATTCAGTGCGGGATACAGGTGACCTTCTATTTGCCCTCATAAAAAGATAAAAAGAAAAATGGTCCGTCCACATGTATGTTTTCTTTGCTATTTTTGGTAGTTCTAATAAAGAACTTTATTTGATACAGGTTTCTGTTTTGTTTGACTTGTTGGGGACTAACCATAATGCTATAATGGTCATCTATGGAAAATGATTTACTTCCCTTTGACAAAACGATTCCGTTACATAGGTTTATAGTATGCTATTTAAATCGACCAATAGTGTGTAATTAGTACCAACTACATGTATATTCAACTTACCTTTATACTTTCAGGATCTCTTGGTTTAACATTGGCCCTGTCCATGCTGTTTGCATTGATGAAGGCTTAAAGGAACAATAGTTTACTGAATTATGGTGTGATTTTATCAATTAAACATTTGCTTTTAATATTTACATTTCGTTTTATATATTATTTCAAATAAAGAACCTCGCTCCCTCAAATATTGACCGTTTTTTTCTGATATTGACCAGTTTTATAAATAGTAACAGGGGAAGACCGGGGAATCCCACGAGCCGCCTATTAATATCCTTCGCCTTTATCCGTACGCTACGGAATTTTCCGAGGCGCGTTCCGAATGACCACGGAAACTTCCGAAGCTCGTGACAATATTATATAAATATGGCATGGCTTCCAGTGTGACAGTACATATTGTCACCATGAGGAAAAATACTGTTAGCCGAGGCAGTGTACTGTCACAATCGAAGCCATGCAATATTTATTTATTATACCGAACAAAATTACACGTTTATGTAACACACACATATGAATATACCGGTTAACAGTATACTGTTACATGGCACGCGCGTCTAAAAAGTGACGTTATTGTTTGAAATGACGTCATGCACGTGCATAACCAACATTTTAACGCGCGTGCCATGTAACAGTATACTGTTAACCGGTCAAAAACGTACTGTTATCATGAGACAGTATATAAATAACACATTGCTTTGAATTGGACAGTAATATTGTCAGCCTGAGGAGAATACTGTCACCCGAGCCGCAGGCGAGGGTGACAGTATTTCTCCGAAGGATGACAATATTACTGTCCAATTCAAAGCAATGTGTTATTTATTTTATTATACCAAAAAATAATAAAATAATAAATAATAACATATAAATAATAAAATGTCGATGTTTACAAATTTTCATCACGCATGCGCTAGATTATAACTCACTGTACCGAATCGCTTTCTAATAATAATCCCCCCTCCTATGTGATTTCCGAAAACCTATTAAAAATAGAAGTCGCAGGCTTCTGCCCGGCGACTAATAAATATAAAACGACTGAATTAAATTATTTTATGATCTGTAAAATGTTTCATAGCACACAAGTACAACATAGAGCGCTCTACATGTCTAGTTTTAATGAGTTTCACTAACATCCTACCTGCCAGTAAACAAATTTGCATACGGCCGTGAGACAGTAAAAAATTTGCATACCGCCGTGAGACAGTACAAAAACTGTCGCATGGTCACGTGGTACATTTGTCTTGACAGTAAAAATAGCAACGTTTTGTCAATGGGAGTTTTATATGGACATGAAATTGAGGTGTAATAATAAGAAATGGCCCATGATGAGTATATGATAATTTAATATTACAAAGTCACGTGAGGTATAATAAGATAAATTGAGGGTTATATAATAAAACAGTTATGGGCTTTTCAGCTGTTATACATGATGTTGATATGCACCAACAAAATCATTATTGACCTCGGCTATCGTATATAACAGCTGAAAAGTCCATAATTGTAATGAATTATATGACCCCAAGTCAGTTTCAAGTATTGAAGTGACGACTCACTTTATTGTCGCCAATTAGTCTTCCTAGATTTAAGCTCTTTGGTTGCGCTTATAAAAAGCCTAAACCCATCCATATCGCATCATGAAAATCATTTGACCGCGACCTCGGAATTCATCTTTCGGTCTACTGCACTCGATGAATGGGTATCTTCATAAATTATCGTGGATTTGACTTACACTGAGAGACTGGTTAATTCGTAAATACTAACATTCACGAGTACTACCTGTTCTAGCCACTCCGCAGTTGTTTCACTGCACTCTATATGTGCTTGGCTGTACGAAAGATATGATTTTAGGTTTTCAGTCTCCGCGACTGGTGGATTTTTTGGCCGAAAATCACTTACCTCTATACACCCTTTGGGGACCCAACAACTCGCTAATCGTTGCACTGAAGCCTTATTATGCCATCCCATCAGCCCGAAATTGTTTTACTGCAATCTATAGGTGCTGGGTCGTACTACAAGTATCACCGTTCAAATGGATTCCGAGTGCACTCGGGCTGTTCTCGGATCCCATATGAACTCGCCCTATGTACAACCCGTTGATATTATCAATATCACGCGTTTCATTTTCGACAGGGTGGCTTGGGTGCATGGGTAGCACGAGATATTGGTGAGTTATGTGTATATAGTGTTGTGAATTGGCGGGATAAGTTCATTCTACCGGACGACAGCAAGCAGTTTACATCTTGTATTCAAATAGTTCATTACTATTAACATAACTACAAGTTGCATAGAATGAGGTCTACCATTCAAATCGGTCATTGACAAATTGACACAGGTTTCCAGAGTTTTTTCATGCACTGGTTTTTATCACAGAGCTCTAGATAAGGGTATGTTCATATTCTTAAATCCATATTTGACATTCAAGCCCTATGTTGTTGGTACTCAAAAGAAACGTCTCAGTGGTTGAGTAATAGTAGAAATATTTTGGGGGAAAAGACCTGTTCAATCCCTCTTATCTAGTCCTCTGGTATTCAACTTTATAAAAAGCACTACAACTATGACAAAATCATTATTGTCCAATGGGAGACAACTTCAGTCTTATAAATGTGTTCATCTGATTGTGTTGCTTCCCTTTGACTAGATGAGAAGGGTAGTAACTCTAAGTGACTTCTCTACTCTGATCTAGGAGTTGTCGAAACTTGTACTGGTACAACAGCAGACATCTCATCTTACTCTTTGACAGTTGATCTCAAACGGTTTAGTCGATGCGTC
>JASEVX010000011.1:24773676-24932678 GCA_031761405.1 Serripes groenlandicus
AAATGAGTTCTGCAATTGTTTAATCTTCAGGTTGTGCTATGTTATTCGGGAATGAATATTTTAAACAGTATGTTGACCATACCGGGATCTATTTCGATACAGTTCTAGCCGTTAGTTAACGATATACTTTGCCGTGTGTTGGTTATTTTAGCGTCGCGAACAATAATTCTCTGTATTGTGTTGTCTAGGGTGGTATTGTGATTATTTTGTAAAGTAACCACTTTTCACGACAATTCAACAAATCTGCTAGCAGAGAGCCCGACTTTAAAGCAAACAAAAATAAACATATGTTATTTAATATCGAGGTTTATTAAAACGCTCATGTGGCCAATAAGGGTAAGAAATGGCCTCATTATTAGCAGTTCCTCCTCCTTTTGTACACTTATGGTTTAGTAAGAGAGGTCTGGTCTGCTGCAGAGGTGACAGATCAGAAAGCGTCCTGTATGTGGGGCAAGGGGTTAACTAGAAACTGGTACACCATTAGTAATTCTGACAGCGGTGGGTATGTATGTAAAGAGCGAATGTTTCGTAACGAATATTGCTTTTACATTAGTATGCATTATCTGTAATAGTGATGAAGTGAGATCTGAAATAGGTAAATACCTGTTTAATTTTTCATATGTTATATATTTGATATCATTGAGTAGTCTTCTCATATCGAATCAGATATGTGATTTTACCATATACCTTGTGTTATTACAATATACTCATGTATCATACCACAAACACGAATGTATTCTTGTTCATTTTAGTCATATCTTGTAAATGTCTCTCTCTGCTCTGTCTTATGTCTGGTCTGTCTGTCTAGTCTCGTCTGTCTTCTCTCTCTCTCTCCTGTCTCTCTCTCTCATCTCTCTCTCTGTCTTCAGTATTCTCTCCTGTCTGTTCTGTCTGTCCTGTCTGTCTGTCTCTCTCTCTCTCGTCTCTCTGTCTCTCTCTCTCCTCTGTCTCTCTGCTCTCTCTCTCTCCTTTCTCTCCTCTCTCTCTCTCCTCTCTCTCTCTGCTCTCTCTCTCTAGCTGTCTCTCTCTCTCAGTCTCTCTCTCTCTGTCGTCTCGTCTCTCTCTCTCTGCTCTCTCTCTCTCTCTCTCTCTCTTCTCTTCTCTCTCAGTCTCTCTCTTCTCTCGTCTCTCTCTCTCTGTCTCTCTCTCTGTCTCTCTCTCTCTGCTCTCTGTCCTGTCTGTCTCTCTCTCTCTCTCTCTTGTCTCTCTTCCTCTTCCTCTCTCTCTGTCTCTGTCTCTCTCTCTCTCTCTCTCTCGTCTCTCTCTCTCTCTCTCTCTCTCTCTTCTCTCTCTCTCTCTCTCTCTCTCTCTCTCTCTCTCTCTCGCTCATCTCTCTCTCTCTCTCTCTCTCTCTCAATATCTCTCGCTCTCTATCTCTTGTCTTTGTCTGTATGTATGTCTGTTCTGTATGTCTGTCGTCTCCTGTCCTTTGTCTCTGTCTTTGTCTCTGTCTCTCTGTATGTCTGTCTGGTCTGTCTGTCTGTTTGTCTGTCTGTCTGTCTGTCTGTCTGTTCTGTCTGTGTCTCTCTCTGTCCTCTCTCTGTCTTTCTCTGTCTCTCTCTGTCTCTCTTCTGTCTCTGTCTCTGTCTCTCTCTATGTCTCGTCTGTATGTCTCTCTCTCTCTCTTCTCTCTCTCTCTTCTCTCTCTCATCTCTCTCTCTCTCTCTCTCTCCTCTCTCTTCTCTCTCTCTCTCACTCTCTCTCTCTCTCTCATCTCTCTCTCTCTCTCTCTCTCTCTCTCTCTCTCCTCTCTGTCACTCTGTTTGTTTATCTGTCTGTTTGTCATGTCTATCTGTCTGTCTGTCTGTATCTCTGTGTTTTCTCTATCTCTCTATCTCTCTCTAAATAAAAAACGCAGAAAAAAACCCACCTCCAGATACTCCGCCAAATGCAATGATGCGTTTACGTCTATATATACACTTATTTACAAGTATATGCATACATATGCATACATAAATAATGCATTGTGTACACTGTTTACACTTTTCTATGTCAAAAACATACCATATTTAATGTTTAGTATACAAATCTTGCGTCGTTGTTGCTTTTATTCCCAGAAATAACTGTCTTTTTTTTTTTAAGAACTAACCACTTCTCTAAGATTGTCGTTCGACGATAAAAGATTCCAAACCAATATGGTGGAGTTTATCTCCGACGTACCACTAATTCTACTGATCACTCTGTCTGTAATGAGGCCACCATCTGTTCATGGTAAACCACCACACATTGTGCTCATCGTGGCTGATGATTTAGGTAGGTCCAAAGATGCTACTTTGTTTCTTTGAATGGCGTGTTAATCCGCTTTCAACAGTATTTCAGTAATATTCCGAGGTTTCCAGGATAATTACCACGCATCAGTACGACTGGTAACTTTATCCCAACATCACGGGGCCGCAAATGGTGCTGGACCAAATGACCCAGGCCTTCTCTGGCTTTGGGATCAATAACAAAAACGAGCACAACGTACCCTAAACAGTTGGCATTTATTTTGGTCATAAGAGTTGCTTCCCATATGAATGTTATGAACTATATGGCAACGAGAGACGATCCTGATTAGACTGCGTTGTTCCGAGGTTGGTTTCCATAATTAAGACGGTGTCTATATAAATGAAACTATTTCTTCAATTTGGAAAGGATTTTCAAAACCCCGCAAAATACTAAATGCATGTACAGGTATAGTTTAACATCACTAGTTCGTCAAATACAAACGCTATATATGTTTTAGTGAAAATCACATACCAATCGTCGATGAAAGTATTACTATTGATATTATTGTGCATATTTTAAAAAATACAACGAAATAAAAAACGTTCATTTATTTGGTCACATTATATCTATATTCTGTGCAATTAGAACACATTTTTACGGGTAAATTCCAAATCTAGCGTGACACGTTATTATCAAATCATGTCAGCTCATTCAACTTGTAAACAATGATGTTTCCTGTCTTTCTCACCTTTCTCACACCAATACACCATATAACAGTCTTTTCCAAGCAACTGACTGCTATCCCACTAAGACTGTTATTCAATTGGTGGTAGACGAGTGATGCTTGTCGCAAAGAATTTTGTCAAACGCCGGAAAGAATGTTGGCCGAGCTGGGATTCTAACAGTCAGCTTCGCTAACGACTGAGCTAATGATTATATACATTACATATAAATAGTCAATCAACTCCGCTTGTTCAATAAGGTTTCAAATAATTCACAAGTCCATGTGCGACGTGATCCGAATACGTAAAGACGTCATTGTGACCAAAGACGGCTCGCTAATACAGAAAGACGTCATTGTGACCCAAAGACGGCTCGCTAATACAGAAAGACGTCATTGTGACAAAAAACGGCTTGCTAATACGAAAAGACGTCATTGTTACTAAAGACGGCTGGCTAATACGGAAATACGTCATTGTGACCAAAGACGGATGGCTAATACGGAAAGACGTCATTGTGACCAAAGACGGATTGCTAATACGAAAAGACGTCATTGTGACCAAATATGACTGACTAAAACGGAACGACGTCATTGTGACCAAATATGGCTGGCTAATTAGAAAAAACGTCATTGTGACCAAAGACGGCTTGGCTAATGTGGAAAGACGTCATTGTGACCAAAGACGGCTGGCTAATACGGAAATACGTCATTATCACCAAAGACGGCCGGCTAATACGTAAAGACATCATTGTGACCAAAGACGACTGGCTAATACGGAAAGACGTCATTGTGACCAAAATGGCTGGCTAATACGTCAAGACATCATTGTGACCAAAGACGGCTGGCTAATACGGAAAGACGTCATTGTGACCAAAGACGGCTAGCTAATACGTAAAGACGTCATTGTGACCAAAGACGGCTAGCTAATACGCAAAGACGTCGCTGTGACCAAAGACGGCTGACTAATACGGAAAAACGTCACTATGACCAAAGACGGCTTGGCTAATACGGAAAGACGTCATCGTGACCAAAGACAGCTGGCTAATACGGAAAGACGTCATTGAGAAAAAAATCAGCTAATACGGAATGACGTCATGTGACCAAAGAGGTGGCTAATACGGAAATACGTCATTGTAAGCAATGACGGCTGGCTCAAACGGAAAGACGTCATTGTGCGAAAGACGGCTGGCTAATACAGAAAGACGTCATTGCTGAAAAGAAATCGGCTTATTCAGAAAGACGTCATTGTGATTAAAGACGGCTGGCTAATACGCAAAGAAGTCATTGCGGGAAAAAAATCGGCTCATACGTAAAGACGTTATTGAGACCAAAGACGGCATGCTAATACGGAAAGACGTCATTGTGACCAAAGACGACTGGCTAATACGGAAATACATCATTGTGATTAAAGACGGCTGGCTAAAACGTAAAGACGTCATTGTTACCAAAGACGGTCGGTCAGCTAACACGGAAATACGTCATTATGACCAAAGACGGCTGGTTAATACGAACAAACGTCATTGCGAAAACAAAGTCGGCATATACAGAAAGACGTCATTGCGACCAAAAATGGTCAGCTAACACTGAAAGACGTCATTGCGACCAAAAACGGCCAGCTGACACGGATAGACGACATTGTGACCCAAAACGGTCAGCTAACACTGAAAGACGTCATTGCGACTAAAAACAATCAGTTAGCATGGAAAGACTCATTGCGATTAAACACGCTCGACTAATATGGAAAGACGTCATTGCGCCCCAAAACGGCTGGCTAATACGGAAAGACGTCATTGCGACCAAAAATGTTGTTGTTCCTTAAGCCTTATTGTGTATTAGAAAAAAAGCCGAAGTGACTATCTCGTGAGTAATGTAGCTCCAGATCAAACTGTGCGGATGAGAATTGTCACAAATTCCCCAAAGTTTGATTTCCTTAAAACGCCACCGATTTATATAGCTTGGTACATGAAGAACAAATGATCCTTATTAGTCGTCTGCAACAATGAAAGGTTGCAATTGGTCGACGAATACATGTAGTTCGCAAGAATAACCGAACACGTTTGTAATACCAAAACATTTATAAAGTAGTGTTTACAGATTATTACGATCTCAATAGTTGCAATGAACTAGTAGTAGCCAATGTGATGCACATAATCAATCCCATAGTCCAGGTTTCTTTGGTAGATTTCACACCTGAAATAAATGAAGTTATTGATTAGATATAGTTGGTAAAAATGAATGAATAACGAAATTAAGAAAACATAAATTGGTCGTGGGCACTATAAGATAGCCGAAATATTATCAAGTACACGAGAAAATGTAAAAGTTGGCTTTAGTGAACAGAATATAGATCAGGCTGTAGACTGATCACATATTATTTACTCACTCATGTTAGAAGATTCAGTTAACTTGAGTTAATTTAGATAAGACTGAGCAGTTGGAAAAAAAGATCTGAAGGTACACGTCTCACTGAGACGATTCTTTTGAATACCCACAACATAGGGTTTGAATGTCAAATAAGGATTTTAGAACATGAAAAATGCCCCTTATCTGGAGCTCTGTTTGTGTACATACACGCACTTTTCTTTCTAGGATGGAACGATGTGAGTTTTCACAATCCGGACATGATCACCCCAAACATACACAAACTGGCCACAGAGGGGGTTATCTTAAACCAGTCCTACGTTCAACCAGTATGTTCACCGTAAGTTATCATTTAAGCAACGCCACATCAATAACCGACCCTCGTAAAAGCGATCAGGCTTGTATGATCGGTATTCAGTTTTAACCTTTCTTCTAAGGCTTCCATGATGCTTATGAAGCCAAGGTATAGGTATAAGGGGAAACTTATACTGCCTTGCTATCAAGCTAGCTTTTATAGCGTAGTAGTAGAGCGTTCGGCCTGGGATCAAACGGTCCTAGGTCCGAGCCCTTGTAAGGTCGGATCGTTTAGGACTGTTACAACTAACATAAACGCAAGTGCAATCTCATTAAAATCAGAGCAAAAACTTCACTGCTCGAATCTGACGACACCGCATTAAAGGTCGTCAAGAACTGACCCTATATTATGTCAATTGTCTATACAATCGGAACACTCGGCCATCATCTCTGTTTGATTTAGTTAATTGATATGGGTTGTCTCCCTTGTTGATACCTTGTTGATACGATGTTTAGGCGACGATTTGTCTTGCTGACACAAAAGCCACAAAGGTCAGTCATCAGATATATACGAGCGTTGTCTACTGGAGTCAATTCAAGGTCTGGTTTTAAAGATATTGACGCAATAGTGTCCAGAAGAGACGCTTAAATTATCTTTACATGTTGGACGATTATTATAAATATAATAGAATATATTTTATTAACTTATACAACATACATGTATCTCGTCATACAAAATATATTTATAACTGATATAAAGCAAATTAAACACAATTTCGTATATAATTATGATTATATGCATGGTAACATGTATAGAATAATGGTTATATATTATACAGCACCATTATGTTTACCGGCGCTGTTCGAAAACCAAGCATCCGTAGGGCATTTGTGCTAAGTATAGATCCAGATGAGCTAGTGCGTCAGCGCAGTCTGATGTGTCACTACACTGTTAGCTAATTAGTTATAGCAGGTTTGAAGACACTTCTGAACAAGCATTATCCATTTGGATCCCTTAGAATGGATGCGCAGGCATGTCTTTTTCCACACGTGTTAAAATTACGTTAATGTTGATTTTCCAGGAGCACCGCTCATTATTTTAGCTCATCTGACTCAATGTCTCATAGAGAGAAAAATATGCAGCTAGTCCGGGGCTCGAACCCGGGACCTTTCGCTTTCAGGGCAAGTACTCTACCGACTGAGCTAACCGGGATGATTTACATGTAATATCTCCAAATGTGTATACGTTCGGGTCGCAACATATACCCCTGCCTAATTGGAAATACCAGTGCCAAGATCGCATTGCAAGCGCTGTTAGACTGACCAAGCAGTGATGTCACGGTCCCTTAGATGCGGGATAAGCTATTGTTATCGATCACCGTTCGGTGTCTTCTGTCACATTTTTAGCTCGTGTGCTTTTCGAAGAAAAAAGGTGTGGCTATTGTGATACTTTGGCGTCGTCGTCCTCGTAACTTAACTGTAACCTAAATTAATAACTCGAAAACAGTACACATTTCTAAACGAAACTTGGTTCACCTGTTCCTAGAAACAATAGGCATGTCTATTCCAAGTCACATAACTCTGACTTTATAAATTATTCAGTTATGCCCCTTTTTGTAATTTAGAAATTCATGAAAAAACAGACGACTGCGCTGGCGTTCGGTCCGCGTCTATGCAGAACTGTGGTGGTGGCATCATAAATAGAAAATCCCAAAACATTTTAAACATTCATGTCCAAATGTACTGGCCCGATTTGAAAAGTATTTGGCACAAATGGTCCTTGCATGGTGACCCTTTACAAGGATTGTTCAAATTATTCCAAAACGATTACAAAATGGCGACCAGGAGCAGCGCGGGTTTTTATTATATGTTCAAATGCAACACTTTAAAAGTATTCTTGTACAAAAGGACTAGTTTGATTCGAAAATAATTTGGCACATTTTTTCCGTGGGGCAACTCTACAAAGATTGTTGAAAGTATTCCGTTTTGTTAAAACTTGACTATAGGGGCCGAACTCGTTTCCTTTATTTGTATAACATAAGAACGTTGAAAACTATTTCAGTTCTATTACATAAAGTGAGCAATATATGGCCAAGATGGTCATCTCATTATTTTCATTTTAGGACCAGACATTCGATAATGACAGGGTATTACCCTTGGAAAGCCGGCTTACAGGTAAGACATGTCAGGTTTATTCCGTGATTTTTTGAATTTATTTGCTGAGTGAAACATTGCATTTCGGTGATCTTAACACGTTCCCACATGCAGACGCTTGTACATATCTTGCTAGCGAGTGTTATGTACGTGTAGGTCTACAGACATGTTGATAAGGACGGTGATGTTAAATTTTAAATTTAGAAAATAATACCATTCATCACATAAGGCCCTCTCTGTGAGTGTCAAAATTCCATTACATAACTATCATATGACACTACTAGTTTGGTTTTCAGTCTTATGCTCAAGTCTTTGTTACAACGTGGAAACCAAACAATGAAATTGACGTCACGTCAGTGGTTTAACGTGATAACGTTAGTCACTTTGGCGCCCAAACCGGCAAATTTCATGTACATTTATTCGAAATACGCCTCATAACTAATTGTATATGATAAATAGAATATCTCATTCGTGTATATTTATTATCACTCTTTTAATAAAAATGATTATGTTTTAAACATTATAAAAATAATTTCACTTAATATATATTTTTCATAGTTTTGCTTATACAATTTTCATGACTTAGTTAACTTTTTATGTACATTTCAGCACCTCGTTATAGGTGCCGGCCAGTCGGTTTGTTCTCCATTGAACATGACGTTCTTCCCAGAACTTATGCAGAAAGCAGGTTACAAAACGCACATAATTGGGAAGTAAGGGTACATTTTCGTATTATATTTAGTTCGGATAATTACGTTTTGCTATATCAGGACTCCGCCGTGTCCTAGTATGAGTTTGGAACCGGGCGTAACTGGTTAAATCACTGCGGCCATGTTGGAGTGCCCTTGGGCAAGGCACACTCCTTAGCCCAGTATTGGTTTGTGTACGCAGAGATCACGAACAAGTGCATTGTAAGGGAATGCAACCATAGTGCATGAGAAACTGCGTAGATCGAGATCAGACTGCACCGAGGTTTCTAGATCCCGCCGACAAACACTTTACATTGGTATCAAAAAGCATGAAAGCCCATTGTCCTAGTTACGCTAGAGTTTGTTTTCCTACAGCAGGACCGCCTCGTTGGTGTCGCGTATATGAGCAGTTCCACGAGAAAACCGACATTATGGTCTCTGCGTAACGTATCGACCTAGATCAGCCTGTGCAGTACGCGCAGGCTTATCCGGGCCGACACATTCCGTCTAAGGGGGATAGATGTATAGAGTAATGATTTCTGAAACAGAAAATCCATAGAAGGCGAAAAGTGTCTGTACGGGTCAGCCTGCGCGGCATGCTTAGGCTGATGCGGATCGATTATTTACGTAGAGTCCACAATGTTGGTTTTCCCGCGGAACGACTCATATATTTAGTATTATGATTGGCGAGTACATCTCAGAGTTCCTGTCAGTAAAGGCATAATGCATATTTTTCCTGTGAATTAGATTCAACGATTTTTTTTCTTACTCCTTGTATAGGTGGCACCTCGGATTCTGTAGTTGGAATTGTACGCCCACCTATCGAGGCTTTGACAGTTACTATGGTTACTATAACGGTAGAGAAGACTATTACAAGCATGTACAAGGTACCGTAGAATATTGTGGAACACCCCCGAAAGTAGTTTACGTTATGATTTCAAACATCAAGTTGCATTGGTCCGCTGTAGACTTCACGATTTACGTATTTATATTATATACAAGAGTCTTTTCATATAAAGTTTTATTTAACGAGTTCAAGAATATTTTTATTACGTGAGCCTCTGATAAATGAGTGACAAACAAGACTATATGCACGTTGCAGCAGGCTATTATTCAGTTATAATGACGATTTATTTACTTAATTAAATCCGTGTTGCATTCACATTTTTTTTAAAAAAGTAAAAATGTTCTACGTGTAGAAACCTGACATTATATACAGTCAAACTGAAGTTAGCGCTCACCTCTATTAAGCAGCCAACTTGTGTTAAGTAGCCACTTGACGATTAACCAAAGTAACAGTGCCGTCTCAAAAAGCCAACTATGTTCAGCAGCCACATTCTGGCTCTTCCTTGTTTGACTGCCTTAAACAGGTTCGACTGTAGGTAAAACGATGTGGGTTTTTTTTGTGTTCTCTAAAACGAACGAAAATAAGCCGTTCCTCGAGAAATCCAACAGTGTGGACTCTGCGTAAAGTATCGAGCCACATCAGCCTAAGCATGCCGCGCAGGCTGACCCGGACAGACACTTTTCGCCTCCAGTGGATTTTCTGTTTCAGGAATAATTACTCTATACCTCTATCCTCCTAAGACGGAATTTGTCGGCCCGAATTAGCCTGCGCGATCTGCGCCGGCTGATCTGGGTCGATACATTACGCAGAGACCAAAATGTTGGTTATCCCGGGGAACGGCTCATATATATTAACAGTTGCGTTTTTATGTAATCAAATGTGCGGCTGCATCTGAACGAATAGTCGAATATACGTATTCTTGTTCGAAGTCAGTGTAACTCAACTAATTCACCTTTTTTGTATAAACCATGTTTAGCTGGATATCTTGACTTCCATGATAACTATCAAGTGGTTTGGAACGAAACCGGATCGTACTCAGCCGTAAGTGATGTTGTTGTTGTTTTACAAACAAAGAATTCGTCTTAACTCGAATATATCGTTTAACTCGAGACCTTTCCTTGAAACGGATCTGTCTTCAGAAACAATGTGTAGCAGAAGTTATTTATGATTGCTCATTGAATAAATGAGAAGTGCATTTGTACTGTCTTTGGTTATACGATTTTATTTTATTTCTGGCTTGCCTTGCATAATACAGTGTTTATGAATTACGAAGATGACAATACATACATGCATTAATAAATGAGTAATCGATCACTCAAACAAATCGATAACTCGAGATAATGCTGGTCCTCTTCGATTTTGAGCTGTCCTCCCGTACTAACTGTTAATGGAAAATGAATGGCGTTTAGGTTCATATTTGTCCAGTCTTTCAGAGGTCAAACTCCCTATTATAATTTTCTAGGAGGTTTATATCAACAGGTAGCGAACAGCAAGACCCTGACAAACGAAACTGCACTAGGGCGCAAACCGATCTTGACTTTCGCCGGTCGCCTTGTAACGAAACTCGGGTTTTATGTGGCGCGAAACCAACGGGTTGCTCTGTTTTATGGTATACAATTGATATATTAGCATTCATTCGGCTCGGTCATTAGACTAACTTGTGACACGTTCATTAATGTTTCAGTTCAAGTTTGTTTTTGGATATTATTTTACATGTTGTTGAAATATATACACAGAGAGCATTTGTAAAGCGTCGCATATAGTTAAGATTAAATGATCTACGAATACATATTTAAGGAATTTTAGTAATGCTGCATTTGAATAACTGCCATAGAAAAATGAAAACGAATACACAAATATTCCAACATTACGCATCCATCATTTTGCTTAACCCTTTCCCACTTACAGACGCATATTGACGCATCTGAAGCTGACAACTTTTGAAAACATTGTAACAAAAGGCGAAATTGCTCAATTTGAGCAATTTCACCCTTAGTCACAATGCTTTCAACTCTTTTTAAAAATTAAACTCTAAATTATTGAGATTTTTTACCTTTTTGTCCAGATGTGTTAAATTTTATTTGCTGTATGTGGGAACCCTTTAAGTACTAGCTATTTTCGTAACTTTAACTAATTGTTTGTTTCACACAGGATTTATACGTAGAACGTGCTGAGAAGATAATAGCTAGTCACAATAAACACAAACCGCTGTTTTTGTACCTGCCCTTCCAGAATGTGCACGAGCCGTTGGAGGTAAGTTCTGTAAATTCCAAACAAACACATACCCATCTGAAACCGACGGCTTTGAAACAAGTGTTGCGAGAAAAGACTTTGAACAAATAAGCAATATTTCCAAACGTATTCCTTACGTTTGTTTAAGAATAAGTATTTATATCATTATTGTTCATTTTCCTCAAATTCAATTAGTAATCTTAACTGTTAACATAAATCTTCTGGAAAAAAATATAAGCTACATCTTTATCAACAGGTGCCAGCCGAGTATGAAGCTCTTTATCCAAACATCAAGACGAAGGGACGAAAAACACTCAGTGGTATGGTCATTTTAATTTCATTTAAGAAATATTTTAGTATTCAGATCAATAGGAATACTCTTCGTTTAAGAAATATTCTAGTATTCAGAACAATATTAATACGTAGTCAATGCGCATGCCTACCGAAGAATTACGGCAAGCGACGGAAATTTGATAAACAATTGGATTGAGACGCCATCTTGTTTTTAATACTGGTTCATGAACGCGGACATACATTGGTTTGCTTCATTGTATTACAGTAATCAATACTTCTGTGACAGGATAATGTTTTCTAAAGGCTGGATAGAATCTTTGACATAGATTGGCGTTAACACATTACAGTGCACTCTAAATTTAAAAGGCTGCAGTTTGTTTTACATTGGACTGATCCTAAATTTTGTCAAAAATCGAACTCTGAAGAATGAACATTTCAAGTAAAATCTGAATGTATATGATGACTCATGCTACAGAGTAACGGACCATCTGGATATTGCGACACATGTATCCAGACAAACCTTTTATTAACTAATAGGTTTATTTAACATTTCAAGACGATGTTAACATACCTTTTGATTAAGATTGAAAAACACACACTTTTCAAAAATACTGGTTGTTTTTAACTGAAGTGCTAGGCAATTATATATTTATTAAATATGTTGAACAACATTCCAGGAATGCCAACCTTACATCATTTGAAGAAATCCGCTGTGGTCGAGTGGTTAGCGTCGGGGATTTCGAAACCGGGTGTCTCGGGTTCGATCCCCAGTCGCGGCACTACGGTCATGGAGGAGTGCCCTTGGACAAGGCACATTTTCTAGCCTAGTACTGGTTTGTTTACCCAGGGATCATGAATAAGTGAACTGTCGCCGTGAAATAATGTTGAACGCGGCGTAAAACCCAAATAAATAAATAAATACATCGTTTGCGATCAGTTAGCCTTAACGCAGTTTTATTCTGGCCCGGTTCTGTTCATCAAATAATCACAGAAGGTCTCAATGAAACAGCGTATATATAGAGTCAGATTGAAGAGATGCAAACACTTGTCATAAATATGCTACGGTTACTTTTCCTGGAGCAAAGCTCATATGAGCCGTCGGGAAAACAAACATTATGGATTCCGCGTAAAGTATCGACCCGGATCAGCCTAAGCATGCCGCGCAGGCTAACCCGGACAGACACGTGTTGCCTCCTGTGGAAATCATTACTCTATACCTCTATCCCCCTGAGACGGAATATGTTGGGCCGGATTAGCTGAACAGGCTGATCTGGGTCGATACATTACGCAGAGTCCATAATGTTTTTGTTTTGTTCGCGGGACGGCTCATAGTATGTTGACCTTATTTACAGGTATGGTGACTGCGTTGGACTCTGCTATAGGACGTGTGGTCGAAGCTTTGCAACACAATGGACTGTATGAGGATACCTTATTCTTCTTTACACCTGACGTAAGAATTGATGGCTTTGAATTATTTTCGCATCTGCTCATATAAAAGCGGCGCGGTGTTGTAGTGGTAAGGCGTCCGCCTTGGGTGCGGGACGTCGTGGGTTCGTTCCCCGACCGGGTCATACTAAATAATTGAAAAATGGTAGTCATACTTTTCCCTGCTTGGCGCTCAGGGTTGTGGGGTTAGCATAATGACTGACTAGCTGGTGTGAGGATAAATGGATCAGTAGTACTGGTAACTTACTCAGGATACGCCATGATATAACTCAAAAAATGTTGAGAGCGGCTTCAAACACCCTTTTAAACAATGGTCGTTCTAGCTTGATTGGAACTTGTCTAATCCGTCCGGAAATGATTTTCGTGAATTGCTGTTTTGTGGCATTGACCGTATATATAGATGCATCCATCAATAGAGGTCACATTTGAGTTAAGATCATTTCTCGTCAGTAGACAAAACGATAGACAGCATTGTGAAACCGGTATACCACGTCCACTTCGTTGGGGGAAAATAATATTTGTTATTGTTAGTTTGTGTTTGGGATCTTACAAAAGGAGTTGCTTTATCAGCATTCAATTCAAATACATGCAATTGCATTAATAACATGTATTCAACATTTCATAGAATGGAGGTTGGATCCCGTACTATGGCAATAATTGGCCTCTCCGTGGTGGAAAGATAACCGTATTTGAAGGGGGAACCAGGGTTGCAGGATTTGTTTCTGGTGCAGGTCTGAAGAAAAAGGGATATACATATGATGGGTGAGATCACTTGAAACTTACATCAACACATTTGATGCTGAAATCCAGAAAATAGACATGAGCCGTCCCACGAGAAAACCAACATTGTGGACTATGCGTAAAGTATCAACCCGGATCAGCCAAAGCATGCCACGCAGGCTAACCTGGACAGACACGTTTCGCCTACTGTGGATTTTCTGTTTCAGGAATCATTACTCTATACCTCTATACCCCTGAGACGGAATGTGTCGGCCCGGACTGCGCAGGCTTATCTGGGTCGATACACGCTTTCTCGCGGGATGGCTCAATTATTATAGTCAAAGTTTTAATAATTTCCCTTTCCAGTAACATAAACATCTAAATATTAATCGTTCATGCTTCATGTTTACTGGGTAGACATTCCCAGTAAGCCAAATTTTGTACATGTTCATGACTTTCAATTGACAGTTTTTCAACATTTACTGCCAACAAGGTTTTGAATTCCTTATTCCTTACTTTGTTGTCGTCACTATTAGCAATATTTGCAGAAGTTTTAACATTTCAAAAACTTGATCTCCATCTGAAATTCAGCACCTTTAAGAAGCATCGATATGGTGAAGCTTGTGATAAAATCAATAATGAGTACTGAACACTAAAGATTAACATTAGAATCCACGAATATGCATAGTGATATTGATATACGTCGTTAGCTAATGTTGTTTGAAATTGAGCATATCAGATCACTTATATATAGAGAGAGAGATGGACACGGGTTTAATTTTGGCTCAAATTTTAATTATAAAATAAGAAAATTCGGAAAAATAATTCAAAGCTTTAATCTTTTTTGACTCGCATGCGGTGTGTTTTAAAAAGAATAAACCCATTTTCTCGATTTCAAATATTCATACTCTTATAGACTGTAAAATGCAGAGAAAATGGCTTCATTCTAATTAACTTATAACATACTTTTCCAAACGAAGTTGTCTTCTGCATATTTGATGTAGGAGGGAAAGGCTTAAACAAGCAACCATTGTCGGAAATGGAATCGTCACTATTCTCCTTTCTCCTTTTCCGCCGATGTAGCCTGCTACAGAAGAACCAAAACTTGCCCGAGGGAATGGATAGAACGATAATATATGAGCCGTCCCGTCCCACGAGAAAATCAACACAGTGGACTCTGCGTAAAGTATCGTCCCGGATCAGCCTAAGCATGCCGCGCAGGCTAACCCGGACAGACACTTTTCGCCTCCTGTAGATTTTCTGTTTCAGGAATCATTACTCTGTACCTCTATTCCCCTGAGACGGAATATGCCGGTCCGGATAAGCATGCGCGGACTGCAGAGGCTGATCTGAGTCGATACATTACGCAGAGTCCATAATGTTGGTTTTCTCACGAAACGGCTCCTATGTTGTAAGCTGTGTATCAAAGGTTTTGTTTAAGTAATGAATAGTTAAACGTTATGTGCTCTATAGGATAAGCTTAGTTAATATCACTTAAACATCTCGAGCTATCATGCGATATGCCATGAAATTCCTGATTCCCGCGCCATTTTCAAATATGTTCATCCTCATTTATATATTGGTAGACTATGGTTGTTGATTTAACATTGTGCACATTGTTGTTTTGAATTGATCTTTGTATTATATATTACATTAATCATATACATGTATGTAACTAGAAACTTTTTATAGTTTACGTTACGGAATAAATCTTGCATCTTGAATCTATAATGCTACATAATCCAATTAATAAATCGTTTATCTCACCGTTTCCTTTTCATAACTTATGTAGCCTGATGCATGCGGTGGATTGGCATCCAACTATTTTAGCAGCGGCGGGAATACAAGCAGGTATAAACACTTATTATTAATAACCGTTTTGTAATATGTCTTGCGACATGTGGGCTGTACTACTTAAAATACTTCAAATTTGAATGACGGTCATGGGAAAGTCCTACAAGGTTAAACTGAATTACCTCGTATCTTTAAAACGGACATCTAACGCTATTAGCGCTATGCACGTACTCATTATCAATTCAATTTAATTCAATTCACTTAAAAGTAATAAGAACATACTATACTTCTTACAATAACATAAAAGCAAACTGTAATTGAATTTATGCGAGCAGCCTGAAAAACAATATTTACAATACAATACAATCTTATCTTTCAGTTATTAGTTTTCGCTCTAAAGAGGCAAAATAGATATAACTACTTGAATTCAACTATTCTTAGAGATCAGGAAATTTGATTTGATTTTTTTAAAATTTGGCCAAGTGTAATAGTATGTTTTGAAATACTTTTTTCGAAGTTCAGAGCATGCAGTATACCAGCCCGTACTTTTGCCTGGGAAATATACAATATTGTAGGCTTTTGCTCAAGTCTGATAATGCAGAAATGGAGGTGCAAGTTACAACAATGCTCTGTTTGTGTCGCCTGTCGTTGCATGATCGCCTAACCTTCCTCGGTTCGTCACACTTTCAACCGTATGTGGGAGGTCGCGTGTCCGATCCCCGGGCGGGTCATACCACAGACGCTTTAACAAATGTAGTAATGGATGCCCTCCTTTGCGCTCAAGGCTACATGGTTAGCACTACGACTGACTGACCGGTGTCAGGATTAATGGACAAGTATTGCTAGTATCTTACCCAGGAAACGCCGTGATAAAACTGAAAAAAAAAATGTTGAAAGCGCCGTAAAACACCAAGCAATCAATCAACTGTTAGTGTCGCAGCCGTTTCTTGGTTATTTATAGTAATCGCTGCACCTTCCTCTGATCGTCACACTTTCTCTCACTGATTAATTGTCAGATGACACATGTGCTCCTTCGAACAGCTTCTGTTTATCCTTACGTTGATCATTTACTTATCATTTACTTATTCTTTCCGGGAAGAAGACGAGGATATTGACGGGATAAACCAATGGGATGCAATAAGTAAAGGTGGGGAATCCAATAGGACCGAGTTTGTTTATAACCTGGACGACGTGGTACCAGCAACTCAGGGTCATGCCGCAATAAGGTTAGTCATACAGCATCTATGTTTGTGTATAACCTGGACGACGTTGTACCAGCAACTCAGGGTCATGCCGCAATAAGGTTAGTCATACAGCATATATGTTTGTGTATAACCTGGACGACGTGGTACCAGCAACTCGTGGGTCATGCCGCAATTAGGTTAGTCATACAGCATCTATGTTTGTGTATAACCTGGACGACGTGGTACCAGCAACTCGGGGGTCATGCCGCAATTAGGTTAGCCATACAGCATCTATGTTTGTGTATAACCTGGACGACGTGGTACCAGCAACTCGGGGTCATGCCGCAATTAGGTTAGTCATACAGCATCTATGTTTGTGTATAACCTGGACGACGTGGTACCAGCAACTCGGGGTCATGCCGCAATTAGGTTAGCCATACAGCATCTATGTTTGTGTATAACCTGGACGTCGTGGTACCAGCAACTCGGGGGTCATGCCGCAATTAGGTTAGTCATACAGCATCTATGTTTGTGTATAACCTGGACGACGTGGTACCAGCAACTCGGGGTCATGCCGCAATTAGGTTAGCCATACAGCATCTATGTTTGTGTATAACCTGGACGACGTGGTACCAGCAACTCGGGGTCATGCCGCAATTAGGTTAGCCATACAGCATCTATGTTTGTGTATAACCTGGACGACGTGGTACCAGCAACTCGGGGTCATGCCGCAATTAGGTTAGCCATACAGCATCTATGTTTGTGTATAACCTGGACGACGTGGTACCAGCAACTCGGGGGTCATGCCGCAATTAGGTTAGCCATACAGCATCTATGTTTGTGTATAACCTGGATGACGTGGTACCAGCAACTCGGGGTCATGCCGCAATTAGGTTAGCCATACAGCATCTATGGTCTTTTTTATAAACTCTTTCACTGCCGAATTTCACAAAGTCGACTCTTCCTTGTTGAAAATTGGACCACTCCATTTTTTTGTTCAACAGAAAAGTTGGTAAAATGTAATAAAGGCAAACAATGCAAATTTTAGGAAAGACCTTAATCTACCTTGTTTGCAAAAGCCTTATATGCTTTTGGCAGCGAAAGAGTTAAACGAATGTGACTGCTCTTCCATTTCAATTCGACGAGGATCAACACATATATGTCATTTAAAAGGTGCGACACTGATTGTGTGAACGCACAGAATACTTTCGGAAATCAATGAATATTTCCATTTCAATATTGGTGCATAGAATCGAACTATTTAATATTACTCAAATTTGAGCCACTACAAGATTTGATGTCAAATATACGTCTTTCGACCAATATAAAAGCTTAGGAATTCGCCGTGGCCTAGTGGTTAGTGTCGGTGATTTGAAACCAATAGACCCGGGTTCGATGAAAAGTCCCGGCGGTCTTGGTGGAGTGCTCTTGGGCAAGGCAAAATGCAGAATGCCTTGCCAATGTAAGTTTATCCAGGGATAAATAATTAAGTGAACTGTCGCCATGATGAGTTTGAGATTTATGGCTCCATAAAGATTTTCGATTTCCACATGTCGAATGTTAATTGGGCAAGTTCAATCGATAGCCTACGTTCTAGATAGTGTGAACTTTGACTAGCCCCAGCGCAGTGTGTACAGATTCATCCCCGATCTCCCAATTTGCGGTACAATTATCCTGGAACGCTACGACTATACACGTGCAGACATTGAACGTAATTGCCGGAGGTTGACTTTCATGTCACGTGACTATATTATAATTACAGGGTTGGAGATTATAAATTAATAGCTGGTTACCCGGGTCACGATAGCGGCTGGTACCCACCGGATCAGTTCTATGGTAATTTCTCAAATCCGGAAGACTGGTTTCGACATGTAGACTTCAAAGCTGACCTACTGGCGTTCGAGAAGAGGGTCAAACTTGGAGTAGAATCATACTATAAACTCTTCAATTTAAGAGGTATGTACATTGCTGTTCAATTAACATCTCCCACATCTTCCACAATCGGCTTGCAGGGCAGACAATTTTGTCCAGGGGGATTTCAGATGAATATATAAGACAGAAATTGTCTCCCATTGGGCAATAATGATTTTGCTAGAAGTTGATAGTGTTTTCTGAAAACTGGATTATCCTGTGCGTGATTTGTAACCAAACCCTGGTTTGCTTTTGAGAATATTGACACCTTCAGAGCATTCTGTATTTTCTGAAATTTAAAGTGAAATTCAGTGCGGGATAAGGGTGACCTATGATTTGACGTCATAGCTAAAAAAAATGTTAAGATAATCTTTCAGTTGTTGGTGCTGTTATGGTATATACATGTATAAGAATGGACTTTGATTTAATGCAGGTTTGAATGCTGGGAAACAACCATAACCTATAAAGCTATAATGGTCGCCTATGTAAAATGAATTGCTTCCCTTTGACCACACATACAATGTAGAAGGCATTTAACGTCATTACAATTTTTCGCTTTCGACAAAACAAAACAACTCTTTCTGAATTTTCCACGATGATTTCAAGTATATTTCTACGTTTAACACCTTCTCCGTCTATGCCGCGAAATTTTGCCTTTTCCCGAAGTATATACTTGTAAATCGGTAAACGTGCTCCACTTGCTATGTCATTTGTTATGTTTATGTGTGTATTGTGTGTATTGTTATGTATTGTGTATTGTGTTTACCTCACGGGGCACGTGGCCTATTGAACTTGTATTTGAAAAAGAAAAAGAAAAAAAAACACTGGTGCAAAGGTAGAGCGTCGGCCACTCGTATCAAAGGTCCCTTGTTCGAATCCCGCGATGAGCAGGTTTTGTCTTTGGTCTTTTTCCCACTCAAACTGCGCGAGTAATGGTTATGTCTCCGGGAAGCAATATACGTATAAAGCTTGTTAAACTAATTGATGTAAAAAAAATAAGTTTAGACTTTATTTTTGTAAGCTATTTGTTCATTTTTTTTAATTCTAGATGACCCGACCGAGCATAAGGATTTGTCAAAGGAGATGCCAGAAATGGTAGATAAATTGAAAGCGACTTTAAACAACTATCACAAACATCTGGTTCCTGCGAAAATACCACCGACTAGTCCGGGATCGAACCCTAAATATTTCGGCAATGTATGGACCCCAGGCTGGTGCGAGGAGCCAATGTCTTAAACAATAAGAACGACAACTCCGTCAACTTTAACACAATCAGGAAACATGACATGAAATATAATATTGTCCATCCAAGTGATGTGAATGAATACTGAGATATTAACCCCTTCCCACATAAAGACGTTTCTTGACCCAATATGATTTTTGAAAACATTGTGACAAAAGGATAAATTGCTCATAATAAGCAATTTCTCCTCTTTGTCACAATGTTTTCAACTTTATTTAATAATTTTTCTCTGGTATATACAGAGCTTTTATTTTTCTTACTAACCCAGAGCTCTAGATAAGGGCCGTTTTTGCATGTTCTAAAATCCTTGTTTGACCCTCTGACCCTATGTTGTGGGTACCCAAAAGAATCGTCTCAGTGAGACGATTCTTTTGGGTACCCACAACATAGGGTTTGGTTGGATAATAAGAGATAAATTGTGGGGAACAGAGCTGAATACTCCTCCTTATCTGGACCTCTGATAACCTTACTCAAAGTAGTCTGATGCATATTTCTTGTATGTTGACAAAGTGGATGAATAATGTTCCGAACTGAAAATACGAAAAACAAGAGACAGATGCACTATGTAACTAAATATACTATATCTTAGTTCTTTGTCACAATGAATGGGGGTCACTGAAAAGGGCAACGCAATAATCCAAGACGATTGTTTGTATTTAGAAAACCGCCTCGGTGGTACATAGGTCGCATGTTCGATCCCCGGTCGGGTCCTACCAAAGACTTTATAAATAGTAGTTATCGCTGCCTTCATTGGCGCTCGGGATTGCGAGGTTAGCATAAGAACTCACTGACTGGAGTCAGGATAAATGGACCAGTAGTACTGGTAACTTACCCCGGAAACGCCGTGATATAACTGGAAAACTGTTGATATCGGTACTAAGCACTAAGCAATCAATGTATTTAGGAATTAAATTAAGATTTTTTCTTTTTGAAAACTCCTATTTAAAAAGGATTCACTTTTGGATGTTAACGATGGGCATCGGGATTTACTATTTATTTATTGTTAATAAAAAGAAAAGAAATCGCATAGTATAATTATTCACTTGTCTGCAATGTTGTTAAATAACATGATGAGTGAATGTATACCTACACACATAGAATGGCCGATAAGAGAATCTGGTGGGGCATTTACAATAATAATTTCTTTTTTTAAGATGAACATGTGTCTTATTGAATTATGAATATTTTGCACTACATAGTTATTTCTTTATTTATATTTCTTCACTGTGATGTCACTCATATGTATTTATTAAGTATATTGTATATGTAAATTTGTTTAATCGGCCGGATGCCTACATTAAAGGGACTGAATCCCATATGAGAATCAAAGTACAAAGTACTGAAGGTAGAATTGCGATCGTTTAAGAAGAGATACAGAAGTGCATATATGAATATTTATTTTACCGGTTACCTTCAGGCAAAGTTTCAAGTGTGTAACCAGTGCTGAGATTTTGCCTCAACCTGAAACTTTAACCAAAATGTTGACGAACAGACAGACGGAGAGACAGACATCGCCAATCTATAGACCGGAATTGCTAGAGCAATCCGGCCAAAAATAAAAAAAAATCATCAATATTAGCAGTAAAATCCTGCCAAGAAGTAATGAATTGAGAAAAAAATGTGCTGAGAGGTCCATAATTTCAAACTTGCTAAGATTTGGTCTGTGCAATGAATGTACAAATTGAAAAATGTATTGTTGACATGTATGTTCTACACCATCATTGTAATGTTGTTTATCATAAATAAAATTATTCCTTTTTTTAAATAAACTTTTAATCAAAATGTGTGTCTCAGTGTTGTCTTCTTCAGCAGTTTGACAGAAACAAAGCCTAAATCTGAAATTGTGTCAATGTGTTATTTGTCAACTCTGTCCCATAAGTTTTGCTTGTGATTTGAACTCTCATAAAAAAAAGCACGGAAAGGGACAACTTTCCCAACTTTGAATAAATATGTTTTCAATTAAATTGTAAAAAATCTTTTTCTTGTTTTTTGAAAGTTTTGTCATTATTATTTAAGACGGACATTATATACTAGAATAGCCAACTGACTATCATTTGAAAAAGTGTTTCTTATTTAAACCTTTCCCACTTGCATACGTAATTGCAGCCGACGACTATTGAAAACATTGATGCAGAAGAAGAAATTGCTCATAACAAGCTTTCTCCTTTTGCAACAATGTTTTCAACTATATTCAATGATTACACTTCCAATAAATGTGATTTTCTGTATCTTTGCTCAGATTTTTTTTAATTCGTCTGCTGCAGAGTTTTTATATTGTGGGGTGGGTTGTGATTTGTTAAAGGGCAAGCAGGATTGGGAATTGAGTGTTGCACTTATCCTAATGAAACACTCGCCTGCCTGTGCATGTTTTAGCTTAACTTAACTTGTTAATGTTCTTTCCATCATCAACTTAGTCATCTGTTAGTAATCAACTAGATATGAACGAAATAATCGCGTCAAAATCTTGAATCGCGTCAAAATCAAAAGGATGAATCAGTTATGTTGTAACAACCAATATCCGCGGGTCATTTACCTGATTTTGGCCGAAAGAAATGATCGATTTCTTGCAAGATTTATTCGTTATTCGTTCTGCCTATTATAATCAAAGTATTCTAAACGCTTTATAAACAAGTGATTTAAAGCGCTCAAATCATTTGATGAAATTTGTTTCTTTAGACGCGGACCTTGTCGAAAGCACCTATCCAAAGACCTAATAACACAAAGATATGAAACGATCCAATAGACAAAGAACAAATCTCGCGAAGGTTACAGTTCTCAACGCGACAGACCATGTGACCAGCGAGATTACGCGAGATTCCAAAAACCGAATCGGCAGCCATTTGCAATTTGAAGTAATGTGAAAACATGGATAATTAATTGATAACTCCTCAACAAATGTAAAGATTTGATGACTGAAAGACATTAATTGGTAAGTAGTTTACGTTTATAAATCATTTATATCAGGTGATGTTAATTTGATAATAAACATTAATTTTCTAACACAATGGTAAGAAAATTGCGGTCGGTGGTTAGTGGGTGGGGTATAATTAAATATAATTATTTAATTGAGCTTTCAGTTAAGTAGAATGTGTTTTTTCCTCGGTGCTGACATCAATCAATTATTCTTTTTGTTTTACCTCTCGATGTCGTGAACGGTTTTTATAAAATCGGCTTCTATTTGCTTTCATAATCGTATTTTGTCTGAACTAGATTCTTGTCTTTTTTCTCTCGTTGATTTAAAATTTTGTAATATCACTTTTCAAATATTTGCTTATAACTTCTTCGTTAGTCACCGGATTGATTTGATTGGGGTAATATTCTTTTCCAGTAACTTTTTTCTATTGAGTAAGCTTAAAACAAAAAATTGAAACAATGATTTACTGTGTTTTAAACAGTATTTAAGATTCCCTTTTGTATAGTGGATCTCGGTATGATCAATTGGTACAAAACAATAATGCTTCTAAGATTTTAGTTTATAGCTCTTATACATGCTAATAATAACCCAAAACATAAAATTCCAATTCTTACATCCACTCATCAGTGCTTAAGCCAAGAACTTTTAAGGTTTTATTTATTTTTCTCATGTTTTGTATGCTAATAAGTTCTGAACTGGATTCTGTCTTTTTTCTCTCATTGATTTAAAATTTTGTAATATCACTTTTCAAATATTTACTTAAAACTTCTTCGTTAGTCACCGGATTGATTTAATTGTGGTAATATTCTTTTCCAGTAACTTTTTTCTATTGAGTAAGCTTAAAACAAAAAATTGAAACAATGATTTTCTGTGTTTTAAACAGTATTTAAGATTCCCTTTTGTATAGCGAATCTTGGTATGATCAATTGGTACAAAACAATGATGCTTCTAAGATTTTAGTTTACGGCTCTTAAATTATACAATGCTAAGTAACCCAAAACATAAAATTCCAATTCTTACATCCCACATCAGTGCTTAAGACATGATTTTTAAATCTTGTATTTAGTTTCTAATTATTTTGTATGTTGAAAAGTACTGAATTGGATTCTGTCTTTTTTTCTCTCATTTATTATAAATTTTGTAATAACTCCATTGATATTTGTTTTAAACTTCTTTGTACGTCACAAGATTGATTAATTTGTGGTAATTTTCTTTTCAGGGAAATAGCAGAAGAGAAAACATAAACAGAGATGATCCCTTTACCAAAGAGAAAGCGAATAACTGTTTGAATTGACTTTTCACTTAACTGCCAATCTATCAATCCTTAGGTTAATATTTCTCCTTTGACCACAATGTTTTCAACTTTATTCAACAATAAAGCTATCTTTTATGGAGATTTTTAAGATGTTTAACACCTTGTTTTCAAATTTTTCAGCTGCATATGTGTTGTATGTGGGAAGGATTTACACGTATCCCACATACATCAAAAACACAGCAGACAACTTTGAAAACATCTAGAATGTATATAATTGAAAGTATAATCAATCAATAGAGTTGAAAAGGTTGTGACAAAAGAGGGAATTGGTTCCCTTGAGCAATTTCTTCTTTTGCAACAATGTTTTCTAACGTCAACTACCGCAAAGTTTTTAGAAAGAGTCTATATGTGGGAAAGGATTAACAATGTTAAATATATTTTACATAAATACCATTATCAAATCTTATTTATAATTGATGATTTTTGTTTCGTGTTGTTTAATATCACACTTAATAAACGATGCATTATGTGAGACAATCAACTTTCAAAGATTGCAAACTATATACCCAAATACAAATTCACCATCACATACACCGATTTAATTTCTTGACCTTGCAAACAATAAAAACACTAAGCTAAATCCTTTCCCTCGTACAGAAGCATTTCGACGCCAGACAACTTTTGGAAAAACATTGTGGATAAATGAGAAATTGCTCTTTCTCCTTTTGCGAGAATATTTTCCACTCATAGAGACAAACCGAATATATTTTGATGTCCTTGCACACAATAAAGACACTAATATAAATCCTTTCCCTGTTACAGACACATTTTAACATCTCTGAAGCAGACAACTTTTGAAAAACATTGTGGCTAAAGGAGAAATTATTCATAATGAGCAATTTCTCCTTTTGCAACTTGAATATTTTCCACTCATACAGACAAACCGAATATATTTGTTGTCCTTGTACACAATAAAGGCACTAATGTAAATACTTTCCCACTTACAGACACATTTTAACATCTCTGCAGCAGACGCCTTTTGTAAAACATTGTGGCTAAAGGAGAAAGAGCAATTTCTCCTTTTGCAAGAATGTTTTCCACTCATACAGACAAACCGAATAAATTGTGTTGTCTTTGCATACAATAAAGACACTAATGTAAATCCTTTCCCACATACAGACACATTTTGACATCTGTGCAGCAGAAAACTGTTGAAAAACATTGTGAGCAATTACTCATTTTGCAAGAATATTTTCCATTCTTTTTAATAACAATTTCTTCATTTGTTTAAATTGTTGAGATTTCCTGAATTTGTAAAATTGTTGAGATTTCCTGAATGTGTAAAATTGTCTAGATGTTTTCAGTTGTCTGCTGTAGATTTGTTGCATTGTGGGAAAGGGATAATGTTCTTCTTACAAACCTATCATATATAAGTTAAAATCACATGAAAATGTGTTTCTTGAGAGTTAAAAATATGTAAACCCAGTGAAAAATTTACTTTATATGTGAATACTAACCAAGTAATGTTAATGTCATAAACCGGCATTCCTTTCTCATTTTTGTCCGGTGGGATATGGCTCTTTCCAGTTGTCACCGAGTTGACTAATCCTCAGTCACAGGCAATATATAAATTGCTGGCATATCCTACATGTTGTTCTCTTTCAATTTTGAGTAAGAGAAAAGGCATTGAACAGTTTTTGCAGGCTCTAAGATGGTCAGCTAGATGTCTCAAATCAATAATTCTTCGCCCATTACCCCACCCACTTTTCATGCCTTCAACTGTGTGTTTGTCTGTCTCGATTTCGCCTTCTTCATATTATTGGGATCTTTCTCTGCCTCTAAGCGAAAGCTCTAGAAGTCTTGCCTGTCTACCTGCTTTCACAAACTTTCCTTTTCATCTACGTTTCATGTTTTTACTGATTGTTGACATATTAATCTGAAGATTTTTCACAACCGGAAATTAGGAGGGGAAGTAACCCATGCTAGAATTTTAGAAAATTTGTACTTCCGCGATTATGGTTCTTGGTGCCAAGATTCTTATCTCGTAGATGGCGCATGATATGGGCGAGTATCCCTTTAAATGACGTCACATCATATTTCAGTAACGTACCCGTACCATAGTCAAATACATAATTTTTTCCGTCGTTTTCGAACTGCGCATGACCATCTGCACGTATTTTCACCGGAAAATGTGTAGGTATATAATATAATAAACAAAGATGAACTTATAAAATAATCTAACGAAGAAAGGTAACAATAAGTTCAATCTTATTTCTTCTTCCATCTTTCTTCCTTTTCTAACTTCTTCAAATAATCTTTTTCATTCTAAACCTTCTTTAGAGTATATTTAAAAAAAAAAAAACAAGCATTTATATCAAGAATGCATGATAATATACACAAACCAGGTCAGGCTTGGAACTTTAAACATGTATTTAGATTCTTTTTTATTGTTGGAAGCCGCCAGGAGGCGGCTTCCTGTAGGGATGCTTTTAATTTTCGGTCAAGGAGAATATTTAGACCTGCCAGCGTGACCACATATCTTGATTTCTCTTTGTCCTTTCTAAGTACATTAATTTAAGGTAATGACTTTTAAAACATCCCTTTTACACTCTATATACATGTGTGAGTTAAAAACAAAAGACAAAGGCCAGTATATTAATTGAATGTATGTACATTTTTATTTAAGCGAAATTCATACTGTATCTACTCTAGACAGTAAAATAGAGAACCCTTCTATTGAATTTGTAAATGTAGTCTGGTTCCTTAAAATTACATGCTATGATATATTACGCAGTAATTAGACGAAGAAGCCTCGTCCCTCATTCACTAAACTTTTCAATTTAGATATCCACGTTTTAGATTTAAAATCCGTATTCACCAACGCGTTTTAAACCGATATCAATTTGGTCTAGTGTGTAAATGTCGTAAGCGGCCACGCAGCGACTCTGGTTCCCGAATCAAGTTAAGAGCTAAAATAAAAGACAGTACCATTCATCTATATAGTCTATTTATAGATTTACATTTTTATCGCAATTTCACGTACATTTTTCATTTGCTTTGCTTTTAATAATCTGACTTTCATGTTCAGTACATACTGGATTCAAAGTTAATTTTGAGTACAATTGTCATCGCAAAATGCAGACATGAAAAGATTTAAACCACAGAAATATCTGTTTCAAGATCAATTTCGTTCTTTTTCGCTGTTAATTGCAGTTCCACATTTCATGAATATCGTGGTAAACACGATATCGGTGTATTTTGCCTAGCCAACAACATGTTTTATCACGGATGCGATCTGAACATCCAGAATACTTAAATGAAATGAAATCTTCTGTTTCTTACAAACAAAGTGTAATCGGATTAACTGAACTGTATTTAACTTATCACTGTAAATGTAGACAGCATTTCAACTCTTATATCAACTGGTAAATTTACAGTTTGAGAAATAAATTCAAGTAAATTTTCAAGCACTGGTTTAACGTTTTCAAAAAAATCGAAACTAGTTCCTATGTTAAGCCTTTCCCTTATACGTAGCACATTAAGTAAAAATTGGAACATCTTGCTAAATGAAGGTATAATGTATGGACATAAAGTAGAAAACATTGTAGCAAAAGGATAAATTCCTCGTGATCACTTTCTCTTTTTGTCACAATGTTTTCAAAAGTCGCTGCAGCTATTGTCAGTCTTTCGGATTACGTGTACAAAGAAATACGTTTACTTGATTTTCTGAATGCTAATCACGACACGAGTTCACATCAGTTTCGTCAACTCGAGATTGTGGGTTTGTAATCCGACAGCTTTGATTTTCAATTGCTCAATTTGCCACAATAATTTCAACTCTTTTCAATTATCTTACTGTCATTTATAGAGATTTTCTATGTTTTGTACTTGATGATTTTAAAGTCTGTCAGAGTAAACATCATTGAAATTATTGTGGCAAAAGGAGAAATTGCTCATAATGAGCAATATCTGCATTTGCCACAATAATTCAACACTTTTCAATTATCATACGATCATTTATAGAGATTTTTTTTTAATTGATAATTTCAAAGTCGTCTACTGCAGATTTGTTTTATGTGGGAAACCCTTATCCATTATCATGACTTACCGATACAAACGAAAAACAGATTGTCTGTGTGTCAGCATTATTTGATAAAACATTATCATAACAGGGCGTGTGTTCAATACAAATAGTTGATTGTTTTTGGTACTAATTTAAATTAATCATAACCTCTTGTCCATTTATCTTTAGTATTATATGTCACTTGTTATGATCAGCTTAACTCTAAATTATCTCATTCACTTAAAACACAGACCGTGCCAGGTTAAATATCCTACATACAACTTATATCTTCAAATATCGATATCAGCATTACTGACTACAGATTAAATTGTTCTAATGTTTGAGGATTTAAATTATCTTTTTTTTTTATTTCTTCATGTGAAACGAAATATTGCGGCTTCTCTTTGATGCTTTGCATCAAACATCCGTCTTGTATGTATTTTGACATGCTTTTTGTGTAAATTGTGGGAAATAAATAATGGGAAAAAAAAGCGTTCAATTCGCAATGTGGAGTACTGATATCTCGGGTTGATTTGAATGATTGGGGTTTAACGCCGTTTTTATGAATACTTCAGTCATATCACGGCGGCCAATTCATCTTACCATTTGTTTACTAGTTTTCTTATACCAGTATTCAACACAACATAATTTCCAAGCAACTGCCTGAATTTCCACATATATTTTTAGCCCATTGGTGAAAGACGAACGACGCTTGGCACATAGTCGAAAATAAGTTGGCCGAAGTGGGGTTCGAACTCATAACCCCTGGATTGACAGCCCGTGTCGCTAACGACCGAGCTACCGGGGCTCTAGTGAAACACCGTTTTTGACACTGATGTTCCTGAATTTTCGTTCGTCCAAAACGGTGCCAGAAGAGCCGTTTTTTGTGCCAAACTTAGCATAACATCAACCGTCGAGACATCTTGATTGTTTTGGTACCCGTTTCATATCACCTGAAACTCGTATGCGCCGCCAGTGCAACGATTAGTGAGCTTAAGTTTTGGGCGTTTAATGTGGCACAATAACGTGGGGTATTTTCGTGAATAGTTCTGATTTTCAAACCGTCCAAAATGGTGCCAGAACAGCCGTGTCTGTGCTAAACTTTACATTACATCAACTGTCGGGACGTAGATATTGTATAGTACAATTTTCATATTACACAAATCTAGTACGCGCCACCAGTGCAACGATTGGTGTTCTGCAACGTGATTTCGAAAGTGGGCGGGCCATAATATAGAGCAATATTTTGGTGTATATTCCTGAATTTTCGGTCGCCCATAACGTTGCCAGAAGAGCCGTTTTTGTGCCAAACTTAACATTACATCAAATGTCGAGACATCTAGATTGTTTTTGTACATGGAACTCGTACGCGCCGCCAGTGCAACGATTGGTGAGCTCAGGTATTGGGCGTTCAAAGTGGCTCAATAACGTGAATATTTTCGAATCGTCCGAAACGGTGCCAGAACAGCTGTGTCTGTACCAAGCTTTACATTGCATCAACCGTCGGGACGTACTGATTATATAGTGCAATGTTTATATTACACAGAACTCGACGATTGGTGAGTCAGCAACGCGATTGCGAAAGGGGGCGTGTATTTCTGGACGGAGCGCGTGACGGGCAAAAATCACCGTTGCCTATATACGGCATTTGAGGCCCCCAAACAACACAAATCATAGGATAGTGGCCTTATTAGACCAGCTACAGACTCCTCATTTGCAGTCTATGGGTACTTTTACGTTATTAACAGGTATTTTCAGATTTCTGGACGGAGCGCGTGGCGCTTTACCGGCGAAAATCACCGTTTGCTCTGTACGGCATTTGAGGTCCCAAAATACACCAATTGGGTTGTGCTCTTATGAGACCAGCTACATAATCCTCACTTATTTCTATGCAGTCTATGGGTGCTTTTACGTACTGAAAAAGTGTTTTCAGATTTCTGGACGGAAAAATGCGTAAGCCTCCTTATCAATAATGAAAAATGCGTAAGCCTCCTTATCAATAATGAAAAATGCGTAAGCCTCCTTATCAATAATGAACAATGCGTAAGCCTTCTTATCAATAATGAAAGTACGTTAGCCTTCATATAAATGGGGTAAATGCGTAAGCCTTCTTATAAATGGGAAAAATGCGTACGCCTTCTTATAAATGGGAAAAGTGCGTTAGCTTTATTATAACTGGGGAAAATGAGTAAGCCTTCTAATAAATAGGAAAAATGTGTACGCCTTCTTATAAATGGGGGAAATGCGTACGTCTTCTTATAAATGGGAAAAGTGCGTTAGCTTTCTTATAACTGGGGAAAATGAGTTAGCTTTCTAATAAATAGGAAAAATATGTACACGCCTTCTTATAAATGGGAAAAATGCGTTAGCCTTATTATAAATGGGAAAAATGCGTTAGCCTTCTTATAAATAGGAAAAATGCGTACGCCTTCTTATAGATAATGAGAAATGCGCAAGCCTTCTTATAAATAGGAAAAATGCGCAAGCCTTCTTATAAGTATGAACAATGCGTCAGCCTTCTTATAAATAGGAAAAATGCGTACGCCTTCTTATTAATAGTAAAAATACGTACGCCTTCTTATACATAGGAAAAATGCGTAAGCCTTCTTATAGATAATGAACAATGCGTTAGCCTTCTTATAAATATGAAAAATGCGCAAGCCTTTTTATAAATTAGGAATTGATGATAGAATTTACGTTAAATTTGGTAATACACTACAAACTGTGAGATCCTTAAGATGTCATCTTAGACCCTATAGAGGTAAGACGATTTTGGACCCTTCTGGATAAGTTCACAGCCCAAATATGGTTATTATGATGAATAATTGGACATGTTTATGCAGGTATATCTTTGTTACTTCATATCCAATTATAATGTTAAATTGCGTGCAAAAGGATAAGATAAATTATAAACGTGACAGTGTGGACATTTTAAAAAGATTGTTCCGGGAATCGAACCCGGGCCGCCTGGGTGAAAACCAGGAATCCTAACCACTAGACCACATCGGAGATATATCATCCCATGCGTGTCGATAAAAATTATACGTATAGAGATTAATTGTGTACCCATGTTGTTAACAATAGAACAGACTGTGTATTATGATCATACCTGAATAGTTGATTGATAGATTGCTTGGTATTTTACGCCGCTTTCAACAATGTTTCAGTTATATTACTGCGTTCCTTTGGGTATGTTACCATTACTACTGGTCCATATATCCTGACACTAGCCAGTCAGTCGAAATGCAACCCGAGCGCCAAGGATCGCAGCAATTAATACCATTTGTAAAGTCTTTGATATGAATCGACCACGCGACCTCCCGCATCCGAGGCAGACGCTCTACCACTACAAGAAATAGAAGAAGAAGAAAAAGAAGAAGAAGAAGAAGAAGAAGAAGACCAATAAGGGGATATATTGCCTCTACGTTTCAGTATTGTTTTATTTATAACCAAAATAGCGTTTGATATTTAATCAAAAAACAGTTTTGCTTTTTATTTAACTACGTTTTAAACATCTTGTATTTTCTGAAATTCAAAGTAAAATTCAGTGCGGGATACAGGTGACCTTCTATTTGCCTTCATAAAAAGAAAAACAAAAAAATGGTCCGTCAACATGTATGTTTTCTTTGCTATTTTTGGTAGTTCTAATAAAGAACTTTATTTGATACAGGTTTCTGTGTTGTTAGGCTTGTTGGGGACGAACCATAATGCCATAATGGTCATCTGTGTAAAATGATTTACTACCCTTTGACAAAACGATTCCGTTACATAGGTTTATATTATGCTATTTAAATCGACCAATAGTGTGTCATTAGTGACCAACTACATGTATATTCAACTTACCTTTATACTTTCAGGATCTCTTGGTTTAACATTGGCCCTGTCCATGCTGTTTGCATTGATGAAGGCTTAAAGGAACAATAGTTTACTGAATTATGGTGGGATTTTATCAATTAAACATTTGCTTTTAATATTTACATTTCGTTTTATATATTATTTCAAATAAAGAACCTCGGCCCCCTCAAATCTGAATTAACCATCCCTTTCCCTGTATAGTATATGTTGAACGCAGTCACTGAGGGTCGCTGGCCTTTCACTTAAGCAGGCAATATTATGAATTATATGACCCCAAGTCAGTTTCAAGTATTGAAGTGACGACTCATTTTATTGTCGCCAATTAGCCTTCCAAGATTTAAGCTCTTTGGTTGCGCTTAGAAAAAGTCTAAACCCTTCAATATCGCTTCATGCAAAGCATTTGACCGCGGCCTCGGAATTCATCTTTCGGTCTACTGCACTCGATGAATGGGTATTTTTATAAATTATCGTGGATTTGACTTACACTGAGAGACTGGTTAATTCGTTCTAGCCACTCCGTAGTTGTTACACTGCACTCTATATGTGCTTGGCTGTACGAAAAATATGAGTTTAGGTTTTCAGTCTCCGCGACTGGTGGATTTTTGGCCGAAAATCACTTACCTCTATACACTCTTTGGGGCCTCAACAACCCGCTAATCGTTGCACTGAAGCCTTATAAGGCCAGCCCGAAATTGTTTTACTGCAATCTATAGGTGCTGGGTCGTACTACAACATTGATTTCAGGTTTTGGGTGAAAGAGACTGGCTCCTTTTTGGGCGAAAGTCACAATTTGCTGTATACGGCCATTTGGATCGCCCAACAACTCGCCAATCGCTGCAATGACGCCTTATTAGGCCATCCCATCACTCCAGAATTGTTTCACTGCACTCTATGGGTGCTGGGTCGTACTTAAACAAATTATTTCAGGTTTTTGGTCGCAGCGACTATCGCCTTTTGGGGCGAAAATCACTATTTCATCTTTACGGCCTTTTGGGCCTCAACAACTCATTAATCGCTGCAATGACGCCTTAGTATGCCATCCCACCACTCCGAAAGTGTTTCATTGCACTGTATGAGTGCTGGGTCGTACACAAAATGTTTCCAGCAAGGTGCAATGCATATGTATTTGATTGTGCGGTATTGGTTTATGGCTGTGTCATCACAGCGATTTTTTGTTATATCTCATCGGCATATCCCACTGTCTATGGGCCTTTGGCCTGATACAGAAAATTGACTGACCATATAAAACTGACCATATTGATTTATGTCCAATTTTAAAGATTTTATTAATTACGGTATTTGATTGTTTATAATTGTGATATATATTCGGCTTTCAAAACCTTTTATTATCGGCATATCATTGCCTTTGGCCATTTACAGCTAAACTTTCTGTAACAGCACAGACGTAATTATAATTATAGAGAATTACAGAACGGAACAAAACAGAACCTTTATTTCGACGTATTCAAAGTACATAGTCATTGACAAAAGTAAATGCACATACAATTTATACAGAAACGTAGGTTTGAAATGGGGGAAAGAAAAGAGAAAATGGTTAAACAAAAACAAACAAAATATAGAACAAAATATCATTGAATGAAAATATGTATCGGAAGATATATTAACATGTTAGTATTTGTAATCTACTTTCTACAGCTATTTTAACCAAAAATGGCAGGTTCTTTTTAACAATTGTTTGGGTTTCGTATTTGAGCCATTCAATACATTTTTGCATAGAAGTGTGTTTATAAAAATAAGGTGTTTATCTCTGGCGACTGCAGGACATGACAAAATGAGACGGTTAACATGTTCAATATCGTTTGTGTTGCAACATTGAAAGTATCTTTCATGCTAGCGGACCTGCGATTTAGAGAATCTGCCTGTTACGACTTATTTAATTATGTGCAGAAAGTCTTAGTCGCGTCATATTAACTCGAAGATTTACATTTAAAATATCTAAATACGGCGCATAACAATAGTTCGTTTTAACCAAGGCATTTTCTTTTAGTGATGAGATTTTAGTAACAGTGCTGCGCCAGTCCTGAATAAAACAGTCCACAACACGTGTTTTAAAAATAATATGTAAGGATTTTAAATAAACTGGGTCCGATAGAGCACACACAAATAAGAAAATCCATACTCATTTAGGAGGTACCTTTATGATATTCACCCAATTTTTAAATCCCCGTTTACAATCATTCAATGCTTGATTATAGATAGATTTTACACTGATACTGTCAGTGTTTCAATCTTGCACCAATATTTAACAATACGAATTTTGATGCTAATCATCAAAGACGCCGCGCATGATTTTAAAGCATGACTTAAAGGGAAGCAGATGCAGATTTAGATAACCTGTGTAAACGGACAGGATGTAAATATTTTGAACAAGAAGGCCAAATGTACCTTTATCTTAAACAAGAAGTCCAAGATGTTCCTTTATTGCTCACCTGGATACCATAGTCTATAGTAAAATGTTATCAAGAGCAAAAAGAGTCCATTTTGACGTAGGGATTATACACTTTATATGCTACGATCTATGTGATATTCAACATGTAAAGTTAAGTCGTGAATTGAAAAGTTAAGTCTTCAAACCATTTGGTTTACCCAGGGTCTTTCAAATAGTAAAGTACTATTTGAAAGACCATGGTTTACCGTTTGGCAGGATAGAGGGAAGTCTATTCTCCTTCAAGTTAAGCAGAATTATGATAACAAAAAACGAGAGTATATAAACAAAAAATACAAATAATTCTAACAAGTTTAAAGATATTTAATATCAAAATTAAGCATTTATGAAATTAAAAGAAAAAGTTCTCATGTATAGTCAACATATTGAATGAACAACTGTATGGGGAGGAACGTTTTAAGTTTAGTAATACAACAGAAATAAATAGGAAAAAACATCACCCGAATCTTTTTTCTGAGCTCTTCAGAGCAGTAAACCAAACAATTAAAATAGCGTAGCCTAATGAACTCCGTAAATCAACTCATAAAAATAGCTTAGCCTAGTTAGTTGGGGGAACAGTTATTAAAAACAATTTAAATGTGTCTAAAGTTTTGTAACAACGGTAAAAGATGTACATATTTTGTATCTTGTTGTTTCTAAAATCAGTTAATACAATTTATTCAATCATAAAGGCTGTTTTTTCAAACATATTGCAGAGTTTTTCTATACAATACTATTTGTTGATTGCTCCCTTTTCGATTACGTCACCCCATGGTACAAAATTAAAACCTATCCCATACTGACGCCACGCTTCCACGCGGTGTCAATGAGTCTTGAATATTGTGCTTTATACATAGGGTACCAAGATCGCCGTATACCCCAGCCGAGCAGATTAAACTTAACTTTTAAAATGCCTTTACAAAATTTCAAGTGTATACATTTTACTTCTTTAGATTTAGAGAAGCCACTGACTTCCGACCCGTAACATTAAATGGACCCGATAAAAGTATCAAATAATAGACATAAAGTGTTATGTGGCAACGGATACTTACGACATTTGTTTAACAAACAGTGCAAAGCTTTACATGATTAACCGACAAGATATTCGTTATTATTTGCAAATCCACCTGTATAATGAAACACGTAATGTTCCTCAGTAGTTGAAGTCGTCTTCTATCTGAACAACTCGATTATTGTGCATCCAAACCTCGTTTGGTTTTAGATTTCCCTTTTTTCCTAAAAAACATAATTTATGTTTAGAAACATTAACTTCTATATAATCCCCACTTGGAACAATAATCGCATAACTTATTGAGAATATCCTGATTGATTGATTGATTGATTGATTGGGGTTTAACGCTATTTTTAACAATTTCTCACTCATATCACGGCGGCTAGTTCACCTACTCATGTGTTTCCTGGTTTTCTCACACCAGTACTCTACACAGTAATCTTCCCAACCAACTGGTTGCTTTTTCCACATAGATTTAGCCCATTGATGGAAGACGAATGACGCATGTCGCAATGACTTTTGTCAAACGTCGGAAAGAAAGTTGGCCGAGCCGGGATTCTAACTCACAACCCCTGGATTGACAGCCCGCGTCGTTACAGACTGAGCTACCGGGACTCGGTGAGAGAATATCCTGAAGCTCGGTCGGTGACTTCGCAAGAAGAGCCATGTCTGCGGCAAAGAGTTACAACATAATTGAAACATCATCAAATAAGATCCCTCTATCTAAATTCTCTCAGTGCAGATGCATTTCTATGTCATCTAAGAACAAAACAACTAAAATGGGAGATGCGATTTCGCCCTGTCGTAATTTATACCGATCGCATGGTCGAAGAAGTCGGAAAAGACTTTACAATTGTTAACATATGATTTGACTTTCGAGTACATATTTTGAATGACGAGTAACACCTTTCCGTGTATGCCGGATGTATGTAGTTTAAACCATTTCAAGTCAGATGGAAGCAATTCAGTTTCCATAAGCGACAATTATGGCTATGGCTCTTTCCCAACAGCCGAAATAACCCAGAAACCTATATTCAATTAAAGTTCATTATCACACTGTGACTACCAAAAAAGCACAAAAAACTCGCATGTTATCCTGCCTTTTTTTTTTTTTTTTTTTTAGCTATGCCGTCACCCTTATTCCGCAGTGAATTTTACTTTCAATTTCAGAAAATACATGTTGTTCTGAAAAAGGCTCCTTAGCTGTCAATAAAGCTAACAGCAAACAATGTTTTGATTACAAATCAGTCAGAGAGTATTCAACGTTATTAAAAACATTTCAACTTTCAACAAAGTCATTATTGTCCAATAGGAGACCACTTCAGTCTTACCTCCACAAAGCTCCAATCCGAATTGCTTCCCTTTGACCTAAATGCATTTCTGTATATAGTATCAAAACACTTTACATAATTAGTTTAAATAAATGACATAGATAAACAGTATTATGAAAGAGAACATATATAGTTATTGTATAATTTCTTTTGCTGTCTTAATTGTTAATGTGCTTGTCATAATTCGTTCAAAAACATATGTATCTAAGTTTGGCTGATACTAATGTAAGAAAAATAAAAATGCCACTTGACTGACTATCAACCTTTCATTATAATATAGTGTTACTTTTAAAAATTCGAATTTGTTAAAAGTGTATCGAAGTTAAATAAATGTATAAATTGCAATCTGTCGTTTTAAAATGCCAAACACAATATAAAACTCAACGTTTAATCACTGAAAACATTTTGTTCTCTTTGTATACACGCATTGGAAGTTTAGCAGTACTTATTTTCGTCAAAGCCTTAAACTCTTCTAGAATAAATCGGGCAGCGACAGATGACAGGTAAACTAGCTTATGTATACTCCAGTATTGCTCGGAGATAGAGATTGCTCGATACCCTGATAATCCCCAAAGTTGGCAATGAGTGACTCGATCGGGTTGAAAATCCAGGAGTTTTGAGGTCGAATCCCAGCGTGGCCAACATTCTTTCGGACAATTGGCAAAGTCAATGCGACACCGCATCATGTGTCTTCCACCAATGGAATGACTGTCTATGTGGAAAAGCAGTCATTTACTTGGTGTGAGTGAGCCAGGAAACATGTGTAGATCTACTGGCAGCTGTGCATTGAATAAAATATTTTTGAAAAGAATGTTTAACCCAAATCAATCAGACCTACATTTGTACATTTCCAATACGCCGTCCCAATAGTACTTTCATGCAGTGCTTTGATTCCTTTTGCCGGTATGTTTTTTTAATGACTCGTCTACTGGAGAAGATAGAAGGAAAGCGTTAATCAATTAAATTACCAATCAGTAAATTAATGATATAGAACTGCATACATAAAAATCAGATCTTAAAATAACAAATATGTAAATCATGTTTACATTATTATCTGCGTTATGAAAGGGTGTTATGTATCTTTTGGTGCAGTTATAAGATTTTAAACACGAAATGGCTGCCCTCCTTGGCGCTCAGATTTGCGGGGTTAGCATTACGACTGACTGGCTGGTGTCAGGACTCCGATAAAGGACCAGTAGTATCGGTAACTTACCCAGGAAACGCCGTGATATACTGAAAACAATGTTGAAAGCGGCGTTTAACACTAAGCAATTAACCCGCCTGCAATAAACAAAAAGGCAGGTTTTTCTAACAAAAATAAGGCTAGTCAAAGTTGAGCATATCAGTACCTGTGACATTAATGAAGGCCTACTATAAACAATTTGGGGTAAATGAGGAATATTTTCATTAAACGAAAGTAGACCGCCCACGTAAAACATTCTTTAACTTAAAAAGAAACCCCACTTATCCATGGGTGTCAGTTATATAAATAAACCGTTCGATCATTGTATATCAATATAAATCAAACTTGAGTTCAAACATGTATTGAAAAACAAACGCACTATTTTTACTAGTTTTTACAGGTAAACGCGAATGTATATCTAGGACACTTTCCGTTGCTAAGAAGCTTTGCTGGGGGTCTTAAGCCACGAATGGTAAACGGGTTTATTAATATTTAAAAAAATAGTTCTACAAAGAAAACATGAAAATCGTGATAACATTGACTAATATGCAAATGTTGTCGTATTTCTGAACTTTTTCATTTAAGAATAGTTGATTGATTTTACTTCACACAGTCAGTTGCATTTATGTTTAATTCCTTAATTGGTATTTTTTGTAAACATTGGTGACGTCACACCTGTTCGCGGAGGCATTCCGCATGCAGTGTAATGTGGAAATTGTAAACGATCAAAATGGCGGATTTGGAAAGTTCACTTACTGCAATGGATTGGCTCCCCCGACTAACTGTCGGGGGAGCAATGAGTGGGAATATTGGCAAGGAGAATGGAAGTATTTCAAAGATTCAAGGAGGTAACATTGCCATGCGCAAGGCTCCGAATTCACCGTTAGACACAAAGGCGACTTTGGATGATAGTGACACTTCAAATCAAAGAGACGGGAAACCACCATACTCTTATGCCAATCTTATCACGTTTGCCATAAACAGTTCCATTAAAAAGAAAATGACACTTAGTGAGATTTATCAGTGGATTTGTGACAATTTTCCATTTTATAAAGAAGCAGGAAACGGTTGGAAGGTAGGTTGATCATATTAAGGGGGGAGGGGACACAAACCTTCGTCTAGGTTAGGTTTATTGTCACATCTATTGAGAGGATCATTGCTCGTCAACGATAACCCACCCTCAGACAGACCAGAAGACTAGATAAGGTGGAAATTAACGGGTCTTTTCCCCCTACAATTTCCCTCTTATAATTTCCTCAAACAAACTATAGGTTGTGGGTAATCAAAATAATCGTCTCACGATTTTACTTTAGGTAAATGCCCCTTATCTAGAGCACTTCTAGACCTTAGCTACATACTTCTTTAACGCTTTCTGATGCTTCTGCAGACGGCAAATTTGGAAAAATTGTGATAAAGTGTGAAATTGCTCATAATAACTGAGCAATTTCTGTTTCAACTTGATTTAATAATTACACATTCATCATAGATTTTTTCTCTAGATACTTTCAACGACTTCCGATGCACAATCTGTGTATGTGGGAAAGGGTTAATTTGAATCCAATTAAAGAAATCAAAGCCTGTAAAGACGAACATGATAGCGTTCCTTAAAATCTGTAACCCTTTCCACATACAACAAATCTGCAGCAGGCAACTGAAAATATCTACATAATAATGGGAATTGTTTCTATTAGTGAAACGATAATTATTGATTAAGGTTTGAAATATTGCTACTTATTATAATGAGCAATTTCTCATTTTGCCACAATGTTTGTAAATGTCGTCTGCTGCAGAGGCATCAAAAGTGTCTGTATGTGGGAAAGTGTTAATAGAGTATGACAGCACTAAGTGTTGTCCTAGATATTGATGCTGCCTGAGGTCCTAGGACATTTTAAGTGGGAGTATGGATTTCCAATATACAATGTTGGATGTACTAAACTCATCATCGATCAACAAAAGTAGATATGGATTTTTTATAAATTTTGATGTTGATGCTTCAATTACAATTGTCCGCCTTGGTTTAAAACAATATATATTTTATTTAGTAATTTCCGAAAAACGATTCAAATTCAATCCATGAACATATTTTCTAGTATTGAAAAGAAAGCACAGCTTATTTTTTAAACCTCTCCCTCTGATTATCTGGATTCAAAGGTCCAGTGTTTGATTTCCAACACAGTCATTGGAAGCAGATATCAAGAGTGATTAACCCTTTCCCTCATATAGATGCTTTCTGACGCCTCTGCAGCAGACAGCTTTTTGAAAACATAGTGACAAAAGAAGAAATTGCACAAAATGTGCAATTTCTACTTTTGTCACAATGTTTTCCACTTTGTGTCATAGGTTAACCATTCAATTATGGAGATTTTCCATTTTTTGACAAAATACGTTCAAAGTCGTCTGCTGCAGAATTGTCGTATGAGGGAAAGGGTTAAATAATTCATAAAAAAACTTTGCTTCTCAATTAATAATACAGAGGTCAAGATAAGGAGGAGTAAACTGATCTTTTCCCCCTAAAATCTCTAATATAATGCAAGCAAACCCTATGTTGTGGGTACTCAAACAATCTCAATGAGACAATTCTTTTGTTTAACCCAAATAAAGGATTTGAGAGGATTCTTCTGAATATTGAGGATATACATATGAGCCGCCCCACGAGAAAACCAACATTATGGCCATTGCAAAATGTATCGACCCAGATCAGCCTGTCCCAGGGGGATAGAGGTATAGACTAATCAATCAAGAAACAATAAATCCAGAGGTAGCGAAAAGTATGTGTCAAGGTTAGCCTTAGGCTGATCTCTGCCGATACTTAACGCAGAGTCCACCATGTTGGTTTTCTCGCGGGACGGCTTATATGTAGGGTCTAATACAACATATCTTCTAACGAATCTGTTGAGACTTCTGCTTTTCTCTTTCTACCAAAAGGAATTGAAGCAGACAACTATAAAAACTTCTAGACAAAATTATAGAAATTCTCTGCGCAAGTGAAAGTTTAATTATTGAGTCGAGTTTAAAACATTGTCACTGTGACTAAAGGAGAAAATGCGTATTATTAGCAATTTCTTCTGTTGTAACATTGTTTTCAAAATTCCCCTGCTGCGGGTAAGTCATCTTGAATGCGTCTGCAAGTAGGAAAGGCTCAAGACTGGATATCTGTGGCTCTTCGTTAGAGTATTGATGCAAACAGTCAAACCTGTGCAAAAGACCACCTTTGTATAGCAATTCCCTGTCTATAGCAACAACGCTTTTAATTTCCCAATATATCCTTTTCTGCATAAATGACCCTGTAATTAAAGACCACATGTGAACAGAGACCATATTGTTCTCTTCCCATGGGTGGTCTTTAAACACAGGTTGGACTATACCTTTAATGTTACCCCATAAAATACATGTAAATAACAGAACACATTTACTTGCCTTCAACATTTTACTATCCCGGCTCGGCCAACTTTCTTTCCGAGGATTGACAAAGGTCAATGCGACATGCGTCATTCCTCTTCCACCAATGGGCTAAGTCTATGTGGAAAAGCAGCCTGTTGTGTGGAGTACTGGTGTGAGAAAACCAGGAAATGCATGAGTAGGTGAACTGGCCGCCGTGATATAACTGAGATATTGTTAAAAACGGCGTTAAACCACAATCAATCAATCAACATTTTACTGTTATGTGTTTACTAGAAATAAAAAGCTAGAATATAGAGGATATTACATGAGTGGTCATTCAATACGACATTTTATTAAACGAGTTTTCTAAAATTGATAAAAACGAGCCTTGAAATTTTGTATTGAATGACCACAAAATTTATATAAAATGTTATATTCTATTTATATCATAAATTCCAACTCGATGATTATTAGCGCAAAATATATATAACGTCGCTATATAGCGCGGTCATTTTCAATGCTTTCATTATGATGTTACGTAGCATTGTTATTACACTAGTTATATAACGTAGCATTGTTCTTATTACACTATTGTATTGTTACTGAAACCATGCTTTCTTTTTCTCTTTTTCAGAATTCAATACGACATAATTTATCTTTAAACAAATGTTTTTTAAAAGTACCTCGTTCAAAAGAAGATCCCGGCAAGGTAAGATTTTATAATCAAACCCTTTTGGCAAGGTGAGCTTTTGTTAACTTCAGAGCTCTAGTTAAGGGGCGTATGGCACGTCCCAATATCCTTATTTGACTTCAAAAACCTATGTTGGAGGTACTAAAAAAAGTACCCACAACATAGGTTTTAATGAGTGAGTCAGAGATATTGTGGAAGCAAAACCTGTTTACTCCTCCTTTAATCTAGTACTCTGAATTTATTTATATTTATACTTGAACCCTTTCCAACAAACAGACACTGTCTGACGCCTCTGCTGCTGACCCCTTTCGAAAACATTGTGGCACAATTTTTCAAATTTTTTAAAAATTGTTTTTTTCATTTCCTTAATGACTGAGACATAGAACAACAGATTGCATCCTTTAAAAAGGTTAAATTACTCATCCCTGTCGAAGTGAGAAGTGCCTCTATACTTTCTCTTTATTCGTAACAATTGAGATATTTTTAGCATTTATAAGAGACACTATTTCTACCATATAGTTCCTTGTAGGAAAAATCTGGTAATGAAGATCATTTTGGGGGTTTTGTCACTCAATAACTTCAAATGCATTTGGTAGGTCGTCCTGTTAATATTGTATTTTCACTTTTGCATTTTCACTTTCACTTTAACATTTATATGTACAAGAGATTTTTTTTAAAAATATAACCTCATTTTCCTATGGAATGCTTTCAATTAATAATTTATTGAGACCATCTAAATGGAAATTTGATTATTTTATCTTTTATTACAAGGGCATTGACCTTGGCTCTCATAGTGTTCCACAATGTTTGCATCTGTCACTTTGGCTATGTTGCAATATTTTAACCCTTTCCCACAAACGTTTGCTTTATGACGCCTCTGCAGCAGGTGAGTTTTGAAACATTGTATCAAATGGACCGAGTGCTCATAATGAGCAATTTCACCATTTGCAACAAATTTTTCATCTCTATTAAATAATTATACTTACATAGACAGATGTACTTACATAGACAGATGTTTTCCATAGTTAAGTTTTGTCCATATTTTTCAAAGTCTTCTGTCGCATAGTTGTTGTATGTGGGAATGGGTTAGTTAAATGACAACTTACCTGTTTTGAAACGAGGGGGAATTTCCACTGTTTGGATTGCTGCCAAATGGCAACATTCCCCATGTCAGCTTGTTTGCCAGTCACTATTGTAATGACAATTAACTTGGACTGTACATGTTTCAACCATTTCCCACATACAACAAATCAGATGACAACATCAAGACAAAAATATAAGAAAGAGAGACAATTACCCAATCCTGTTCAGTCTTGTCGCTTACCATTCTTCTGGGTAAAATACAGCCATTACATGTGCTTCTCTCCATAGGTTTGATATATGAACATGAGTATAGTTTGTATTCAAAATGTCTCTACAACTTATAAGTAAAAGAAATGTTATTAAATAACAGGAGTTTGAGAACATCTCGGCTAAAGGAGAAATTGCTCAAATTCTCCTTTTTATCTCAACAGTTAATGAGCTATTGTAATCACTGACACATCCGTTGTCTGTCTGTTCACTTTTTTTCTACAAATTACTTCTCCTAAACCTTATAATCAACCAAATTCAAAATAATTTCACAGGAATTTTCCTTAACTGGTCCTCTTTCAAAATTATTCAAACAATTTAATTCCATGGAGAACTTTGGTTGCAAAGGCAGCAGAAAGAGGGAAAGGTGCCAAAACTTTAAAAATCTTCTTGTCCAAATTTACTAGCCTGATTTGAAAATGATTTGGGTGACCCTCTACCAAGATTGTTTAAATTATTCCAATCCGTTAAAAAACATGGCTGCCAGGGGATGGAGCTTGTTTTCCTTATATGTACATGTATAGTGAAAACTTTAAAAAATCTTCTCATCCAAATTTACTGGCTCGTTTTGAAAATGATTTGGCACAGATATTCCTTGGATGACCCTCTACCAAGATTGTTCAAATTATTCCAATCCGTTTTAAAATATAGCAGCCAGGGGGCGTGGCTTGTTTTCCCTTAACAAAAAAGCTGTATCGATTAGAAAATAATTTGGCACATATGTTCCTTGGGTGACCCTCCTCTACCAATATTGTTCAAATTATTCTGATTCATTGAAAAATATGGCCACCAGGGGTAGGACTTGTTTTCCTTAAATCATAAATGTATAACTAGTAAAAACTTTAAAAATCTTCTTGATCAAAAGTTCTAGCCAGATTTGAAAATAATTTTGCAGAAATGTTCCTTAGGTGACCCTCTAACAAGATTGTTGAAATTATTATGATCCATAGATAAATATTACCACAAGGAGGCCTTGTTTTCCTTGTATCCATATCATAAGAACATCCAAAACAGTTACTGTCATTTCTATTAAATCAGGTTAACGATTTAGGACCATCATGGTCCTCTTGTTTATTTAGTTTGACCACAATGTTTCCAGAATTTGTCTGCTGCAGAAGCAGAAAAGAGTTTATGTTTATATGGGAAAGAGTTTTGTTTAGGGTTATCTGTACTTAAAAATACTGTCTACGGTCTAAAGTTCATCACTTTCCTTTTGCAGGAAAATCAATGACGTTATTAAAATATTCATAAGTAGGTAGAGTTCATCCGCCTACATGTTAAGACAGTCTGCAGTGTGGTTCATTAACCCTTTCACACATATGGATGCTTTCTGACGCCTCTGCAGCAGATGACTTTTGAAAACACTGTGGCAAAAGGAGAATTTCACCTTTTGCCACAATGTTTTCAACTCTATTCACTCATTAATCTTGCATTTATAGAGATAATTTCCATATATTGATATTTCTGTTTTGAAAGTCTTCTGCTATAGATTTGTTATATATGTTGAAAAGGGTCAATGTATTCTATCATTAATCCTTTCCCACTTGCAGAAGCATTTTGACACATCTGCAGCTACACAATTTTCATTAACTGTATTCTATAATTATACTTTCATTTAAATTAACCCAATTTTGCAGCAGACGACTTTGAACATATTTTGTCATAAGTTTGAAAATCTCTATAATTGAATGGATAATCTATGACTAAAAGTGGAAACATTGTGGCAAAAGGAGAAATTGCTCGTTTTGAGCAATTTCTTCTTTTGTCACTATGTTTTCAAAAGGCCTTGCTGCAGAGGCATCATAAAGCGTATATATATGAGGGAAAGGGTTAAAAGAGATTTTCAAAAATTGCTACTAAATGTTTCATTAGTCGTCTAATGAAAAAATGTTGCAAGTGGGTAAGGATTAAGGCAGTTTTCATCCTTGTTCATTATGTATTCTATCATTAACCCTTTTTTTTTCCCACATATAGACGCTTTCTGATGATCTGCAGCAGATGACTTTTTAAAACCTTGTGGCAAATAGAGAAATTGCTCAAAGCGAGCAATTTTTCCATTTTGCCACAATGATTTCAACTTTTTGCAGTAATTATACCTACATTTAAAGAGTTTCAATGTTTTTGTCCAGAGATTTTCAAAGTCGTCTGCTGAAAAAGCGCTGTATGTGGGAAAGGGTTAAGTCATGTATATGTGTAATATTACATAATCCTATGTATGATTATATGTTAAACATGTTGATATTTATTCCAGGAGACATTCTAAGTAATATAATGATATAATTATTTATTCCAGGGATCATATTGGGCAATAGATAATAATCCACAAGAAGAACCTTTGGGACCTCTTAGAAATAACAGAAAAAAGAAATATGAGGTAAAGAGTAAACTATGCAGTTTATGTTTGTCTGACTATAACCCTTTCCCACATACAATACATTTGCAACAGATGGCTAAGAGGAAACCGTCCAAGCAAAAATATGGAGAATCTGTTTGGACATGAATTCAGGGGACAATAGCATTGTCTAGCAATTACATGTATGCTTTACCCTGTCCCGCATAAAACAAACATGCAGCAGACGACTTTCACAACCTCAAGGATAATTGCAGAAAATCTCTAAAAGATGAAAATCTTGTTGCAAAGGCAGAAGTTGCTTCCACAATGATTTTTAGCTCACCAGAGCACGTAGTGCTCAAGGTGAGTTATTGTGATCGCCTTTTGTCCGTCGTCAACATTTGCTTGTTACTACACTAGAGGCAACATTTTGCATCCAATCTTTATGAAAGTTTATCAGAACATATATCTCGATCAACTCTAGGCCAAATTCGAAACTGGGTCATGTGGGGTCAAAAGCTAGGTCACTAGGTCAAATTTAAGGAAAATCTTGTTAACACTCCTGAAGCCGCATTTTTGGCTTGAGCATGTTGGAACTTTGTCAGAATGTTTGTCATAGTGATATCTAGGCCAAGTTCGAATATAGGTCATGTCGGGTCAAAAACTAGGTCAATAGGTCAAATTGAAGGAAAATCTTGTTAACACTCTAGAAGCCGCATTTTAAACTTGAGCATGTTGAAACTTTGTCAGAAAGTTTGTATTGATGATATCTAGGTCAAGTTCGAATATGGGTCATGTCCGGTCAACAACAAGGTCACTAGGCCAAATTGAAGGAAAATCTTGTTAACACTCTGGAAGCCACATTTTAAACTTGAGCATGTTGAAACTTTATCAGAAAGTTTGTCTTGATGAATGATATCTAGGCCAAGTTCGAATATAGGTCATGTCGGGTCAAAAACTAGGTCACTAGGCCAAATTGAAGGAAAGTTTTGTTAACACCCAGGAAGCCACATTTTAAACTTGAGCATGTTGAAACTTTGTCAGAAAGTTTGTCTTGATGATATCTAGGCCAAGTTTGAATATGGGTCATGTTCGGTCAAAAACTAGGTCACTAGGCCAAATTTAAGGAAAATCTTGTTAACACTTTGGAAGCCGAATTTTAACCTTGAGCATGTTGAAACTTTATCAGAAAGATTGTCCTGATGATATCTAGGCCAAGTTCGAATATGGGTCATGTCATGTCAAAAACTAGGTCACTAGACCAAATTTAAGGGAAATCTTGTTATCACTCTGGAAGCCACCACATGTTTGGCTTGAGCATGAGAGAGTTATGTCTTAAATAGCCCATTCTCAGGTGAGCGATTCCAGGGCCTCATGGCCCTCTTGTTAAATACAAAGGCTTCAAAGATGTTCCCCATACATTGAGTAAAAGGTTGATTGAGACCAACAAGTATAATTATTATACCCCCAGATACATAGTATATGTATATGTATGGGGCTTTATAGGAGTCACGCTTGTCGGTCGTTGGTTTGTTGGTTTGTTGGTCTGTGGACATTTCTTGTGAACACTATTTCTCAGCAACCCATGGTCAGAATTCAATATAACTTCACAAGAATGATTGATACCAAGCCTAGTTGTGCATATTACTGGCTTGTTGCACTGGAATTATTTTTAAATGAGTTATGGCCCCTTGAATTTATCATACATATGTATATTGTCAGGCACCAGCTCGGGGTATTCATCACCTTCAGTGATATTTCTAGTTTGGTATTGTCATTGTTATTTGAGACACATTTCATTCGAATAAATAAGATTGATGGAAGATAGTTCTAATGATTTGACGAACAATTTTTTATTTAATAAGTATTTCTTACAACTATCCAGTTAAAACGCGATGACAATTGAAAACATAATTACGACAAAGGTGTGAAATGTTGACATATTGTTGCAAATTGACTTGAGATAACATTCAAATCGCTACCTGTTTGTAACCTTGATCTTCATTGACTCGTGATTGCAATCAAGAAGCCATTTAAAACGAATTTAAATGGATCAGAGAGAGAATAACCAATTCATTAATTGTTAAGTTTTAATTCATTTACTTCCCGGCTGTAGCTTTTCCGGGGACTCAAACGAAAATCCCCGGAGTATTCGGACAACTTTTCAGGGATAATTTGGGATAATCTGACACTTTCCATGGAAACTCCAGCACATTTAAGAGGAAAACCTGGAAAATCCATGGAAAACCCGGAACAGTTCCATGGACATCCCGGAATGGTTCCATGGACACCCCGGAATGGTTCTGTGAACACCCTGGAATTGTTCTGTGGACCCCGGAGTATTCGGACCATTTCCAGCGTTTCCGCATCTTATCATTAAATTCCATGGTTTTTTTTCATGGTTTATCCATGGTTTCTGTGTATTTTCTGTTAAGAGTCCCCGGAAAAGCTACAGCCGGGTTTTTAACAGATGAAAAACAGAAAAATGACGAAATTATAATCGCATACTCGAATACCTATTTGGATAGCCGGTACTCGGACATCCGATCGAGTACTCGGGTTTCCGATCCCATCCCTAATTTTAACACCAGGGAATTTTTGACGATTGATTTAGAAAAAAGATTTGAAAACAGTGCAGTAAGAGAATTTATTGATCAGAATGAGTAATTATTTCTTTTCTCACCTTGTTTTGAAGTCTGCTGGAAGGGTGTCTTTTCAGAGAATAAATTTAAGCTTAACCCTTTCCAACAAACAACAAGTCTGTAGCAATTGTCAATAATCTGTTTAAAAAAATAATTGTTATTGAAAAGAGTTGGAAACATTTAGACAAAAGGAGAAATTACTTCATATGAGTAATTTCTCCCTTTGCCACTATAGTTTTGAGAGGATTCGTCTTAAAATGTGTCCGCAAGTGGGAAATGATGAATTCATTTTTTGTTTGTAATGATTTTTATGGCAGCTGGACTTGTATTTCTTTTATCCCATTTAACACTGGTTTCCTTTTTCAGATTGGATCCCCATACAGCCCTGAGTCAGGCCACAGTAATTCTAGTATTGGTTCCCCACATTCCATGACAAATCTCAATGTACAGGTCTCAACTGTTCAAAACCAGGTACTGTAGTTAACCCTTTCCCTCATATAGACGCTTTCTTACGCCTCTGCAGCAGACAGCTTTTTGAAAACAGTGACAAAAGAAGAAATTGCTCAAAACAAGCAATTTCTCCTTTTGTCACAATGTTTTCCACTTTTAGTCATAGGTTATCCATTCAATTAAAGAGATTTTCTATTTTTTGACAAAATATGTTATAAGTCGTCTACTGCAGAATTATCGTATGAGGGAAAGGGTTAAAGCTGGGTGTTGTTTTACCAACGATTTCTCTATTATGTCCCAACGTAACCCCATGATGTGGTATACATGTAAAAAATCTGTCTCAATATGAAGAGTCTTTTACACCTTTCCCACCTGCGGATGCATTTATCGTTTGAAAATGTTGTGGCAAAATGAAATGTTTCTCCCTTGGCTACCATGTTGTCAACTCGATTCAATCAATTTATAAGTATATTTTTATGTAGTCAGATCCAGCAAGTCGAGATCTCGCATTGTATTAACCCTTTCCCACATGCAACGAATGACTTTAACCGTTTACCACATACAACAAAACAAAACGATAAACCATCACTAAAATATATGGTATATTTATTAAACAAAGTTGAAAACATTGCGGCAAAATGAGAAATTGCTTGTTTTGAGCAATCTCTCCTTTTGCCACAATGTTTTTAAAAGTCGTCTGCTGCAGAGGCCTCAGAAAGTGTCTGTATGTGGGAAAGGGTTAAAACACATCCTGGCAAAATCTTGAAAAATGTCCGTAAATTGGAGTTAAATTATTGAATAGAATTGAAAATAGTTGAAAACTGCGTCAAACCCCGATAAACAGAAAACCAACCTTAGGATGATTATAACAAGTGTACATAAATGGCTCTGACTATACGGGTATGTGTAGGAGGATCTGGATCAACACAGACCTGTGGTAGATGCCGAAAGATTGCCAACCATTGGGTGTTTTGAAGAGCACTACTCAATTGTAAAATCTGATCAGAATCAAATAATTTTAAAATTATTCCTGATACTGACGAAATTTGACACCTGCAGCTTATTTTAACATGTAAAAAACATTGTAAGAAAAAGGATAAAACAACCCCATTTCTGTAAGTGTTTCAAATATGCATTAAATGATTCAGACTTGTCATTGCATGGCTAAACCCCTTCCCATCATTGCAACAAATCAGCAGCAGACGACTACGAAAACATCTAGGTCAAAACACGGGAACTTACTATAAATGAAGATATGATAACTAAACAAAGTTGAAAACATTGTGGCAATATGATAAATTGCTTGTATTGAGCAATTTCTCCTTTTGTCACAAAGCCGAGCCCCGGTAGCTCAGTCAATCCAGTGGTTGTGAGTTCAAATCCCGGCTCGGCCAACTGACAAAAGTCAATGCGACATGCGTCATTTGTCTTCCACCAATGGGCTAAGTCTATGTGGAAAAGCAGCCAGTTGCTTGGGAAGATTGTTGTGTGGGAGTACTGGTGTGAGAAAACCAGGAAACACATGAGAAGGTGAACTGGCCGCCGTGATATGACTGAGAAAAATGTTAAAAATGGCGTTAAACCCCAATCAATCAATCAATCAAAAAGTTTTCTGCTGCAGAGTCGTCTGAAAGCGTATATATGTGAGAGGCAGGGTCAAAAGTGAAAATGTTTATAAAACTAAAAATCTTACCTTTTACTTTCAGGTCTCGCCTTCCCAACCCACTCACGGCAGTCTATTAGAAAACCACCTAGAACAAGACCTAAGTGCGTCATTTAGAAGTTTGTATAAGTCAATATTTGACACTTCACAAGGTGAGGCTCAGCCCAGACTATTCTATGTTTCATCATCTTCAGTGTGCTACTATCATCATCGTCATCCTAATCAGTCATTATTTCACCCCTATTAACACCATTTTCCGGTGGGGGATCCTTCTGGAATCACTGCGCCAGATAGTTGGTTGGTATATCAGCATAATACATGAACATTTTCGGACAAATCTTCCTAAATTTTTAAGATTATTTTAACAGAATCTGATGCTTTCTGATTCCTCTTAGAAAGTTAACTTGACCTTTTCTTGGGCTCTGTAAATGAGAGAGCTATCTATCAGGGATGGCATGTTTGAATCCTGTTTTTGGCCATTCGTTCTTTTGGATAATCGACAAAAGTCATGACTAGCTCATTTACGTTCCGCAAATGGACTGGCTGTCTATTAGGGAAGACAGCATGTCGCCAGGTAATAATGTTGTGTGGAGTACTGGTGAAAGTAGCCAGGAAACGCATGGTTTAGATCACTGGCCACCACGATTTAACCAAAATACCATTTGAAACAACATTTAAATCCAATCATTCAACAAAATGAACCTTAACCTTTATTTAGCTTGCCTGTTTTTCGAGAAAGGTTGGGCTATTTTGATACCCTTGGCTCCGTCGTCCTAGTCTGCATCTTCACAAAACTTTAACCTTAACTCACAACTAAAAATAAATTCAACATTTTCAAATGAAACTTGGTACACATGTTCCTAGGAACAATACACATGTCTAGATACCATGTCACATAACACTAAAATAATTATTCATCATTGCCCCTTTTTCAACCTAGAAAAAAACAGACGAGCGTTGACTTTTTCTCGGCAGCGCTCTTGTCAAACATATCAGAGCATTTTGCTAGGGTATTAAGTTACCATTAATGGTAGTTCTAATTATCAATAACATTCGAGTCATCAGAGGTCAAGATAAGGATGCGTTTTCAGATCTTTTATCTACAATATCTCTCTTAACTAATCCCTATGTTGTGGGTACTCAAAAGAATCGTCTCACTGAGACGATTCTTTTCAGTACCCACAACATAGGGTTTAACCCTTTTCCTCATGTAGACGCTTTCTGACGCCTCTGCAGCAGACAGCTTTTTGAAAACATAGTGACAAAAGAAGAAATTGCTCAAAACGAGGAATTTCTTCTTTTGCCACAATGTTTTCCACTTTAAGTCATAGGTTATCCATTTAATTATAGAGATTTTCTATTTTTGGACAAAATATGTTCAAAGTCATCTGCTGCTAAATTGCTGTAGGTGGGAAAGGGTTATGGGTCAAATAACGAATTGAGAACATGCAAAACGCTGCCTATCTTGAGCTCTGGTGTCATTCATCATTGGTGTCTGGGTTCATATTACGTGTTGATTACCGATAATAGTTTTTAAATGCTTTCTCTCTGGTTACTCGATAAAAATTCTCACTTTTATTCTCCTATTAATGTTCTTTAAGTCATTAGCTTGCCTTCTCTATAAAGCTTAAAAAAAAACAGGTCTAGTATATATATTTCTTTGTTAGGCTGCTTATTTGAGAAAAGGTAACGGCCAAGAGTAAAGGACTGAGACTAAAAGCATTCTTTCATATGATTGATTAATGTCATTACATTCCACCGATGGGCTTAACCCTTTCCCTCATACAACAATTTTGTAGCAGACGACTTTGATCTTATTTTCTCCAAAAAATAGTAAATCTCTATAATTGAATGGGTAACCTATGACTAAAAGTGGAAAATATTGTGGCAAAAGGAGAAATTGCTCGTTTTGAGCAATTTCTTCTTTTGTCGCTATGTTTTCAAAAAGCCGTCTTCTGCAGAGGCGTCCGAGAGTGTCTGTATGAGGGAAAGTGTTAACTGCATATTGTTCAAAGGTAGCCTGTTGCCAGGGAGAAGTAGTTTGTTGAGTATTGGTGTGAAAAAAGCCAGGAAATAGTGAGTAGGTGGACTGGCTGCCGTGATACAACTGAAAATAAAATAATTATTATTGAAAAGAGTTGAAAATATTCAGGCAAAAATGGTTATTGCACATTTTATAAGCAACTTCTCCTTTTGCCACAATGTTTTCATAAGATATATGCAGCATGCATTGAGTCTCCAATAAATTGGTGTGAGTCATGCAATAGCTATTTTAAATCTCAATAATAAGAATTGATAATGTAGAAAGCATAACCTCTATTTTCAAATAGCATACATACTTAATTTGTAAGAGGATTGCTTAAACAAACTGAATTACCAGAAAATACAAACATAATTCCAATTACTCTTATCCAATTTTCTTAACTCGATTTTGAATCTATTGCTTTATTATAGCATTCCACGTTTGTCATTTTATTCCTTTCCCAAATATATACGCTTTATGACGGCTCGACAGCAGACATCTTTTGAAAACTTTGTGGCGTAAGGAGAAATTGCTCTCCTTTTGCCACAATGTTTTCAACTTTATTCAGTGATTGTTCTTTAATTTATAGAGCTTTTCTCTGTTTCTTCCCAGATGTTTTTGAAGTTGTCTGCTGCAAATTTGTTGTATTTGGGAAAAGGATAATTCTATGGTGTTGGACTCAAATCTCCTTTGTTTTGAAAAATACAAAGATTAATATAGTAAAACCACAATCTTTCACATACATGTAGATCTAATATTATTAATACTTCTTTTAAAATAACTCCCCAATTTCAATAAATTTGTATGAGCTTTTTAAACAGAAAACCTTCATTACGCATATCAGGCTTGTAGTGACTAGTCTGAACACATCCTTGAGTAATGAATTGCTTACCAGACCAGATTTCCCACATTCATCACATCTGCAGAAGACAATTTTGAAAATCTCTAGGCAAAAAAGTGGAAATCTCTAGAAATGAAAAAATAATTATTGACAGAAGTTATAAAAAAAACAACAACATTAGGGCAGAAAGATAATTTGCAATTTCTCCTTTTGCTTCAATGTGTTCAAAAGTTGTCTGCTGCACATGCATCAAATTGTGTCTGCATGTGGGAAAAAGTAAAGGTGATCTAAAGAAGAAATTGTTACAGCTAGAATTTTTGGGTAGAATAAATCTTGGTAGACTTAAGAATTGTATGAAAGTGGCATTTGCTCAGGTTGACCAAATTTTCCTTTATCCACACTGTATGTAGTCATTCTTCGTCTACCACTGTGCCAAATAATCTTATGTTGGAAGTTAGCCAGTTACGTGAGAATAATAAATGTGTGAAGTACGGGTGCCAACAAAGTTAGATAACACATGGAAGATACTGGTTCCTATAATTTAACCCTTTCCCTCATATAGACGCTTTCTGACGCCTCTGCAGCAGACGGCTTTTTGAAAACATAGTGACAAAAGAAGAAATTGCACAAAACGTGCAATTTCTCCTTTTGGCACAATGTTTTCACTTTTTGTCATAGGTTATCCATTTACTTATGGAGATTTTCTATTTTTTAACAAAATATGTTCAAAGTCGTCTGCTGCAGAATTGTCGTATCAAGGAAAGGGTTAACTAAAATACTGTTAAAAGTAGCATCATGAAACTGCTACCAATCAATTCACAATCTTTTTTCAAATTATGTGCTTTAGAGGTACTGAAAAGTGTCTTGTTACAAGGCAAAGGGTTATGCGTAAAATAAATCTATCATTAAAATTTACAAATTTGGTGTGCCTTTTAATGTAATAAAGGTATTTTCCTAAAAAAACAAAATGAGAAAAAATATGTGTCAAATATCAACCAATCAATAGCTTCTGTTATTTCTTTTGATAATGAGATGAATTATAAGATAACCAAAGTCAGTGCACTGTTTCTAGTGATACTTAACCCTTTCCCACATACAACAATTCTGCAGCAGGCGACTTTTAAAACTAATTGACAAAAACATGAACAATCTCAATAAATGAGAGGTTTGCTATTAAATAGAATTGTAAACATTGTAGCAAAAGGCTTCTTTATGCCACAATGTTTTCAAATGTAAAAAGTCATTTGCTGCAGATACATCGAAATATGTCAACAAGTGGGAAAGGGTTAACAAGTGTTTATTGCTGAAGACCATGATGAAGAAATGATAAATGTAATAATTTAGAAAAATGAAGAGATCAACTTCTTTTGATAGCAAAAGAAATGTAATCAATTTGAAAAAATGAAAAAGGCAACCACAGCAAAAGAAATGTGATATATATACAAAAATAACATTCTGATATTTTTAACCACTTTTGATAGCACAAGAAATGTAATATTTACAAAAATGACATTCTGATATTTACAACCAAGTTTGATAACAAAAGAAATGTAATAAATTTACAAAAATGACATTCTGATATTTTCAAGCTGTTGAATCGATCAAAGTTTCCCAGGGTGAGTTTTACTTTGCCCTTTTTCTGATGTGCTGAGCTCCCTTGAATTAAATATTTGCTTTTCATTAATAAAACATGCCTATATTTGCTTCTAATAGTTATATTTGATATAATACCTGAAACATAGAATTGTCTTGGTTAGCCTTCTCTGTAGATTAGAAATTTTTGTATCTTTATATTATAAATGTGTATGTCTTGCTTATTATTATTAAACCATGTTTTCAACAAAGTTAAAACTTGGTTATAAGATTGTTGAAAGTTGATATGACAAGTGCATACTATTTAGCCATGTTAACACTTTCTCTGTTATTCATTACTTTTGTTGCTTCTGTAAGTGACACTTTTTTGGAAGAATGTGTAATTGCTTGTCAGCCAACATTCTTTCTGACGTATGACAAAGGTCACTGTGACAAGCGTCATTCGTCTTCCACCAATAGGCTAACAGTCTATGTCAAAAAGCAGCCAGGTGCTTCGAAAGACTGTTGTGTAGAGTACTGGTGTGAGATAACCAGGAACCACATGAGTAGATGAACTGGCCAACGTGATATGACTGACAAGACTGTTGAAAACGACTTTAAACCCCAATCAATAAACCAATTGATCATTAACAATGATCTTATCTTACTATGTCATGCAAGTTGAAGAGCTTCTGAAAATGGATTTGTCCAAGCTGTATTCATGAAGAGTGACCATCATGATGTTAAACCCTTTCCCTCATACGACAATTTTGCAGCAGACGACTTTGAACATAGTTGGTCAAAAAATAGAAAATCTCTTTAATTGAATGGATAACCTATGACTAAAAGTGGAAAACATTGTGGCAAAAGGAGAAATTACTCGTTTTGAGCAATTTCTTCTTTTATCACTATGTTTTCAAAAAGCCGTCTGCTGCATAGGCGTCAGAAAGTGTCTATATGAGGTGAAGGGTTAAGCATGACACCTTTACCTGGAATGAACATTTTGGAGTTAAACAGTTTTAACCCTTTCCCACAAACAGACTGATTTTGATGCCTTTACGGCAGATGACTTTGGAAAACATTGTTGCAAAAAGAAGAAATTTGCTGATATTATGAGTAGTTATAATATATTCCTTTTACGATAATGTTTTCAACTTTATTCAATAATTGTTCTTTCATTTATAGAGTGTTTCCATATTTTTGACTCAAATGTGTTCAATGTTGTCAGCTGCAGACTTGTTGTTTGTGGGAAAGGGTCAAGAAATTTAACAATAAAGAATTGTGATAGTTCGGATATAGGTTGTATATTTTAGATACTTTGATGAAAAAAGTGAGAGGAAAAAAGAAATGACAAATATCTTTTAAGTACAACAAGTAATGACTTTTATCTAGGCGCTCAGACTTGCAGGGATAGTATTTGTATCCCTTGCCCACATGAAGACGCTTTTGCTGTAGATGACTTTTGAAAACATTGTTGCAAAAGAAGAGATTTGCTCATGATGAGCAATTTCTTCTTTCTTCCATAATGTTTTCAACTTGTTTGAGTTATAACATCACTTAGGGTAAGTTTCCATATTGTGTCCAAGTCATCTGCTGCAGAGTAGCTGCATGTGGGAAAGGGTTAAGTTTTTCAAGTATTTGATTATATTGGAATTACTTTTTCTTGTACTGTCTTTGTTAACATTGTTGCAAAAAAAAGTATTGTTCATTACTTGCAATTTCTCATTTTGCTGCAAGGTTGTCAACTCTATTAATTAAAAACAATTTCTTTTTTAAAAGTAAGTGTCCCTTTTTAGCTCACCTGTCACATAGTGACAAGGTGAGCTTTTGTGATCGTCCATCTTCTGTCAACAATTTCTTGTGAACACGATAAAGTCTTCATTTATTATCTGATGTTTACCTAACTTATACAGTAGCTAGATATACGTGAGAGCTCGGTTCCTTTTGATAATCAAACTTCATTTATTTGTCCTTTACATTGGCAATATTGGCACTTTGTTGGATCATAGATGCAGATATTGAAAACAGAAATTCTACCTTTACATTCGCTCCTGGAGAATTTCAACGACCTCTCAGTATTTTTCAAGATAAAGATTCAGAATGATCCTTAAGTGACCCACTTTCAGATTCCTTCAAGCCATGTTGATTGGTCAAAAAACATGGCAGCCAGGGGGCGAGGTTATTTTGCCTTTTATGGCTTGAGTGAAAACTTAAAAAATCTTCTCATCTGAAAGTGTTTGGCCGATTTTCAAATAATTTTGTAGAAATATTCCTTGGGTGACCCTCTATCAGATTCCTTCAATCCATGTTGATTGGTATAAAACTATGGCCGCCATGGGGCGGGGCTTATATGCCTAAATTGAAAAAAAATAAATCAGGTGAGCGATCCAGGGCCATTATGGCCCTCTTGTTTTGTTTTGATGCACTGAAAGTCATCTGATTGACAATTGTTAATGTGGGAAAGGGACCGCCAGGATAGTGTAGTGGAACATCTGCCTCTGGTGCGGGATGTCGGGGTTTGATCCCCGGCCGGGTCATATCGAAGAATTTAAAAATGGTTGTATTGGATGCTCTACTTGGCGCTGAGGGTTGAGGGGTTAGCATTGTGATTGACTTGCTGGTGTCATAAATGGATAAGTAATTCTGGTAACTTACCCAGGAAAGGCCGTGATATAACTGAAAATTGTTGAAAGTGACGTAAAACACCATACATACAAAACAAACCAATGTGGGAAAGGATGTAAGGACATGAAGGAGGAGCTCAACAAAGCATTTCTTTTCTTTTCCAAGATTTACATTAATTTTGTTTGATAAGAGAAAACGACGAGTTATTTTTCTATTAATATTCTCACTGTACTTTAGAATAGTACTAATATACATTACTTCGTTTTATCTGTTCTTTCCTCACTTTTAACACATACATGTTAGGGTTAAGGTCGGATAGAAATTCAAATTCACATTTGCAAACAGACAACATAATGACAATATTTTAGGAAAAGGATAAAAATGTACTCCCAAAGAGAAAGGTGTCCTTTTCCTTCTTTACCCGCAATCCCATTAAAGTCAGACCTAAGCTCTGCTGTAACAAAAACTCCTATTTATATAGATCTGATGACTGCCTTTTACAGGTCGTCTCAGATTGACCTTTGCATCAGCCAATCAAATTGTCTCCTACAAAAATTGTTAGGTATCAACAGGGGGAGATAACCCATATACTTAAAATGAGAAAGAGCAGCCGTGATGGCCGAGCATCAATTGGTTGTATCATGCTATTTCATTGTACAGAAAAATGAGAACCTGCTCAGGATTATTATTATGTAAAGGGTCAATTTGAGACAACCTTTTATGCGATGTTGTCAGATCCAATATATGCATAGCAAAGTAATTTTAATGAGCTTGGTCTTGCTGGAAACTAAAAATAAGCTCACTTCTCCCTTTTAGCCTATATAAACCTGATCTTATACACTGCCTCAGGTAACACACTGAAACCTTTCCAGTGTTTTAAGCCTTTCCCTCATACGCCAATTATGCAGCAGACGACTTTGAACGTATTTTGTCAAAACATAGAAAATCTCCATAATTGAATGGATTATAACCTATGACAAAAAGTGGAAAACATTGTGGCAAAATGAGAAATTGCACGTTTTGTGCAATTTCTTCTTTTGTCACTATGTTTTCAAAAAGCCGTCTGCTGCAGAGGCGTCAGAAAGCGTTTATATGAGGGAAAGGGTTAAGCATGATCAGATGAGATCACTGGCCTATATACCCCTTCCCACATACAATAAATCTGCAGACGATGACTTTGAAAACATCTAGGCAAAAAATATGAAAAATGTCTATAAATTATTAAGGTTTTATTTGTTGAATAAAGTTGAAAACATTGTGGTAAAAAGGTGAAATTTCACCTTATGCCACAATGTTTTCAAAAGTCTTCCGCTGCAGAGGCGTCAGAAAGCGTCTATATGTTGGAAAGGCATGATAAGATAAGCTCACAGGCCAAGATTCTTAATTCTAAATGTGTATTGTGGTAAAACTGCATATAGTTTTCATTTTAGAAATATAGTAGAAGGCTATAAAATGTGAAAGTAAGAGGCAGAAGTGTTCAGACAAAATGCTTAATTCAGGTTCATCACTGTTGAGTTTTAACTCTCAAAATTGTTGCGGTCTCTAATCTGGACAGATTTTTGCCGACCAGAAATTTCTTTGAGGCAGTCAAGTTTGCCGCTTGCTGCCTCTAAGTGAAAACCCTGAATGCACTTGGAAAATGAATGTGAAGAAAACTGATGTCTAATCTCAATCTTTTTATGGTTTTATTGCACTGTAACTTGCACATTGTATGCCTTTGGGTCAATCAATTAGCTCTCTGACTTGAATTTATTTATGACAACTTTGACCTTAGATTTTGCTCAATTGAGCTCTTGAGATTCTTCCAATTATTATAACTTAGACCAATTAGATTTTGCGCATATTATGAGCTTTCGAGATCTGACAATTATTATAAGGCCGACTTGATATTTTTCTCAATTGCACTCTTTGACCAAGTTTTATTACAACTTTGACTTGAGAGTTAGCTCGCTCAATTGAGCTCTCTGACCAAATATTATAACTTTGATTTGAGATTTTGCTCAACTGAGCTCTCTAACCTAGAACAATATCTTTGACTTGAGATTTTGCTCAATTGAGTTTAGTTTCAGATCAGCCTAGCACCTATGCCATATCATCTGTATCTGTACTGTCAGGCACAGAGACATTCAAACATTTCTTTTCAAGCAGTGTTCATTTGGATCAGAATGCATAAATGCACATCTTTTTCTACACCCTGTCATACATCTCTTAAAGCTTTTTTTACCTACGTATGTAGTAGCATTTACTATTTACTTCAGTGTATCTTTGTCCTTTATATTGTGTTGCATACACACAGGTTAACTAGATGCAAATTTAATATTAAGCAATTTTCCACATGTAGACCAATTTTGAAGCAACTGCAGCAGGCAATTTTTGAAGACATTGTGACAAAACAAGAAATTGCTCATAATGAGCACTATCTCCTTTCGTTCCACTGTTTTCAACTCCATTCAATAATTTTATTTTCATTAAAAGTTACTTTTTTGGCTGATATTTTCCAAGTAGTCTGCTAAAGTTTTGTTGTATGTGGAAAACAGTACAAGATTCTTGCTTGATTTTGTGAATGTTACATTTTATTTATTCAAAGTTGAATTTTGAAAGTATTAACAAAAAAGGAGGTATTATTATGTTTTTAGCTCATCTCAGTATGAATTGCTGGGTGAGCTATTGTTATCAATCACCGATTGGCGTCCGTCGTGGTCTTAGTCTGTCCATTAATATCTTTCTTCAAACAACTTTGCATCCTGAACTAATGTACCAATTTCAAAATAATTTCACAGGAATGTTCCCTAGGTGGTCTTCTTTCAAAGTTGTTCAAAGAATTTATTTCCATGTAGATCTTTGGTTGCTTCAGCATCATAAAGAGGGAAAAATGCCAAAACTTTGAAAATCTTCTTGTCCAAAATTCGTGGTCTTAGTCTGTCCATTTACATCTTTCTTCAAACAACTTTGCCTCCTGAACTAATGTACCAATTTCAAAATAATTTCACAGTAATGTTCCTTTGGTGGTCCTCTTTCAAAGTTGTTCATATAATTTATTTCCATGTAGATCTTTGGATGCTGTAGCATCTTAAAGAGGGAAAAATGCCAAAAATTTAAAAATCTTCTTGTCCAAAAGTATACTAGCCGGATTTGAAAATTATTTGGCCCAGATGTTTTATAGGGGACCCTCTACTAAGATTGTTCCAATTATTGCAAAACATTGAATACATGGGCATCATGTGGGGGCAGTTTTTGTTCCCCTTATTTATCAAAAGTAAAAACTTTAAACCTCCTCTTGCCTGATTTGAAAATAATTTGGCACAAAAGTTCCTTTGATGACTCCGTCTCTACCAAGATTGTTGAATTTTTTCCGATAGAAAACATGGCTGCTAGTTGGCAATTTTGTTTTTACTATTAATATTATGTTCCTTCCACATCATTTTTTCATGCCCATGATTGGCTAAAAATATAGCCAACAAACAGTGTCTGAGAAAAATGCTAAAAATGAATGTTTATAAGCTTCAATAAAATCTCCAAAAACACTAAACCAATTTCAACCAAACTTCACAGGGATGCTTCTTTGTTGACCCTCTTTCAAATGTTCAAAGATTTCAATCTATGTAGACTTTTGGTTACTGCGGCGTAAAGTGCTGAATTTAAAATTCTTCTCCTCAGAATTCGCTTGTCGGATTTCCATGATAATTTGTTAGAAATGTTCCTAGGGTGACACTACATGTTACATGTTCAAGCCATATTAATTCATTGAAAAACATGGCAGCCAGGCTGCATCAGAAAAGGGTTAAAATTAATTTTAGCCTCAAACATCACCTATCAAAGGGATACCATTGACCATCTGTGATAATCCCTCAGTATATTTATACATCTATACAAAAAGAAACCGGCACCTTTATTTGTAGGCAGAATTCTTTCCCATCTTATGCAAAGTTTCAATGTGAAGAAAGAGACATAACAGCCAATAATATTTTTAGCTAACCCAAGGTTGGTAAAAAACAAGATCACTATAGGCCAAATTGAAGGGAAATCTTGTTAACACTAGTATCTAGTATCTGGTCGGGAATGAGTTATTGTAATTGACTATATAGTTGGCATATCTCAGGGGAGCTATCCAGGTCATCATGGCACTCTTATTAACAATTATGACGACCAATCGGTAGATTACTAATTTCAACATCTATTGCCTTTTTAGATCACCTGAGCCAAAGGCTCAAGGTGAGCTATTCTGATCACTTTTTGTCCGTCGTCCGTCCGGTGTTAACATTTAGCTTTAAACATCATCTCCTCCCAAACTCCAAGGACAATTTCCGTGAAACATCACAGGACTGTTCCTCTGGTTGGCCTCTTTCAAAATTGTTCAAAGATTTAAATTCCATTGAGAACTTTGGTTGCTGCGGCATCAGAAAGGGGACAAAATGTCCAAACTTTAAAAATCTTCTTCTCCGAATCTGCCTGTCATTTGGTAGAAATGTTCCTTGGGTGACCCTCTATAAAAATTGTTCAAGCCATACTGATTGGTCGAAAAACATGGCAAACATGGCAGTCAGGCGGCATCAAAAAAGGGGCAAAATGACAAAATTTGAAAATTCCATTTTTATGAAAGTGCTTGTCTGATTTTAAGAAAATATAATACGAATCTTACTGTAATGATCCTCTATTTAATTTGTTTAAGCCGTTTTGATTGGTTACACATTCATAGCAACCAGGCGTCATCACAAAAGGGGTAAATTGAACTTTTAGCTACAAATGACAACCAACTCCTACCATTCCAATAGACCAATTTCCACAAAACATCACAGGAATGTTCCTTTGGTGGTCCTCTTTCAAAATTGTTCAAAGATTAAAATTCAATGAGAACTTTGGTTGTTGCGGCATCAGAAAGGGGACAAAATGTCCAAACTTTAAAAATCTTCTTCTCCGAATCTGCCTGTCAGATTCAAATATAATTTGGTAGAAATGTTCCTTGGGTGACCCTCTATAAAAATTGTTCAAGCCATGCTGATTGGGCGAAATACATGGCAGTCAGGCGGCATCAAAAAAGGGGCAAAATGACAAAATTTGAAAATTCCATTTTTAGCTCTACTGGCCAAAGGCCAGAAGGGCTTATGTCGTGGCGATTTGTCCGTCGTCCGTGCGTGCGTCCGTCCGTCCGTAAACAATTTCTTGTTAACACGATACAGTCTTCACTTTTGATTGTATCTCAACTAAACTTATACAGTAGTTAGATATCCATGAGAGCTCGGTTCCTTTCGAAAACCAGCCAGATCCGCCCATGCATGACTGGATTATGGCCCTTGAAATTGTCAAAATTGCTATAAAAGAGCTTGTTAACACGATACAGTCTTCACTTTTGATTGTATCTCAACCAAACTGATACAGTAGTTAGATATCCATGAGAGCTCGGTTCCTCCCGAAAACCAGCCAGATCTGCCCATGCATGACTGGATTATGGCCCTTGAAATGGTCAAAATTGCTATAAAAGAGCTTGTTTACACGATACAGTCTTCACTTTTGATTGTATCTCAACCAAACTGATACAGTACTTAGATATCCATGAGAGCTCAGTTCCTTTCGTAAACCAGCCAGATCCGCCCATGCAAGACTGGATTATGGCCCTTGAAATTGTCTAAATTGCTATAATTGAGCATGTGAACACAATAGAGGCTCCATTTACTATCTGATCTTCACCAAACTTAGATAGTAGTTAAATATTGATGAGAGCTTGGTTCCTTTTGAAAATCAGCCAGATCCGCCCATGCAAGACTGGATTATGGTCCATGAAATTGTAAAAATTGCTATAATACAGCTTGTGAACACAAAAGAGCCCTCATTTACTATCCGATCTTCACCATACATACATGCTCTGGATTGAAAATGATCAAAGAACCATACCAGTAGAGCATAGGCCCTCATGGGCCTCTTGTTATGAAAGTGCTTGTCTGATTTTAAGAAAATATAATATGAATCTTACTGTAATGATCCTCTATTTAATTTGATTAAGCCGTTTTGATTGGTTACACAAGCATAGCAACAAGGCGTCATCACAAAACGGGTAAATTGAACTTTTAGCTACAAATGAGAACCAACTCCTACCATTCCAATAGACCAATTTCCACAAAACATCACAGGAATGTTCCTTTGGTGGTCCTCTTTCAAAATTGTTCAAAGATTAAAATTCCAATGAGAACTTTGGTTGCTGCGGCATCAGAAAGGGGACAAAATGTCCAAACTTTAAACATCTTCTCCTCCGAATCTGCCTGTCAGATTCAAATATTATTTGGTAGAAATGTTCCTTGGGTGACCCTCTATAAAAAATTGTTCAAGCCATACTGATTGGTCGAAAAACATGGCAGTCAGGCGGCATCAGAAAAGGGGCAAAATGACAAAATTTGAAAAATCCATTTTTATGAAAGTGTTTGTCTGATTTTAAGAAAATATAATAAGATCTTACTGTAATGATCCTCTATTTAATTTGTTTAAGCCGTTTTGATTGGTTACACAATCATATCAACCAGGCGTCATCACAAAAAGGGTAAATTGAACTTTTAGCTACAAATGACAACCAACTCCTACCATTCCAATAGACCAATTTCCACAAAACATCACAAGAATGTTCCTTTGGTGGTCCTCTTTCAAAATTGTTCAAAGATTTAAATTCCATTGATAACTTTGGTTGCTGCGGCATCAGAAAGTGAGAAAAATACCCAAATTTTAAAATCCTTTTCCTCCATAATCTACTTGTGTGATTGCAAGATAATTTGGTAGAAATGTTCCTTAAGTGACCCTCTAAATAAACTGTTGAAGCCATATTGATTTCGTTGAAAAACAGGGCAGCAAGGCGGCATCAGGAAAGGTGCAAAATGACAAAAACTTTATAATTCCATTCTTATTAAAGTTCTTGTTAGATTTCAAGATATAAATGGCCTTTATATACTGATAAGCTGTTTCTTGAGAAGTGTCCACTACTTTGCAGTTTCATTTGCACTCCCTGATAAAATTTTCCCAGATATTTGCAGTTAAATATTTGCTACTAATTTACTATCAATTAGGTGATCGATTTAGGGCCATCTTGGCCCTCTTGTTTCAATAACATGGGCTACAACTTTACCACACATACTCGAAGAATTGTTGCCATTTTGTAAATTTGTAAAATCAGATGAGCCAGGGCCTCCTCTTGCAGTACTCTAGTTTCATACCATTCTCAACTAGAGTCAAACCTGTGCTAAAGACCACCTTGGGATAGCACTAATGAATCCCTGTCCATATAGGGACCATACTTTTAGATTCCCAAATACTCATTTCCTGTATAAATGACCCTGCACTTAAAGACCACCTATGAACAGAAAACATCCCATGGGTCGCTTTAAGCCTTTCCCTCATATAGACGCTTTCTGACGCCTCCCTCTGCAGCAGACTTGCTTTTTGAAAACATAGTGACAGAAGAAATTGCACAAAACGTGCAATTTCTCCTTTTGCCACAATGTGTTCCCCCTTTTGTCATAGGTTATCCATTCAATTATGGAGATTTTCTATGTTTTGACAAAATACGTTCAAAGTCGTCTGCTGCAGAATTGTCGTATGCGGGAAAGGGTTAAACACAGGTTTGACTGTATATTTAGAATTATAATTTCAGTTCCTAAAAACTTCTTTTTGACATAGATATATATTTATATGTAATTAAATCTCTTTCAATGGCATGTGAAATTATTGTTCAGATTTAGCGAAAACATCAACAGTGATCATTTATAACCATGTCTGTTTTGTTTCAATTTCAGGAACTTTGAACTCTTTTGTAAATGGAGGAAGTGCAGGTGAGAGCTATAATATGATGTACTTTATGTTCAGCTTTGTCCTAGGAATGCGTCATGGCCGAGTGGTTAGCGTCAGGGACTTTAAACTGAGAGTCCCGGGTTCGATCCTCAGTCACCGCGCTGTAATGATGGAATGTTCTTGAGCAATTTCTCCTTTTGACACAATGCTTTCCACTTTTAGTCATAGGTTATCCATTCAATAATAGAGATTTTCTATTTTTTGTCAAACTAGGTTCAAAGTCATCTGCTGCAGACTTGTCGCCTGATCTGAATCTTCACTAGATACCAGTGTCTCAACCCTCTCCCACATATGACCAATCTATAGCAGACGACTTTTAACCCTTTCCCTCATACGACAATTCTGCACCAGACAACTTATTTTGACAAATAATAGAAAATCTCTATAATTGAATGGATAACCTATGACGAAAAGTGGAAAACATTGTGGCAAAAGGAGAAATTGCTCGTTTTGAGCAATTTCTTCTTTTTTCCCTATGTTTTCAAAAAGCTGTCTGCTGCAGAGGCGTCAGAAAGCGCCTATATGAGGGAAAGGGTTAAAACATCTTGGCAAAAATACTGAACATCTTAACCCTTTCCCACATACATACGCCTTCTTATGCCTCTGCAACAGACGAGTTTTGAAAACATTGTGGCAAAGAGAGAAATTGCTTTTAATGAGCCATTAATCCATTTGCCACAATGTATTCAACTTTTTTCAATAATTGTTTGTTTCATTTCCAATTGTTTGACTTAATGCTTGCAAGGCCGTCTGCTGCAGATCTTTTGTATGTGAGAAATGGTTAATATAGGAAGTCTTATGGTATTTAGCATATGAAATTGTGTTGAAACATTATAATATGTAATACATATATACAATGTATGTATAATTTACCTGATATGATGAAAAGAGTAAATTGCTTTGAAGATATTATATATCTTAGCAAAACCTGTAACATCTTATAATTGAATGAGCCAGGTTGATACACAGGTTAAAACAGTGTATGCAAAGAAGATATAATTAGTTTTGAGCAAGATTGCATCTTTGTCTACAATGATCTAAAAATTTGTCTTTTTCATAGTATCAGTAAAATGCATAAAAATATCATAATTTTACCATTCTCTCTTTGTTATTTATAGGGTTGAATGTGTCGGGTATCGACATACCAAATTTAGACTCCTTAAAGGAGAGTGTTAGACTGGCAAGCAACGGTACCTACGATTGGCAAAATATTGACATCTCGCAATTCCAAGGTGAGAATTACTTAATATTTAAAAATTCCCTTCCAAGCCAGTTTTGATTATCTCATGTTTAACACTTATCCTCATATAGACGATTTCTGACACCGCTGCAGCAGACGACTTCTTGAAAACATAGTGACAAAAGAAGAAACTGCTCAAAACAAGCAATTTCTCCTTTTGCCACAATGTTTTCTACTTTTAGTCATAGGTTATCCATTCAATTATAGAGATGTTCTATTTTTTGAGAAAATATGTTCAAAGTCGTCTGCTGCAGAATTATCGTATGAGGGAAAGGGTTAATTGAAATCGTAAGTTCATTAAAGTTTTGCTTCAAAATTAATGACATTTCCTCTGTAAGTAACTAAGAGGAAGATTGGGATGAAATGTCAAAGCAAGACAGTATCTTCTAAATGTCCTCTAATATATTCTGTCAACAATGGATCCTTGCAGAATTGTAGTTGTCATGTACAGATATAGGCCCTCTTGTGCATTTATTTGTCTGTACACTTTGGGAACACAAATGTGTGATTATAAAAAGCCACTAAAGTGTTAAGTACGTTTATGTGACGGTCCTGTTTTGTTATATAGGTCTGGTAGACACAATGAAACAAGGAGAGAGCGCAAACTGGTCATTTAACCCGGAACAGTTTGCTGATCTGGCTTCATCACTCAGCAATTTTTTCACTCAGAACCATAGTAGCTCCGGCCTACCAGGTAGTAACTACGATTTTCCAGGTATTTGGTTTTTGTTGTCCAATTTTTGTTTTGTTGCCCCATGAACCCAGCCTTTGGTTGTTTGGAGTGATTGACCATTTATAAAGCTTTTCACTAACACTGTAACAAATTACTGACCATACCGCCGTAAGTAGTTTTATCCTTATATTTCCTATTTTCTCTGAAAAACCCTTTTAGCTCACCTGAGCACAAAATTCTCAAGATGAGTTATCGTGATCGCCCTTTGTTCTATATCTGTAATAAGTCATTAACAATTTGCTTGTTGACCATCACAGTTTACATTGAATCTTCATCAGATCTTTGTAGAGGACCACTATCTAGTCCAAATTCGAATATAGGGTAAAAACCTTTTTGACACTCTAGAGGCAGCATCGTTCACTTCAGCTGTTTGAAATTTTGTCAGAATGTTCTGATGATATCTGGGCTAAATTTATAGGGTAATGTTGTGTCAAAAACCAGGTCACAAGCTCAATTAGAAGACAAATCTTGTGATTAAATTTGTCGAAAGTTTGTCTTGATAAAATCTAGACTAGGTTTAAATATCAGTTATTTCGGGTATAACACTAGGTCACTAGGCCAAAATTTGGAAAAATCTTGTGATCGCTAAAATCCTCATTACTTTCTTGTGTTTAGCAAGGGGTACCTAGTAGCCTGGTTCCCTGCATATTATATTACAACCGTAACATAGAGATAGGGGCAGGTAATCCAGACTGGTACCCAGGTGGGCATTACAGGGCCACCATGGCACTCATGTTTTCAGAGCTCTAGATAAGTTCTGTATTACATTTGCTCGACTCTTTCATCTTCAAACCCATTGTTTTGGGTACTCAAAATATCTTAGTAACTACATCATGTATTCCATTGAAACGTCCCTTCTGAACCATCACTCCTATGAAAATAATTAAGTGAAATAACTCTATTCTGCATATAACGAGAATTATTACCCTTTAAGAAATTCTGGTTAATGTTTTAAATAAGCGGTTGAATAGTCAAGCGCGCTGTCCTCCGACAGCTATTATTTCTGGTGTTCTTAAAGGGAAATGAAAACCTGGTGGGTTTTTGTCCCAATAGGCGGGGCGTGGATTAAATATAATTCCGGGAATAAAAGTTCTAGGGAAGACGTTTCAATCGTCCTTGATATTTATTATCATTCTATTTACATGTGAGCAGATAAGCCTGTCCTGAAAGACATCGTTCAAATACATACACATACATAAAACATGATCTCTACAATACATACGTACACAATGACATAACATCCTCAACTTCTATTTACATGTGAGCAGATAAGCCTGTCCTGAAAGACATCGTTCAAATACATACACATACATAAAACATGATCTCTACAATACATACGTACACAATGACATAACATCCTCGACTTATACAATAATATAACATAACAGAAACATACCATGTACATATCATGATTACAAAACACAAACATCACATTGATCAACATCCTTACCAATTTATGGAACTGAACATTCACACTTCTATCCCCAGTCTTCTTGCTTCTGTGTTTTAACCCTTTCCCTCATACTACAATTCTGCAGCAGACGACTTTGAACATATTTTGTCAAAAAATAGAATATCTCTATAATTGAATGGATAACCTATGACTAAAAGTGGAAAACATTGTGTCAAAAGGAGAAATTGCTCGTTTTGAGCAATTTCTTCTTTTGTCACTATGTGTTCAAAAAGTCGTTTGCTGCAGAGGCGTCAGAAAGCATCTATATGAGGGAAAGGGTTAATGCTGTGAATTAGATAGGTGAAAATGGTAAAGAATGTGATGGATTATTAAAGGAAATATGCTAGTTTTGAATAGAGAAGTAAAGAACCGATTCAGCCGCCACTTTGAAAACTGCGAAAACCCATAATACACAATGCCTATTCAAAATCACAAAGTCTTCTGACACACAAATCAAACCTCAATTCTTGTCAAGCACTAAGAAATAAGTAATTACCAAATCAACAATTACAAACCCTCTAAAATTATGTGCTTTCAATCAATTCTATTTTCTTCATTCAACTCAAATGCATTTGCAAATGTCTCTGCAATAATCACACTTATCATTTATCATACTGAGGGGTATAAAAACTCTCTGAAGGGCATAACAACAACAAAAAATATCATCAAGTGTGTTGAAATTTTATTGAAACAATACAGTTAGCCCTTTCCACATACAACAAATCTGCAGCAGACGACTTTTAAAAACATACCCAAACAAAATTGGAAACTCCTTTAAATGAAAGTACAATAATTGAATTGAGTTGAAAACATGTTGACTAAAGGAGAAATTACTCGTTTTGAGCAATTTCTTCTTTTGTCGACATGTTTTCAAAAAGCTGTCTGCTATAGAGGCTTCAGAAAGCGTCTATATGAGTGAAAGGGTTAAGAACAATTAACATATTTTTAGTTCAGATCTGTTCAGTTCACATTGCAATCCATTCTTAAAGCATTCTGTCGCTCCATCCATTCTGATCGCTGTTTTCCATTCCGTTTAGTGTGATAGTTTTTTTAGGCTCACTTGAAATGCTGTTTTTCAATCAAAAATTGTTTGTTTGGTAGAAGTTAACTTTCTTTTTGATAAACTAGACTTAGTACTGCACAGAATCTTATTTAAAAAATTTCACAATAGAATGTTGCTCTTGTGGTAACAATGTAAAAGCTAATACAGTGACTGCCAAGTTATATATTCATCTGTTTTCTATGACTTTCATGCTTTTGATTAACAAATTATTAACCAACTTAGCTATACTTGAACTTTCATGTATCAATCCAAACCTTTGTATTTTCTCTCACAATACCCTATCATTGAACCAGAAAGTGTTTTTATTATGTACTTGACAGAAGGAAGCAGTTTTGTTAACAATTTCCGTCATACAGACGCATTTTGATGCCTCTGCAGCAGATGACTTTTGAATCATTGTGACAAATGGAGAAATGGCTCATAATGAGCCATTTCTCCATTTGCCACAATGTTTTCAAAAGTTGTCTGCTGCAGAGGTGTCAGAAAGCGTCTGCATGTGGGAAAGGGTTAGTCCATCTACTATTTATACTGGTATAACATCGAAAAACTGCTTTGGTGGTGTTGTGGTAGAGTGTCTGTCTCGGGTGCAGGAGGTTGCGGGTTCGATCCCCGGCCAAGTTATACCAAAGACATTAAAATATTAAGTAATGGCTGCCCTGCTTGGTGCTCAGGTTTGTAGGGTAAGCATTATGACTGACTAGCTAGTGTCAGGATAAATGGACCAGTAGTACTGGTAACTTTCCCAGGCAACTCCGTGATATAGCTGAAAGTGTCGTAAAACGCCAAACAATCAACTACTACAATAGCTTTTGAGTTGCAAACTAGGAGTATCATTAACCGCTTACCACATACAACACATCTGGAGCAGACGACTTTGAAAACGTCTAGGCAAAAGCACAGAAAATCTCTTTAACCCTTTCCCTCATACGACAATTCTGCAGCAGACGACTTTGAACCTTTTTTGTAAAAAAAACATAGAAAATCTCTATAATTGAATGGATGACCTATGACTAAAAGTGGAAAACATCGTGGCAAAAGGAGAAATTGCACGTTTTGTGCAATTTCTTCTTTCGTCACTATGTTTTCAAAAAGCCGTCTGCTGCAGAGGCGTCAGAATGCGTCTATATGAGGGAAAGGGTTAAATGAAAGAACAACAATTAAATACGAGTTGAAAACATGGTGTCAAAAGGAGAAATTTCTTGTTTTGAGCAATTTCTGCTTTTGTCCCCATGTTTTTAAAAAGGCCTCTGCCGCAGAGGCGTCGGAAAGAGTCTATATGAGGGAAAGAATTACCATATGAGGTATTCTTAGACTTGCCCTAATTGAAATAGCTGAAGCAAAATATAGAATTGTACAGATAAAAATTACCCTTTCTCACATGTGCAGACACATTTTGATGCACCTAGCTACAACAAGAAATCTGCTGCAGAAGACATTGAACCCATTTTGTCAAAAAATGGAAAATCTCTGTAATTGAACGGATAACCAATGACTAAAAGTGGAAAACTTTGTGGCAAAAGGAGAAATTGCTCATCATGAGCAATCTCTTCTTTTGCCACAATGTTTTCAAAAGTCGTCTGCCTCAGAGGTGTCAGATTCTCAGAAAGCGTCTGTATGAGGGAAGTTAATAAAAAAAAAACATTGTTCATGATGTGCAGTTTATTCGTTTGCCATGACGTTTTCAATTATTCAACTCGACAACTTTGTGGAATGTTGGATAGAGTTAACCCTTTCCCTCATAAAGACACTTTCTGACGCCTCTGCAGCAGACAGCTTTTTGAAAACATTGTGACAAAAGAAGAAATTATTCAAAACGAGCAACTTTTCCTTTTGCAAAAATGTTTTCCACTTTTAGTCATAGATAGGTTATCCATTCAATTATAGAGATTTTCTATTTTTTAACAAAATATGTTCAAAGTCGTCTGCTGCAGAATTGTCGTATGAGGGAATGGGTTAAAGCATATTATTGAGGCATAGCAGAAAACTTAATTTGAGAATTTACTAATAGAAAGCATATTCTCCTCGCCCCACATTTTGTGTCTCCTGTCTGGAAGACATGTCGAGCCCCAGTAGCTAAGTCAGTAGTGATGGGGGCTGTAAACCTAAGGGTTGTGTGTTCAAACCCCAGTTTGGCAAACGTTTGACAAAAGTCACCGTGACAAGCTTTATTCATCTTCCTCCAAAACGTTGTGCGGAATACTGATTTGAGAAAGCCAGAAAACACATGAGTAGGTGAACCGGTAATATGAATGAAATCTTTTTGAAAACGGCGTTAAACCGCAATTGATTTATCAATCCATCGCTTTCTTTTGCACTAATTGGTTTGTTTCTGTTTGACAGATAAACTTCAAACTTGTTATACCGATTCCTAGAGATCGGGAGAAGGGAATGTTGTAAGGAGCATAACTCTAGCATGCCTATTTTTGGGGTTATCTCCCGTTTTCCAATGCATTGATAGATAGATATTATGTAGTTTCCCACAAACAATGAATTTGAAGCAGACTTCTTTGAAAACATATAACCTACAGTATTGACAATCTCTATCAAATCAAAGTATAATAATTGAAAACTTTGTGGCAAAAGGAGCAATTGCTTAAAATGAATAATTTCTCTGTTTACTACAATGTTTTCAAAAGGCAAGTTCTCATTCTGTTATTTATTGATATTATTTCTTTCCTTCATAGTGCCAGGGAGTCCACTTTTTAATGGCAATTCAAACCAGCTCACATTGAAAGTACCTGTGACAACCATTAGTCCACAAATATCGCCAGCTTCAACGGTAGGTATAGCTGTGAACACCTTGGTGATGTAGTTGTAGAGCGTCTGCCTCGGTGCGGGAGATTTCAGGTTTGATCCCCGGTTTAGGCATACAAAAGACTTTGTAAATGCAATTGATTGCTTTTGCCTTCCAAAATTGAACAGTATGTACTGGTTACTTATCCAGGAAATGCCATAATAACTGAAAACTTGTTGAAAGCTCCGTATAACACCATACAAACACAAATGTAGCTCGGCAAAAATGACCGGAACCTGACCTTTGAGCAAACATTCATACTGTACATGCATTATTATGATGAAGATGTATCTTTCTTTGTTTTATGATATTGATATTGGGAGATGAATGATACACAGTTAGGATTCAACCTTTGTCCACATACAGACTCTTTCTAATGCCTCTGCAGCAGACGACTTTTGAAAACATTGTGACAAAAGTAGAAATAGCTCAAAACAAGCACATTTTCCATTACCCACATTTTCATGATAGAGCTTTTTTTCGTATTTTTTCCCTAGGTGTTTTCAATGTCGTCTGCTGAAGATTTGTTGTATGTAAGAAAGGGTAAATGAAGAAAACATGTATATCATTATAACTGACATTTTGCAAAAAGTTAAGAAGTAGGTGGGGGTTTTTTTTGGGAAAGAAAAGAAAACATTGTATGTCGGTTAATTCTTCTCTACCCATAATGTTTATCAAAAGTCGGCCAAGTGCCATTAATGGGGTCAGATGTTATATGTATTCTGGTAAGGGGTTAAACCCTTTCCCCAAATACACCAAGACAACAGCAGACGTCTTTGAAAGTTTTTAGGCAAACGCACAGAAAGCTCTATAAAAATTAATGTAGGTATAATTACTGAAAAGATTTGAAAACATTGTGGCAAAAGAATAAATTGCAAAATTTAAGCAATATCTTATTTTGTCAGTGTTTTCAAAAGTCATCTGCTGCAGAGACATCAGAAAGCGTCTATATGTGTTTCCCCATATACACCATATCAACAGCAGACAACTTTGTGAACATCAAGGCAAAAAAGGAAATTATCTCTTAACCCTTTCCCTCATAGTGACACCTCTGCAGCAGACAGCTTTTTGAAGACATAGCGACACAAGAAGAAATTGCTCAATGTTTTTCACTTTTAGTCATATGTTATCCATTCAATTAAAAGAGTCTGTCTATTTTTTTGACAAAATATGTTCAAAGTCGTCTGCTGCAGAATTGTCATAATGAGGGAAAGGGTTAAAGCAACTACTGGTACCTTTTAAATGTGGAGGATGTCTTAACCCTTTCCCTCATACGAGAATTCTGCAGCAGACGAATGAACATATTTTGTCAAAAACTGGAAAATCTCTATAATTGAATGGATAACCTAAGACTAAAAGTGGAAAACATTGTGGCAAAAGGAGAAATTGCTCATTTTGAGCAATTTCTTATTTTGTCACTATGTTTTCCAAAAGCTGTCTGCTGCATCAAAAAGTGTCTATATGAGGGAAAGGGTTAAAAAACAAATGTATTGTAGATGTGCAAGACATAAATTTGGGCCATATCTGTTAAGCTGTTCTAAAGATAATGAGCAACGTCTCCTTTTGCCAAAATGCCTTCAGCTCTATTCAATAAACATACCTATGGTCATGGTGGAGTGCCCTTGGGCAAGGCACATTTTCTAGCCTAGTACTGGTTTGTTTACCCAGGGATCATGAATAATTAAAATTTAAATGCGCGCTAAATGACCTTAGCTGTCGATGCGCCATAAAAACAATATTACATTCATTCAATAAATAATTATACTATCATTTCAAAAGATATTCTTTTATTTTTTGCCTAGATGTTTTCAAAGTGATTTGCTGCAGATTAATTGTATGTGGGAAAGAGTTTCCCTTATACAACAAATCTGCAGCAGACGACTTGTATGTGGGAAAGAGTTAACCCTTTCCCTCATACAACAAATCTGCAGCAGATGACTTTGAACATATTTTGTCAAAAAGTAGAAAATCTCTAGAATTTAATGGATAACCTATGACTAAAAGTGAAAAAACATTGTGGCAAAAGGAGAAATTGCTCATTTTAAGCAATTTCGTCTTGTCACTATGTTTTCAAAAAGCTGTCTGCTGCAGAGGCGTCAGAACACGTCTATATGAGGTAAAGGGTTAATACAGGATTTGTTTGATGTATATTTGTTCCATTCTTTCACCAAGAACAGCATAAGTTATGAATGTGTTTTTACATTGTAGACGGACAGTTTTGTGTCGAGTCGTCCAAGAGTTGAAGTGCAGTCTGTCCACTATGCTAGTCCTCCAACACACATATCCGCGGACGAGATTGAGGAAGATTTCACAGACTGGGATAATCTCTTGTGAATGTGAAGCTGTCTTACTTGAAAGGGTAACGCAAGACTGATCAAACAGTGACTGCATCTTTAAGGACGAAGATGCAACAAGCTCCCGCTGGATGAAGCAAAAAAGAACACTAGCAATAACTAAATAGCTATTTGTTGTCTGTTTATAGGCTAAAAGTCTACTTATATGCACTACAGAGCAGCTGGTTGCACATGTGTATTTGACTACTGCATATCAACTTTGTGTCGGCATACACGTATGTATGTGAACAAGGTCCCTCAGTTGTATGTTATCACGGCAGCTTATTGGCACAGGACCTCTGCAGGTACTGTTTCTCCAGATACGTTACGCGCATATTGACGGTTAAATTTAACTGAATCATGTGAACTGATGAGTGACTGTAACCTGTTGATGGACTAAACACAAGTATGAACACCATGATGTGTGTATTGGAAGTTCAATTATAGTTAATTCTTTCCGACATACATCAAATCTGCAGCAGAAGACTTTGAAAACGTCTAGGTAAAAGTTTTGTAAAAATCTTTGGATAGTCTTATCTCTGGTCATAGTTAAAAACATTGTTGCAAACATTATGACTATGAGCAGTTCATCCTTCTTCCGCAAAATGTTTTCAAATGTTGTCCGTTGCAGATGCATCAAAATGTATCTTAATGTTGAAAAGGGTCAATCCCAGAGGCATTTTAACGCAATAGCAGCGGACGGCTTTTAAAAACATTGTGGCCAAAGGTGAAATTGCTCGCGATGAGCAATTTCTCATTTGGCAGCAATGTTTTCAACTTTATTAAACAATTAAGCTATCTTTTATGGAGATTTTTTCGGGTTTTTGTCACCATGTTTTCAACTTTATTAAACAATTAAGCTATCTTTTATGGAGATTTTTTCGGGTTTTTGTCACTCTGTTTTCAAAGTATTCTGCTGCAGATTTGTTGCATGTGGGAAAGGGTTAAATAGTATGTATAGACTGTGTTTTTAGAGGTGATAATGAAGAGTTAGATCTAGATAATGGGATAAATAAATGTGTAGTTAACCCTTTCCCTCATATAGACGCTTTCTGAATGAAGCCTTTGCAGAAGACAGCTTTTTGAAAACATAGTGACAAAAGAAGAAATTGCTCAAGATGAGCAATTTCTTCTTTTGCCACAATGTTTTCCACTTTTATTCATAGGTTATCCATTTAATTATAGAGATATTCTATTTTTTGACAAAATATGTTGAAAGTCGTCTGCTTCAGAATTGTTGTATGAGGGAACCTTTAACCTTTTACCACTTATAGATACATTTTGACGCATCAGTCAATGGTTTCATGCAAAACGGTTGTAACTTCATCTTGAACAAGATGTAGTTACAACAGTTTTGTATGAAACCCTAGATCTGCTGGCGGTGATTTATGAAAACTGGCAAATGGAGAAATTGTTCACAATGAGCAATTTTCTCCATTTGCCAAAATGTTTTCAACTCTATAATTATTTTTTTTATTCAAAGAGACCCTTCTTTTAACACCCATTTCCCACATAAAGACACTTTCTGACGTCTCTGCAGCAGACAACTTTTGAAAACATTGTGACAAATGTATTAATTACTCATAATGAGCAATTTCTCCATTTGTCACAATGTTTTGAACTCCATTTAATAATCGCACTTCCCTTTATAGGAATTTTCCTCATTTTTGTTTGTATAACTTGCTATAAAGCTTGTAGTTTTTATGCAATAAATTTATATTGTATTGTATTGTATTTATTTTGGTGTGTTTTCAAAGTCATCTGCTGCAGATTCGAGGTATGTGGAAAGGAGTTTTAAGTAACACATTTTCCAAGTACCTAAATGAGAATATGGTTTAGCCAACCAGACATAGCGTTATTTAGGAAATAGGTTTGATTTTGTTGTGGTGATATATGATCAAGATAATGGCTTTGGGTTCAAATGTGTAGAAATTAATAACATCAATTTATTTTTTAGGTCTATTTTATTAGATTTCATTCTGCTGAGCCTGGTTGCTCAGTCAATAGAGCAAGACGACTTTTAAAATATCTAGGCAAAAGTGAAATATCAGGAGGGGGAAAAAAGAGTTAAAAACATTGTGGCAGAAGGAGAAATTTGCTCATTTTCAGCAATTTTGCCACAATGTTATCAAAAGTTGTTTGTTGCAGAGGTGTCCGTATGAGGAAAAGGGTTAGCCCTTCCCCTCATACGACAATTCTGAAGCAGACGACTTTGAACATATTTTGTTAAAAATAGAAAATCTCTATAATTGAATGGATAACCTATGACTAAAAGTGGAAAATATTGTGGCAAAAGAATAAATTGCTCGTTTTGAGCAATTTCTTCTTTTGTCACTATGTTTTCAAAAAGTCGTCTGTCGCAGAGTTGTCAGAAAGTGTCGATTAGTTGTTCAATATAAAGGCTGCCTACATTTTTAGCCCGTCTGTTTTTCAAAGAAAAAAAGTCCGGCTATTGTGATAGTCTTGGCGTAGTCTTTGTCATCGTCACAAAACTTTAACCTTACCTCGTAACCACAAAAATAGTCCTGGGAACCATACACATGTCTATACCAAGTCGCATAACTTTGGCGTTAATATTTATTCAGTAATGTCCCATTTTTGACTTTGAAAAACAGATGAGCATTGTGGCTTTCGATCGGCTCTTGTTGTTAGATATATTGTGACATTGTAGAGTCAGTCTGTGGTACATAGAAGAGTAAACATCATATTTGCAAATCTCTGTTGCAATGGTTTATTTAAAATAAACATTTTAATGTGATTAAGAATGTATTGGTGAATATAGACCTTGTTTAGAAAAATAGATTGTAAATAATAATTATTTATGCACAGATTGCTGAACTATTTCTGCTGATGAAATTACATTGTGTATTATAGTGTCCGTCCGTTTCTATCAATAACTTGCAAATGGTTTTGACCATTTTCCTGAACCAGCAGGTATTAACCTTTTCCCATGTACAGAAACTATCTGACACCTCTGTAGCAGTTATCTTTTGAAAACATTGTTGCAAAAAAAGAAATTGCTCATAATGAGCAATTTCTCCTTTTGCAACAGTGTTTTCAACTCGGTACCTTTCGGTACCTTCCCTTTAATTTTGAGAGGGTTTTTACATATTTTTGAAAAAATTATTTCTATTTTGTCTGTTGCAGAATTGTTACAAGTATGTGGGAGAGGTTTAACATCTCAACTGCAGACATTGAAAAACATTATCTAAATATCATATGGCAGCAAGTGTGACATTGATATTGTCAACCCGAGAGCAGAATGTCACCCGAGGCGTAAGCCGAGGGTGACATTCTGTTTCGAGGGTTGACAATATCAATGTCACACTTGTGCTGCCATATGATATTTATTTTATTATACCGAACAAAATTAGGTGACGTCACTGCTGTATGTGTATAAGGGAGGCAATCACGTCATGATTTAGCTAAAATATTGAAGCAGTTATTTGGCGTTATATGACATTCAAAATATCACTGCGGTCACATGACCTGACAGTCATTTTTCGCTTGGTCACGTGTCAAAAAGGTTGAAAATGTTTCTGATAGTCAAAATATCTCTTTTTCGGGTAATGGGATTTTACCATTGTAGACAAAAGTGAGGTATAATAAACTGGAATATTTAACCCTTCATGTGACACAGAAACTTTGGGGGGGAAGAAAAAATTGCAACTTCTCAGGTTTCAACATTGTTTTCTATTACGTATCTATTCCTCTAAATATCTTGATAACGATTTACTCAACATTGTCTTCATTTTCCATTCCTTTCTATCATTGACTTCTTTCTGCTATAAATAGCATATCTGGTGATGGTTTTTTTTCCATTTCTCACGTACACCAAATCTGCAGCAGACCACTTGCACTACATGGAGGCAACAATATTGAAAATCTTCCTGAATGAGAGTACAATTATAAAGCATCATAGGCAATTTCTTCTTTTGCCACAATGAGTTCAAAAGTTGTCTGCTGCAGATGCATACACATATGTCTGTATGTTGGAAAGTGTTGTCTTTGCAGAGAAGTTTTAAAAGTGATAGGAAATAGAAGTTCGGTTTTATGTTTCTCAAAAATATATGTGCTGCATGCAGACTGAGAAGCATCAGAAGTTAGTTCTGTCAGGGAAATGGTTGAAATATAGTTAGTGTCATATGATCTCTTAGTAAATTAGTCATATTTTGTCTTGTGAAGTGTTACCTATTTCAAATGCTCTATTATACTTTATTTAACCCTTTCCCGCATACACTAAATCTACATCGGACGACTTTGTTATCAAATCAAACATGAAGAAACTCTTTATAAATGTTAGTATGATTATTGAATAGAGTTGAAATCATTGTGGCATATGGAGACATTGCTCATTATGAGCAATGTCTCCTTTTGCCACAATGATTTCAAAAGTTGTCTGCTGTAGAGGCATCAGTAAGCCTCCATATGGGGGAAGTGGTTAACAAAAAAATGAAAATGCAGGAGAAAAGTACGTGTTTTTTTGGTCAGGGTCTTTAATCAATATTGGACGAAAAAATTGAACATCCATACTTCTGTTTTTAGCTCACCTGTGCACGAAGTGCTCAGGGTGAGTTATTGTGATCGCCCTATGTCCGGCGTCCGTTGTCTGTCGGTCGTCGTCCGTCAACATTTTCTCCTCTGTAACCGGTGGGTCAACTGGGATGAAACTTCACAGAAAGCATCCTCTCAATGGCCTCACCAGAATTCCTTAAAATTTTTGGGATCCAAGCAGAATTCTGGTTTCCATGGCAACGAAATGAAAAAAACTTCAAAATTCTTAAAAAATCTTCTCCTCTGAAAGTGTCAGGCCGATTTTCAAATTATTTTGTAGAAATGATCCTTGGGTGACCCTCTATCAGATTCCTTCAAGCCATGTTGATTGGTCGAAAAACATGGCCGCCAGGGGGGGGGGGGGGCTATTTTGCCGTATATGGCTATAGTGCAAACTTAAAAAATCTTCTCCTCCAAAAGTGTCAGGCCGATTTTCAAATAATTTTGTAGAAATGTTCCTTGGGTAACCCTCTATCAGATTCCTTCAAGCCATGTTGATTGGTTGAAAAACATGGCCGCCAGGGGGCGGGGCTATTTTGCCTTTTATGGTTATAGTGAAAACTTAAAAAATCTTCAACATCTTCTCCTCAGTAACCGGTGGGTCAATTGGGATGAAACTTCACAGAAAGCATCCTCTCAATGACCTCACCAGAATTCCTTCAATTTATTGGGATCCATGCAGAATTCTGGTTTCCATGGCAACGAAACGAAAAAAACTTCAAAATTCTTCTCCTCCCAAATTGGTTTGCAGATTTTGAACTTATTTTGTAGAAATGTTCCTTGGGTGACTCTCTATCAGATTCCTTGAAGCCATGTTGATTAGTCGAAAAACATGGCCGCCAGGGGGGGCGGGGCTATTTTGCCTTATATAGCTATAGTGCAAACTTAAAAAATCTTCTTCTCCAAAAGTGTCAGGCCGATTTTCAAATAATTTTGTAGAAATGTTCCTTGGATGACCCTCTATCAGATTCCTTCAAGCCATGTTGATTGGTCAAAAAACATGGCCACAAGGGGTCGGGGCTATTTTGCCTTTTATGGCTATAGTGAAAACTTAAAAAATCTTCTCCTCCAAAAGTGTCAGGCCGATTTTCAAATAATTTTGTAGAAATGTTCCTAGGGTGACCCTCTATCAGATTCCTTCAAGCCAAGTCGATTGGTCGGAAACTATGTCCGCCAGATGGCGGGGCTTATATAGCTAAAGTGAAAAAAAAAATCAGGTGAGCGATTCCAGGGCCATCATGGCCCTCTTGTTTTGGTGTTGCAATCGATATATTATTTCAAATGATAAAAAATGATTAGGTCTTTTTCTTTCTCGGAAATGAACATTATTTTTTGCATGAAGTAGCTTTTAAACACATTGTAGAAAAATTAAAGAAATGCTCTATTAGGGGAGATTTCTCCTTTTCAGACAATTGCTCTACCCTTTAAAAAAAAACAGACATAAAAAGATTCTTTCAAGTTGTAAACATAAATCCTCAGTGGTCTTGTGGTTAGCATTTTGGATTTGGGACCAGGCTTCTCAAGTTCAATCCCTGATTGCAAAAGTCATGTTTGAATGCCCTTGGGTAAGGCATGTTTCCTAGTTTAGTACTGGTTTAAAACCTATGCATCATGAATAAGTGTTCTATGGCCTTGCAATAACTGAAATACTATTAAACCCCCAATAAAAGAAATTTAAAAAGAAACATGTATACAATTGGAACAGGTTGTTCACAGCATGGACTTAATTCTGGAACATGGTCTCCTACAGGAAACAGTTTTTGCATAATATAAATGCTTTATATTTCGAAATTAAACCCTTTCCCACATATGGACGTATTTTGAGCCATCTGCTGCAGACAACTTTTGAACCGTTATCCGTCTTTCACCAATGGGCTAACAGTCTATGTGGAAAAGCAGCCAGTTGCTTGGAAAGTATGTTGTGTGGTGTACTGGTGTGAGAAAACCAGGAATCTTATGAGTAGGTGAACTGGCCGCCGTGATGAAGACGGCGTTAAACCCCAATAAATCAATCAATTCTCCTTCTGCCTCATTATTTTCGTCTTCAGTAATTAAACAAAACGTGCAATTTCTCCTTTTGCCACAATGTTTTCCACTTTTGGTCATAGGTTATCAATTCAATTATGGAGATTTTCTATGTTTTGACAAAATACGTTCAAAGTCGTCTGCGGCAGAATTGTCGTATGAGGGAAAGGGTTAAACCTACATTTATAGAGCTTTTCCGTGTGTTTGCCTATATACTTTCAAAGTCATCTGCTGCAAATTTGTTGTATGTGGGATGTCTTATTCATCCGCCATAGCACATGTTCTGGTAAATTTTTCTTCTAGAAATATGGCTTCAAAAAATTAAACTTAAAAATCATCAACAGCAGCTGCTGTCTTTTGAATGTGTTGGCCATAACTTCATTTTGTTTGTATTAGGGCACTTTTCAAGGGCAATACTATTTTTAGCTGTTTCGGAAATTCATAAAATCAGTTGAGAGCTGGCATCCCCCTTGTGGTACTCTTGTTTTTCTTTTTAATTATTGTAAGTCTCTATTGTAAATATTCAAGATATTTAAATAATTTATAAATGTTAAATATGATTCTGTCCTTTTCACTTTTCTTTAGAAATGAAAAAGCAGGTCTTTCTTACATCTTTTAATTTTGTAAAATAGATTTAAAATTGTCTATTTTTATGATGTGTAATATATATAGAATGACTTGTTTTCCTATGTATCTCATTATGTACATATTATTAATGTGTTATTGTGAAAATCTGTTGGCTTAGTGCAAAACGAATGAGAAAGAGAGGGAGGAAGGGCAGTGAGTAAGTTTGTGTGTAGAAAAGAGAGAGAGAGAGAGAGTTGAAATGATTTCTTTGAAAAACTTGGAATTAAAGGTTGAACGGATTATGGTTAGTTCCTTTTGTTTTTAGATCATTGGAATCACTCGCCCTCCGTTGAATGTTTTTCTGGCAGACCTCTATAAATAAATATCAAATATCAAAATCGTATGTGGAACCTTGGTTGCTGTGGCATCAGAAATGGGAGAACTTCCTCCCTGAATCTGATTGCTTGTTTGTAGAGTTTGTTAGAAATGTTCTTTAGGGAACCACTACACAAAACAATTAAGGCATTTAAATAAAGATTTGCTTGTCTGAATTTGAGAAAATTTGGCAGAAATGTTCCTTAAGCTAACCTTTAGTCACAGTCTTCAAGCCATATTGATTGGTTTAAAAACATCGAAAACAGGTGTTATCAGAAAGGGGGAGTGTTTAATAAGAAAATTTTCAAATTATTCTCCTGAATCTGCTTGTCAGATGTCAAGATAATCTGGCAGACAGAATTGTTCCTTAGGTGACTATCTTTCCTTTTTTATCAGGCATGTTTTGGTAAATTTCATTTTATTTGAAAATCCTATTTCATTATTACAATTACTGACAAACTGCCATGGGGTGACAAAATACAAACACTCTACTCTAAATGATAGACTAGTTTTGAACTAGCTTTGTGTCTGTCAACATTCAACAAATCTGCAGCATACAAGTTGGAAAATATCCATGCCAAATTATGTCATTGAGAGAATAATGTTTACGCAGAGTGGGAACCATTGTGGCATAAGGAGATATCATTCCTAAGACGCAATGTCTCTTTTTGCCACAATGTTTTCAAAAGTCGTCAGCTGCAATGCATCTGCTTGTTAGATAAAGTAAAGGATGACACTTTGTTTGATATTCATTCTGCACATTGTGGGTTCGATCATCAGCCAGGTCATACCAAAGACTTTAAAAATGGCATCCTTTCTTGGCGCTCAGGGTTGCGGGGTTAGGATTACGACTGAACGGCTGGTGTCAGGATAAATGGACCAGTATTATTATTATTATTAGCTCACCTGGCACGAAGTGCCTCTGAGCTTATGTTATGGTGTGTTGTCTTCCGCCAACTTTTTTCTTTGAATGACTTCTTCTGAAGAACTGGAGGTCCTAGGGTCATGATATTTGGCCAGGGGGTACCTGGGATAGAGTGCTATAAAGTTTCCTCAAATACATAACATTGACCTGCTCTCAAGGTCACAAAGGTCAGATATATGAAAACCTTTAAACAACTTCTTCTGAATAAGCAGAAGGCCCAGAGTGATGATATTTTGCCAGTATATACCTGGCATGAAATGCTATATAGTTTCCTCCAATAAATGACATTGACCTACTTTCAAGGTCACACAGGTCAACTAAATGAAAACCTTTAAACAATTTCATCTGAATAACCAGGAGGCCCAGAGTGATGATATTTTGCCAGTAGATACCTGGAATGAAATACCACATGTATATATAGCACTTATATCATACAATACATACGTTCAAAAGTGCTTAACAAACACATATATGTATACATACAAACAATCTATAAAAAAGCATCAGTAGGTATTAAAAGATTACAAATGATAAAAGGCAACACAAAACCCATATACGACTGACAAATTAAGGCTTGTGTTTATAATGACATTTAGTTCCCATATAACAAAATGTGTCTCCAGGGCTCTTCTAAAAGAAGCAAACGTGTCCCAGTCCATTTTTCCTGCTGGAAGAGAATTCCATAGCTTTGGGGCAACAGTCACATACATTATGTCACCATACATAGCAGTCCGACATCTTGAAACTACTAGTGTTGTAGCGTTATTTTTTTTTTATCTTAGATCTCGTTGGGGCCTATACACCTTTAACATGTTTTTTATATATTCTGGGGATTGACCATGAAAGGCTTTTGTATGTAAGAGTTAGTATTTTGTACTGTACTCTGTACCGGTAACTTACCCAGAAAACACTGCGATATGACTGAAAATGTGTTGAAAGCGGTGTAAAAAACCAATCAATCAATCAATCCAGCACATTGACCTGTTGCTGTCATAGGGCTGATAATGTACTATTATAGTATCTCTATGTAAACTAGCTGCTTCATGTATCCAATATGCTTTGATTTATTGATTGATTGATTAATTGTGGTCTTTCGCCGTTTTCAACAATTTTATATCACGGCGGCCAGTTCCAAACAGCTTTCCTCAAACGACATATCACGGCGGCCAGTTCCAAACAGCTTTCCTTAAACGACATATCACGGCGGCCAGTTCTAAACAGCTTTCCTCAAACGACATATCACGGCGGCCAGTCCCAAACAGCTTTCCTCACAACGACATATGGCGGCCAGTTCCAAACAGCTTTCCTCAAACGACATATCATGGCGGCCAGTTCCAAACAGCTTTCCTCACAACGACATATCATGGCGGCCAGTTCAGCTACCTATGTATTCAAAGGCTTTCTCATACCAGATCATCACACAACAGTCTTTCCAAGTAAATGTCCGTGTGTTACATAGACTGTAAGCCCATTGATGGTAGATTAATGTCGTGCATCCATTGACTTTTGTCAAATGTCTAAATGAATGTTGATGTGGTAACTCCTGGATTAAAAGCTCTTGTCGTTACAACAGGTAATTAACATGTACTTGACATACATAGAGGATCTTACATGAGTGCTTATTTGATATTGTTTTTATGAAACGAGTCGACTGAAATAATATGACGCGAGGCTCTGCCGAGCGTCATATTCGTTTCAGTCGACGAGTTTCATAAAAACAATATCAAATAAGCACGAATGTAAGATTCTATTTATCACATAACACCATAAAAAGATTGTTTTCAATCTTTAAATCGATCTTTCTTCGTCCTCATATAAACAGTGACCGAAGTTCTAATGCATACGTCCACTGTAAAATGTAGCCCCTATCAATAACCTTTTGATTTTATACACAATTAGCAACAATGCTTTTATAACGTTTCATTTATCGAGATTTATTCTCTTTAAACAATATTTTTAATAAATGCCGAAATTCAGAACAATTGAAAACAATATGCTGTCATTGAAAGTGACGCCACACTGGAGTGACGTCACATACTTGCTGTGAGTCGGCTATTTATGTAACTAGTTACATATGCTATTTATGTCACTGCTTTATGTCACTCCTGGAGTGCAAGTTATGTGATAAAACACGATATTAACATACATTATGTTATTGACATATACAACACGTAATTGACATACAACATGTACTTGACATATACTGCATGTAATTAGCATACAACATTTAATTGAAATACAACACGTAATTAACATACACCATGTAATTGACATACGCAACATGTACTTGACATACGACATGATATTAACATACAACATGTCATTGACATACAACAATTAATTGACATACAACATGTAATTGAAATAATAACTAACATACAACATGATATCAACATACAACATGTAAATGACATACAACATGATATCAACATACAACATGTAATTGACATACAACATGATATCAGCATACAACATGTAATTGACATACATCATGATATCAACATACAACATGTAATTGATATACAACATGATATCTTCATACAACATGATATCTTCATACAACATGTAATTAACATACAACATGTAATTGATATACAACATATAATTGCCATCAAACATGTAAATGACAGTGTCATTGACAAACGTATCACCTGCACATCGGTCATGTTACCAGGGACATAGATAAGAGGGATAAGCAACTCCACCTGTACACCTGTTATCTGGTTAAAATATCACACATAGAAATAAAATTGTCCAAATTGTCACATTTTGTAGCAAATTAAACTTTGAAGTCACATTTGGCACATAAACAAAACATACATATTCTGAAAAATTAATATTTCAACTAAAGTTAGAGATACGAGGAACAACTGGAATTTCTTTGTCTTTTGAACAATGATGGGTTTAAAAGACACAGACATTGGGATTTCTGAATTATATTATTATTTTCCAAAAATTAATAGACTGACATTTTTCATAAGGATAACATATTATCAAAACCTGTAGTATATTAAACTATTTTTATCTACTGCAATAGAAGAATGTTTGAACTTCTAGAAAGTATCTTTGTTATTTTCATATCTTGAATAGTTTTTGAGTTTTACTTGCTACAAATGTTGGCACGGGTGATATTTTAGTATATAATTCAGTCACTTATCCCTCTTATCTACGTCCCTGATGTTACGAATATCTTCTAAACAGGTTGTGTCACTTTTTTGGGGGGAAACACTGTGCAGGTACACATATAAATTGGGTTTAACATCGGTTGTTGTAATGAATAGTGTAAATGTCATATTTAAATAATCTGGACATCGATAGTAATTTTGGGTCGTCATCTAGGATCATCGCTAGATTTTAAAAACATATTGGTTAAGGATTGTTTGAAGATGGCGTATGTATAGCTGACATCGCACGTTGTTTTTGGTGTTCATAAACTGATAATGTCTCGTCTACAAGTACTATTCCGCCAGACAGACAGTGTTTTCAGGTAAGCCTCGTGACGCCCATAGAAAATCTCAAAATTGTGACCTCATTCAGTCGTATTCGCATCATGGCTGCCCGGAAGCATGTAACTCAACTTACCAGGATTTCGATTTTTACGGCCCGTAATCGGCTGAATGCTGCAATACTTCGAGTGTGTTGCCCTTACGTTTATATCCCGTGGAACGTAGGCCTACGTCACCGTGTATCACGTCTTTTTTTGGCACGACAACATGTTGGATGGATAGGAAGGATCGTTTTTATAGATGAATACAACAGTATTCTTCACGAAACAGATGGCAGGATGCGAGTATGGAGAAGGAAATGTGAAAGGGTAAACATCGTCCAACGTGATCGCAACGGTGCTGGAACTGTTTTGGTATGGATCCGATTGCTATTTCACAAAGCGAGAAGACAGAACTTAAAACCATACGTGATAACCTTATTAAGTTCGTAATTGGTATATATACTGAGTATTGCTCCCGCCGTTGTTCCTACTGGCGTTCTCCAGCAAGATATCGCGCTCTCACAACGCCCGTTACACAGAGAACATTCTGCAGGTAAACAACACGTGAACTTGCCCCGATTGCGTATGTATGGGCTTATCTAGGACTGTAAGGATAGTCGGACTAGTGGAACTGGTACCTAACCCAGGAAACACCGTGATAAAACTGAAAACATGTTGAAAACAGCGTAAAACAAACAAAAAATAATATGAGACGCCGGTGTTAAGCTGTAATTATCAAACGGGATGGACACTTGCATATTGACAGATTTTTTTTACCCCTTTGTTTAAGATGAAGTTAAAATATCGTTATTTGTCAAAACTGTTTAGTTTAAAAAACTGGATAATAATTGAACTATACGGTAGGTAATTAGATTTTACGTTTATGCTTTTGTTTTCCAAATTTGATTCGCAATATGTAAGCAGTGACTAAACGGTTTCTTCTGCGTATATTGTATTGAACGTTCATGCATGTTTTACGGTCAAAAGATGACTAGTTTGCTAAGCTCCATCTTAAATTTAAAGAAAAAACAGTTTCATGCTTTACCCCATCTTTGATACCACTATAAATTTCAGCTTGGAAAAACAAACTATTTAAGGTCATGAATTGAGATTTCAGTGTTCCATAACTCTGTCTTGTACTAAGCAAGCCCCTTTTTCACTTAAAAAGTTATTGTTATAATCGCTCTGCAACACAGGATAAGCTATCCTGCAATGGTCCAAGCAACTCTAGGAAATTAAATATATCAGAAGCACGAGTTATTTCCCCTATTCCATTACATCATATAAGCGCTTTACATATAATAGCATATACTGCAATGGTCTAAGGGAGACAACCCTTGAAAAATATAATTCATTTTATGGTCTATGGGAAACAACTTTAGAAAATAGAATACGAGTTATTTTACCTAAGGGAGACAACTTTTAAAAAATGTAATTAATTTTATGGTTTAACGGAAACAACTCTAGAAAATGAAATACATCGAAAGCAACAGTTATAACCCCTAGACCATAACATTATTAAACTACAAGAACGACCTTCTTAAGAAGGCTATTCTGCAATGGTCTAAGGGAGATATTTTTTGAAAAATGTAATTCATTTTATGGTCTAGGGGAAACACCTCTAGAAAATAAAAAATACCAGAAATACGAGTTATTTTCCCTAAGGGAGACAACTTTTAAAAAATGTAATTAATTTTATGGTTTAACGGACACAACTCTAGAAAATGAAATACATTAAAAGCAACAGTTATAACCCCTAGACCATAATATTTTTAAACTACAAGAACGACCGTCTTAAGAAGGCTATTCTGCAATGGTCTAAGGGTGACATTTTTTGAAAAATGATATTAATTTTATGGTCTAGGGGCAACAACTTTAGAATATGAAATATATAAACACGAGTTATTTCCCCTAGACCATAATATCATTAAAAGTACAAGTCTGTCTATGGGAGACAAAATGTTATGGTCAAAGGGAAAGAACTTTAGAAAATGAAATATATCTAAAACACGAGTTATTTCCCCTAGACCATAAAATCATTAAAATACTAAAAACGTTTTAACTCTGTCTTGTACTAAGCAAGAGCCTTTTTCACTTAAAAAGTTATGGTCATAATCGCTCTGTAACACAGGCTAAGCTATCTGCAATGGTCCAAGCAACTTTAGGAAATTAAATATATCAGAAGCACGAGTTATTTCCGCCTTGTCCATTACATCATATAAGCGCTTTACATATAATAGCCTATACTGCAATGGTCTAAGGGAGACAACCTTTGAAAAATGTAATTAATTTTATGGTCTAGGGGAAACAACTCTAGAAAATGAAATACATCAAAAGCAACAGTTATAACCCCTAGACCATAACATTATTAAACTACAAGAACGACCGTCTTAAAAGGAGGTGTGTGAAGTTAGCACGAAGGTCGTAGCTCGTAGGTCGACACTCAAATTTATTTTCAAAAAACGTCGAACTGGCGCGTAGGTCGTAGGTCGACATTCAGATTCACATTAAGATAGTGTTGACCTGGCGCGTAGGTCGTAGGTCGACAGTCAAACTTATGTTCAGAGAGTGTTGACCTGGCGCGTAGGTCGTAGGTCGACAGTGAATTGTATGCTCAGAAAGTGTTGATCTGGCGCGTAGGTCGTAGGTCGACAGTCAGATTCAGATATTGTTGACCTGGCGCGTAGGTCGACAGTCAGATTCACATTAAGATAGTGTTGACCTGGCGCGTAGGTCGTAAGTCGACAGTCAGAATCCCATTAAGACAGTGTTGACCTGGCGCGTAGGTCGACAGTCAGATTTACATTAATATAGTGTTGACCTGGCGCGTAGGTCGTAGGTCGACAGTCAAACTTCTGTTCAGAGAGTGTTGATCTGGCGCGTAGGTCGTAGGTCGACAGTCAATTTTATGCTCAGAAAGTGTTGATCTGGCTCGTAGGTCGTAGGTCGACAGTCAAACTTATGTTTAGAAAGTGTTGATCTGGCTCGTAGGTCGTAGGTCGACAGTCAAATTTATTTTTAAAAAGTGTCCACCTGGCGCGTAGGTCGTAAGTCGACAGTCATATTCACATTACGATAGTGTTGACCTGACGTGTAGATCGTAGGTCCACAGTCAAACTTATGTTCAGAAAGTGATGACCTGGTGCTAAGATCGTAGGTCGACACTCACATTTATTTTTAGAAAGTGTCGACCGGCGCGGAGGTCGTAGGTCGTCAGTCAAATTTACATTAAGATAGTGTTGACCTGGCGCGTAGGTCGTAGGTCGACAGTCAGACTTATGTTCAGAAAGTGTCGACCTGGCTCGTAGGCTGTAGATCGACACTCGAATTTATTTTCAGAAAGTGTTGACCTGGCGCTTAGGTCGTAGGTCGACACTCACATTTATTTTCAGAAAACGTCGACCTGGCTCGTAGGTCTTAGCTCGACAGTCACATTTATTTTCAGAAAGTGTCGACCTGGCGCGAAGGTCGTAGATCGACACTCACATGTTCTTCAGAAAGTGTCGACCTGGCTCGTAGGTCGACACTCTGATTTAATTTCAGAAAGTGTCGACCTGGAATGTAGGTCGTAGGTCGACACTCACACTTATGTTCAGACTGTGTCGACCTGGCGCGTAGGTCGTAGGTCGAGTCTGCCGCGTGTATTACGGCGAGCACTCCTGCCTACATGCCCTTGTTACGGGTGTGGAACAAAAACAAATTCTCAGGAGTGGAACACCTTTTTTTTTTTATCTCACGGGAGTGGAATAACGGTCTTAAAGCGGATTTCTATCCGAGTCTGCCGTGTGTCTTACGGGGAGCACTCGGGCCTACAGGCCCTTGGAGTGGAACAATAAACATTTCACAAAGGAGTGGAACACTTTTTTTTATATTTCTCACGGGAGTGGAATAACGGCCTTAACGCGAATTTCTTCCCAAGTGTGCCACGTGTATTACGGGGAGCACTCTGGCCTACTGTCCCTTGTCACGGGAGTGGACCAAAAATAAATTCTTACAGGAGTTGAACACATACGCTATAAGGCAGGTCCCGCCGTCTACCCGCGCTGACGGCGAAGTGCTGGCCTTGTTTCAGACAAGCACTCCGCTGGTAGTATGGTAAATGTGAGCCGGGGCCGCATGTGCTATAAGGCAGGTCCCGCAGTCTACCAGCGCTGCCGGCGAAGTGCTGAGCCTTGTTTCAGGCGATTACCCCGCTGGTAGTAGGGGAAATATGAGCCGTGGCCGCATATGCTATACGGCAGGTCCCGCAGTCTACCCGCGCTTACGGCGAAGTGCTGGCCTTGTTTCGCGCTAGCACTCCACTGCTGGTACGGAAAATGTGACCCGGGGCCGCATATGCTATAAGGCAGGTCCCGCCGTCTACCCGCGCTAACGGCCAAGTGCTGGGCCTTGTGTTAAGAGAGCACTCCGCTGCTAGTAGGGGAAATGTGAGCCGGGCCCGCATATAATACAAGGCAGGTCCCGTCTATGATCATTTCACGAAATTATATAGTCCCGTGTAGACTAGTTAGTCCAGTAACGTTGCCTGAGATTTCCCCTACTAGAGACAATTTTTTACTTTGACATTGACTCTCTCTGGTTCCTTTCCTCGCCTGGGTGGAAGACCTTATTGTCATTTGGCGTTAAGGACGCCTCAGGTTGTGAACATTTTACATTCTAATACACCCCCTGCCTCTTCTAATGAGTAGTATGACAGCCGTACCCCTACTTCCACAGTGTTTTGGAGGTATAACTCCTTAGGAATTGTTCCTTTTCAGAATTCGCTCTTAAATGTAAGCGTTCTGAGGGCCACAACAGTTTGCCTTTACTCGTTGTGTCTCTGCAATAAAGTAGATGGTTCTACATCATGTTGACAATCCAAGTGGTCCCGGTCCTTGCCAGCTCCTGCCACAACCATTCGGGCCTACAAGTCTCTACTTAATTGCCCTTGCCTAAATGCGCTACACCCTACCCTGCCCACTTCGGACAGTGAATGCTCCGCGTCTTATCAGCTACACCAAGGCGTCGTCTTAAGAGAGTGGTTGTAACTCCCACCGTTTACCCGCGCGTACAGCGAAGTGCTCGCCTCGTTTCTAGGCAGCACTCTGAGTATGGCTGGGTAAATGTGCGCTGGGGCCGAAGTCGCATTTGCGAATCACGCGTACGCAGCGAATTGCTAGGCCTTGTGTCAAGGGGAGACGCGATGGGCTCCCCGGCAGAGGCTCGAAAGAAGGAAATAAAAATAATAAAAATAAATATTTTTTCCAGACCAACCATCTCCCCTATAAGTACGACCGAACACTTCCCATTGCGTTCCGCTTTTAGGTTAGACAAAGTGCCGCAGTCTACCCGCGCCGACGGCGAAGTGCTTAGCCTTGTTTGACACAAGCACACAAGCACTCCACTGCTAGTAGGGGAAATGTAAGCTGGGACCGCGGAACTTTTGTTCTAGAAGACTGACAGCTCGTCAACTCGCCCGATCCGTAGAGTGCGTATGCAGGACGCGTAAGCTATTGCCTTTACGGGTCCAGCTGATACGGTTTCGGGGAAAAACGCAGTTTCCCGATTTCCCTCCTAAATAACGGGCAGCACTCTGTCGTACAGGCCCTTGTCACGGGAATGAAACAATTTCACAATGGAGTGGAACACCTTTTTTTTCGCACGGGAGCTGACTGCCTTTAGTCTGCCGCGTAAATGAGGGGCAGCACCCTGTACAACAGGACCTTGGCACGGGAGTGGAAAAAAAATGTGTTCACAAGGGAGTGGAACACTTTTTTTTTTTTTTTTCGCACGGGACCTGACGGTCTTAAGTCGGATTTTTACCCGAGTTTCTCGCGTGTATTACGGGCAGCACTCTGTCCTACAGGCCCTTGTCAAGGGAGTGAAACAAAAAGAAAATTTGAAGTGAGTGTCGACCTACGACCTACGAGCCAGGTCAACACTATCTTAATGTAAATTTGACTGTCGACCTACGCGCCAGGTCAATACTGTCTTAATATGAATCTGACTGTCGACCTACGACCTACGCGCCAGGTCAACACTATCTTAATGTGAATCTGACTGTCGACCTACGACCTACGCGCCAGGTCAACACTATCTTAATGTGAATCTGACTGTCGACCTACGACCTACGCGCCAGGTCAACACTATCTTAATGTGAATCTGACTGTCGACCTACGACCTACGCGCCAGGTCAACACTATCTTAATGTGAATCTGACTGTCGACCTACGACCTACGCGCCAGGTCAACACTATCTTAATGTGAATCTGACTGTCGACCTACGCGCCAGGTCAACGCTCTCTGAACATAAATCTGACTGTCGACCTACGACCTACGCGCCAGGTCAACACTATCTTAATGTGAATCTGACTGTCGACCTACGACCTACGCGCCAGGTCAACACTATCTTAATGTGAATCTGACTGTCGACCTACGACCTACGCGCCAGGTCAACACTATCTTAATGTGAATCTGACTGTCGACCTACGACCTACGACCTACGCGCCAGGTCAACTATCTTAATATGAATCTGACTGTCGACCTACGACCTACGCGCCAGGTCAACACTATCTTAATGTGAATCTGACTGTCGACCTACGACCTACGCGCCAGGTCAACACTATCTTAATGTGAATCTGACTGTCGACCTACGACCTATGACCCAGGTCGACACTTTCTGAAAATAAATCTGACTGTCGACCTACGACCTACGCGCCAGGTCAACACTGTCTTAATGTGAATCTGACTGTCGACCTACGACCTATGACCCAGGTCGACACTTTCTGAAAATAAATCTGACTGTCGACCTACGACCTACGCGCCAGGTCAACACTGTCTTAATGTGAATCTGACTGTCGACCTACGACCTATGACCCAGGTCGACACTTTCTGAAAATAAATCTGACTGTCGACCTACGACCTACGCGCCAGGTCAACACTGTCTTAATGTGAATCTGACTGTCGACCTACGACCTATGACCCAGGTCGACACTTTCTGAAAATAAATCTGACTGTCGACCTACGACCTACGCGCCAGGTCAACACTGTCTTAATGTGAATCTGACTGTCGACCTACGACCTATGACCCAGGTCGACACTTTCTGAAAATAAATCTGACTGTCGACCTACGACCTACGCGCCAGGTCAACACTATCTTAATGTAAATTTGACTGTCGACCGACGACCTACGCGCCAGGTCAACACTGTCTTAATAGGATTCTTACTGTCGACTTACGACCTACGCGCCAAGTCAACCCTATCTTAATGTGAATCTGACTGTCGACCTACGACCTACGCGCCAGGTCGACACTTTCTGAAAATAAATTTGACTGTCGACCCACGACCTACGCGCAGGTCAACACTGTCTTAATGGGATTCTGACTGTCGACTTACGACCTACGCGCCAGGTCAACACTATCTTAATGTGAATCTGACTGTCGACACTTTCTGAAAATAAATCTGACTCTCGACCTACGACCTACGCGCCAGGTCAACACTTTCTGAACATACATTTGACTGTCGACCTACGACCTACGCGCAAGGTTAACACTGTCTGAACACCAGTTTGATTGTCGACCTACGACCTACGCGCCAGGTCAACTATCTTAATGTGAATTTGACTGTCGACCTACGACCTACGCGCCAGGTCAACACTGTCTTAATGTGAATCTGACTGTCGACTTACGACCTACGCGCTATGTCAACACTATCTTAATGTGAATCTGACTGTCGACCTACGAATCTACGCGCCAGGTCAACACTTTCTGAACATACATTTGACTGTCTACCTACGACCTATGAGCCAGGTCAACACTATCTTAATGTAAATTTGACTCTCGACCTACGACCTACGCGCCAGGTCAACACTTTCTGAACATAAATTTGTCTGTCGACCTACGACCTACTCGCCAGGTCAACACTATCTTAATGTGAATCTGACTGTCGACCTACGACCTATGACCCAGGTCGACACTTTCTGAAAATAAATCTGACTGTCGACCTACGACCTACGCGCCAGGTCAACACTATCTTAATGTAAATTTGACTGTCGACCGACGACCTACGCGCCAGGTCAACACTGTCTTAATAGGATTCTTACTGTCGACTTACGACCTACGCGCCAAGTCAACCCTATCTTAATGTGAATCTGACTGTCGACCTACGACCTACGCGCCAGGTCGACACTTTCTGAAAATAAATTTGACTGTCGACCCACGACCTACGCGCCAGGTCAACACTTTCTGAACATAAGTTTGACTTTCGACCTACGACCTACGCGCCAGGTCAATACTATCTTAATGTGAATCTGACTGTCGACCTACGACCTACGCGCAAGGTCGACACTTTCTGAAAATAAATTTGACTGTCGACCTACGACCTACGCGCCAGGTCAACACTTTCTGAACATAAGTTTGACTGTCGACCTACGACCTACGAGCCAGATCAACACTTTCTGAGCATAACATTGACTGTCGACCTACGACCTACGCGCCAGGTCAACGCTCTCTGAACATAAGTTTGACTGTCGACCTACGACCTACGCGCCAGGTCAACACTATCTTAATGTGAATCTGACTGTCGACCTACGACCTACGCGCCAGGTCAACACTGTCTTAATGGGATTCTGACTGTCGACTTACGACCTACGCGCAAGGTCAACACTATCTTAATGTAAATTTGACTGTCGACCTACGACCTACGCGCCAGGTCAACACTATCTTAATGTAAATTTGACTGTCGACCTACGACCTACGCGCCAGGTCAACACTATCTTAATGTGAATCTGACTGTCGACCTACGACCTATGAGCCAGCTAGGTCGACACTTTCTGAAAATAAATCTGACTGTCGACCTACGACCTACGCGCCAGGTCAACACTATCTTAATGTAAATTTGACTGTCGATCTACGACCTACGCGCCAGGTCAACACTGTCTTAATGTGATTCTGACTTTCGACTGAAAATAATTTTGACTGTCGACCTACGAGCTACGACCAACGTGCTAACTTCACACACCTCTTAAAAGGCTATTCTGCAATGGTCTAAGGGAGACATTTTTTGAAAAATGATATTAATTTAATGGTCTAGGGGAAACAACTTTAGAATATGAAATATATAAACACGAGTTATTTCCCCTAGACCATAATATCATTAAAGTACAAACACGACTGTCTAAGTCTGTCTAAGGGAGACTAAATTGTATGGTCAGAGGTAAAGAACTTTAGAAAATGAAATATATCTAAAACACGGGTTATTTCCCCTAGACCATAAAATCATTAAAATACTAAAAACGTTTTAACTCTGTCTTGTACTAAACAGGACCCTTTTTCACTTAAAAAGTTATGGCCATAATCGCTCTGCAACACAGGCTAAACTATCCTGCGATGGTTCAAGCAACTTTAGGAAATTAAATATATCAGAAGCACGAGTTATTTCCCCTAGTCCATTACATCATATAAGCGCTTTACATATAATAGCCTATACTGCCATGGTCTAAGGGAGACAACCTTTGAAAAATGTAATTAATGTTATGGTCTAAGGGAAACAACTCTAGAAAATAAAATATACCAGACACACGAGTTATTTCCCCTAGACCATAAATTATTAAAATACAAAAACTACCGTGGTCTAAGGGAGACAACTTTTAAAAAATGTAATTAATTTTATGGTTTAACGAAAACAACTCTAGAAAATGAAATACATCAAAAGCAACAGTTATAACCCCTAGACCATAAAATTATTAAACTACAAGAACGACCGTCTTAAAAGGCTATTCTGCAATGGTCTAAGGGAGACATTTTATGAAAAATGATATTAATTTTAAGGTCTAGGGGAAACAACTTTAGAATATGAAATATATAAACACGAGTTATTTCCCCTAGACCATAAAATCATTAAAAGTACAAACACGACTGTCTAAGTCTGTCTAAGGGAGACAAAATGTTATGGTCAAAGGGAAAGAACTTTAGAAAATAAAATATATCTAAAACACGAGTTATTTCCCCTAGACCATAAAATCATTAAAATACTAAAAACGTTTTAACTCTGTCTTGTACTAAGCAAGACCCTTTTTCACTTAAAAAGTTATGGTCATAATCGCTCTGCAACACAGGCTAAACTATCCTGCAATGGTCCAAGCAACTTTAGGAAATTAAATATATCAGAAGCACGAGTTATTTCCCCTAGTCAGCGATTTACATATAATAGCTTATACTGCAATGGTCTAAGGGAGACAACCTTTGAAAAATGTAATTAATTATATGGTCTAGGTGAAACAACTCTAGAAAATAAAATATACCAGAAACACGAGTTATTTCCCCTAGACCATAAATCATTAAAATACAAAAACGACCGTGGTCTAAGGGAGACAACTTTTAAAAAATGTAATTCATTTTATGGTTTAACGGAAACAACTCTAGAAAATGAAATACATCAAAAGCAACAGTTATAACCCTTAGACCATAACATTTTTAAACTACAAGAACGACCGTCTTAAAAGGCTATTCTGCAATGGTCTAAGGGAGACATTTTTTGTAAAATGATATTAATTTTATGATCTTGGGGAAACAACTTTAGAATATGAAATATATAAACACGAGTTATTTCCCCTAGACCATAATATCATTAAAAGTACAAGTCTGTCTAAGGGAGACAAAATTGTATGGTCAAAGGGAAAGAACTTTAGAAAATGAAATATATCTAAAACTATTTGGCGGTACGAAAGGACCGACATGGGTATAAGTTGGCAAAAGTCCATTCATTTTTTAAAAAAATATTCCACAGATCATCCCCTTTCATTGACGTTATATACGATCTGTAACTACCAAGACATCTCTCTGAACCCGAGATGGTGTTCAGAAATGGAGAGCTGATATAGAAAGGCAGATGTGAAGTAATTCAATGCCGATATTGTAAAACACTACTCTAGATTCCAGTCTCAGCATGATGAGTGTCTTTGGATTTCGCCTACCATAGCAATTGACTCTAACGAGCCCCTTGCTAAAAACAGCGCAGCAGTAGTTGTGATTGTAAGTATAAAATGGCTCAAGTAAAACGATTCATAATCTATTATATAGCTACACATTTTCCGGTGCAAAAACAGTTTGTCATGCGCAAATCAAACATAACAGATTAAATACGGTACCAAATTTAGAAATAGTTTGTCACTGAAATAGGATGTGATTTCATTGAAATATGATGTGATGTCATTGAAATGATGTCATTGAAATATGATGTTGTGATATCATTGAAATATGAGGTGATGTCATTGAAATATGATGTGATGTCATTGAAATATGATGTTGTGATGTCATTGAAATATGATGTGATGTCATTGAAATATGATGATGTGGGGTCATTGAAATATGATGATGTGATGTCATTGAAATATGATGTGATGTCATTGAAATATGATGATGTGATGACATTGAAATATGATGATGTGATGTCCATTGAAATATGTTGAGGTGATGTCATTGAAATATGTTGAGGTGATGTCATTGAAATATGATGTGATGTCATTGAAATATAATGATGTGATGTCATTGAAATTTGATGATGTGATGTCATTGACATATGAAGTGATGACATTGAAATATGATGTGATGTCATTAAAATATGATGTTGTGATGTCATTGAAATATGATGTGATGTCATTGAAATATGATGCTGTGATGTCATTGAAATATGATGTGATGTCCATTGAAATATGTTGAGGTGATGTCATTGAAATATGTTGAGATGATGTCATTGAAATATGATGTGATGTCATTGAAATATAATGATGTGATGTCATTGAAATTTGATGATGTGATGTCATTGACATATGAAGTGATGACATTGAAATTTGATGTGATGTCATTAAAATATGATGTTGTGATGTCATTGAAATATGATGTGATGTCATTGAAATATGATGCTGTGATGTCATTGAAATATGATGTTGTGATGTCATTGAAATATGATGTTTTGATGTCATTGAAATATGATGAGGTGATGCCATTGAAATATGATGAGGTGATGTCATTGAAATATGATGAGGTGATGTCATTGAAATATGATGTGATGTCATTGAAATATAATGATGTGATGTCATTGACATTTGATGATGTGATGTCATTGACATATGATGTGATGTCATTGACATATGATGTTGTGATGTCATTGAAATATGATGTGATGTCATTGAAATATAATGATGTTGTGATGTCATTGAAATATGATGATGTGATGTCATTGAAACATGATGATGTGGTGTCATTGAAATATGAGGTGATGTCATTGAACTGTGTTGTGATGTCATTGAAATATGATGTGATGTCATTGAAATATGATGTTGTAATGTCATTGAAATATGATGTGATGTGAAATATGATTATGTGATGTCATTGAAATATGATGATGTGATGTCATTGAAATATGAGGTGATGTCATTGAAATATGCTGTGATGTGATTGAAATATGATGTGATGTCATTGAAATATCATGTTGTGATGTCATTAAAATATGATGTGATGTCATTGAAATATGATGATGTGATGTCATTGAAATATGAAACTACGTCAGCTGGGCGTGATTGAGACGCCTTCATAATTTTTGAAAATATCGATTTTATTTTTATATATATTTCTACTTTATTTATTTTTAAACGTATATAATAAAAGGAAAATTATTTTGCATTAGCGATATATGGCTTTGTATTGTCAACTCATGCGTGGTCAAACTGGCTTCTCTTTCGACCTTCGGTATTCATGCCCCTCGCTGTATGATACCAAACCCAGAAGCGCTACTGCAAACTAATTTCCCGTATATATGCGAACTTTTCCATTTTCTAGTAATCTTGATTCCACTGTTATATGGAATTTTCTTCTGACGTATACAGTTCCATAAATCTCATTCAAATCAGACCCAAGTCTCGCTACAGTAGCAAACGCTCGCATAGATCTTATGACTGCCTGTTATAGGTCGTCTCAGATTGACCTTTAAGTCAACCACTCAAATTGACACCTACAACATCGTTAGGTATCAATAGGGGAGATATGATATATAATATAAACGAGATAGAAAGGACGTGATGATCGAGCGTTGTTTGTATCCTGCGATCTCATTGGATAGACACATGAGAACCTGTTCATTACTATTTAAATGTACGGGGGTCAATTTGTCATTACGATGATCATACCTTCCGGCATTCTCCGTAATCATTTCAGGAAATTACCGAGTATGTTAGTCCTTTTTTAAAAGATCTATAAATAGAAGTGTACACATTTTCTGAGTGCAGAATGTCGAAAAGGCATTTTATTTGTGTTATGTTTGGACCATACTACTACTAAATATACATGGTGTATACAGCTTTATATATGGTGCATCTTTCTTTGTGACGGTGGTACTTTCCGGCATTCTGCGAAATTATTTCCGGAAAATTCCGAGTATGACAGATAGATCGTTGAACAATCTATAAATAGAAGTGTCACATGTTCTGAACACACGAGGAGCAGATTGACTAATCGACTAATCTGCTCTCGATGATGCTGAAATTAAAAATGTTTTCAAATCTGATGACTCTTGAAATATCTTCTGCGGTAAATGTGTAACCCTTTCCCACATAAAACAAATATTCAGCGGACGAATTTAACAACATTAATGAATAAGTATGGAAAATCTGTGTTAGTGAAAGTACACTTTTAGAATAGATTATAAAACAATGTGACATAATCAGAAATTGCTTATTAAGACCAATATCTCCATATCTGTCACACTGTTTTCATATTCAAATCCACTTCTGCACGCACGCGAGAAAGCATCTGCATGTAGAAAAGGGTTTAAATTCCTAATAGAAATCTACTCATTTACAGTTTATATAAGCTCTACCATGGGAAAAATGTACAAATCCACTTTTGGGAAAATATTATACAAGATCAGTCTGTTCATTTGCAGCCTGATCAAAATCTTCATTTGCAGACTGATCAAAATCTACAGTCTCAATCTTACAAGTACTTACATATGCTTGTTAGAAGCTTCAGTCATCTCGTGAAGATTCTGGTAAGACAGAGCTAATATACAGGCTGATTTGAACCTACAATTTTGAGCCCCGGTAGCTCAGTCGGAAGCGACGCGGGCTGTCAATCCAGGGGTTGTGAGTTTGAACCCCAGCTCGGCCAACATTCTTTCCGACGTTTGAAAAAAGTCATCGTCATTCGTCTTCCACCAATGGAAGCCCTGTAATGAGCTTACAGTCTGTGGAAAAGCAGCCAGTTGCTTTGAAAGAATGTTGTGTGGAGTACTGATGTGAGAAAGCGAGGAAATACATGTGTAAGTGAGCTGGCCCCTTAGTTATGACTGAACAATTGTTGAAAACGGCGTTAAACCCAAATCAATCAATTGAACCAACAATGTTGTACCTTTTCCTGAAGACAAACTTAAATATAAAATGTAAAGCTCTTTTTCAGTGATTTCCTTTTTTTGTTTATTTCAATCTGCTAGAAATTAAAAGTTGTTTTACTATAATGTTGCAACTAAAACATATGTTTTAGATTCATTTTTAAATCCTTTCCCACATAAAACAACTATGCATCAGATGACGATAAAGCAAACTATAGAACATCTTTATTAATGATAGTATAATTATTGAAGAGATAATCATTGAGGCAAATGGAGAAACTAACTTCTCCAAATAAGCAAGTTTTCCTTTTCTCACAATGATTTCAAGAGTTGCCCGCTTAAACCTCGCTTACAGACATTCAGCACATCAGAAAATGTGTACACTTTTATTTATAGATCTTTTAAAAACGGACCGACATACTCGGTAATTTCCGGAAATAATTCCGGAGAATGCCGTAAAGTATGATCATCGTAATTAAAATGCGCCGCACACAATGGTTAAACTACTTCTACAATCAAAATACCACCGCATGTTTCGTAACACTGACTGCATAAAATGTCGTTTGAACTGCATATGATGTTGTTTGTGTCGACCGGGGTATAGTAATAACTATTGATCAATTTTCTGAATGGGTGGGTGGGGTATACAAGTTAAAAAATTCACAACCTAGAGGACCTTGGGCCATATAACTATTATAACCTGGTCAGATAAGCCTTTTTAAATGTATCTGAATGAAAGAAAATAATTGAAAGGATTAGGTTGGTAATTTATCGGCAAATTAAGTGACCATTTTTCGGCTCAGCTTTGCACATTGTTAAGTTACCTAATATATAAATAAATACCTGTAATAGTTAGGTAAAGTATCCTTGTAGATGCAACGAGCCTTCAATTTTCAAGTACATGCATACATCCTGTACAAATCTCTTACAAACATGGATGTGTTGGTAAAAAAAAAAAAATTATGGTGTGTTTACACAACTAAATAAGACATATTTAAAGGCTGGCGTCCAATACAAACAGTGGGGGATAAAACGTACACAAGTAAAAACACACCCAGTTCATTGAGGCACTGATACACAATACATATGTTTATCTAGTGCTAAAACAACATACAATTATGCTGTTTATGTGATATAGATGATTTCAGGTATGTCACAGAAAACTAACATTCTCTTACGATATACAAGTGAAGACCCTGATCATACTGCATATGTGCATCCTGATCAGGATGTTCACTTTTATGAAATAAGAGAATGTTTTTTTTTTGTGACGTAACCTGAAATAATCTATTTCCCATAACAACATAGTTTTATATTACTTTTAAAAGCACTAGATAAACATACTTATTGTGTATATATGGCTTAATGAACTGAGTGTGTTTTTATAGCAGTCATGTACATTTTATCTCACCACGGCTTGTATTGGACAACCAACCTTTAAATAGGTATTATATTGTTGTGATTACACACAATAGGAAATTTTTATTTTTGATTAACACCACTGTGTTTTTAAGTGATTTGTACAGGATGTATGCATGTACTTGAAAATTAAAGGCTCGTTGCATCTACAAGGATACTTTACCTAACTATTACAGGTATTTATTCATATATGAGGTAACTTAACAATGTGCAAAGCTGAGCCTAAAAATGGTCACTTAATTTGGCTATAAATTACCAACCTAATCCTTTCAATTATTTTCTTTCATTCAGATACATTTAAAAAGGCTTATCTGACCAGGTTATAATAGTTATATGGCCCAAGGTCCTCTAGGTTGTGAAGTTTTTAACTTGTATACCCCACCCTCCCATTTTCTAATTTCAGCCATGACATAGTCCTTAATTACATATGCAGGACAAATGGACCTGTAAAATACAATAAAACACTAAGTACAAAACAGAATACGAATACAGAATATAGTAATGTACTTATGATAAAACAAGTATAGCAATTTGAAATAGATAACATAAGAATTGCTTACCAGAGAACTATATTTCTGTAAGGAAATATAAAGTAAAGTATAGATGATGTGTACTGGCTGCATGGCAAGCCGAAAATGATCACATATAAAAAGGACAGGATCGGATTAATAAAAGAGGCGGGAAAAGAAAGAAGCTCACGCATTTCCTCACTGAACCTTACTCACGACAACACTCGACAATCACGTGCATTTACAGAACATATACAAACACGAGTACGATATAATACATGGACATAAAGACATGACAAAATGTACCGACATATACATAACAAAATGTACCCTGTTACATATTCCCACTCTTTAAGAAACATGGCACCTGACATTTCCTGAAATCAAGACTAATTATAATCTGTACAGGCTACTCAAAAAGAAAAATTGGATTAAAATCAAATTATTTACAATGGAGTGTTAGGTTAACTGAAACGTGCTATAGTACCTATGATAAAATGAAGTACAAACTGAAATTTTCAGAAAACATTACTTTACCGAATGTAACCAGGAATGACGAGAAACCAGAGCCGGTGTGTATCAGCAATGATCCGCCGTGGAAGAGGACGAGCATACACAGCGATACAACATCCAGTTCTGAACACGCCAGTTCCGATTCCGACTCGGATGTGCATAGGTATGTAATCCCCCAGCGCAGATCCCGTCGGTTAATTACCCCAGAGAATCGAACATGCAGCCCTGAACAATTACCTGCAAGGCCGACCTCGCCTATTCTTACCGTTTCAGAAACTCCTTTTATACAGGTACAGACCCCATCTAGAACAATAACAGAAGAGTCGAACTTGCGACCTTCACGACCGCACGGTGCGCACACGCAGACCGCCCGATCGGTATGATGAGCGTGTTGCGCCGATCAATGCAATTCCTGACCATGAAGTATTTGTTTAAATTATATTCTGTTTAACTTTCAGCCCTTTAGGAACTGCTGTTACGGTGCTCTATAATATACTGAAATTGATTTTTCTTTCCTTTACAATTGTAACAGTCCTAAAAGATCCGACCTGATCAGGGCTCGAACCTCGGACCTTGAGATCCGAAGGCGAACGCTCTACCACGTCGCTATAAAAGCTAGCTCTATAGCAAGGCAGTATAAGTGTCCCCTTATACATATACCTAGGCTACATAAACCCCCTCCTTAAATGAAATTCGTCCTCGAATTTCCGGAGACTGAGAATGTTGTGAAACGTTCTCGAGGCTTTTTTCTATGTAGTCCCTTATTGGGCGCCATTGTAACAGTCCTTACAGATTCAACCTGATCAGGGCTCGAACCTTGGACCTTTCAGTCCGAATGCGAACGCTCTACCACGTCGCTATAAAAGCTAGCTCGATAGCAAGGCAGTATAAGTGTCCCCTTATACATATACCTAGGCTACATTTGTATTGCAAATGACGCTGTTTGCATACCATACAATGGTTATTCTACTGTATATACACACTCCTACACTGTATATTATTAAATAACCACCATATATAACAGAAAAGACACTGCATATCATGCAACATGTACCATGTTAATTTAAATATGTATCTCGTATACATGAAAATGTACTGCGTATAATACAATACTAAGACAGTAAGGCGTTCGTGTGGAACCTCGAGTTATAACTTGCACCGTTACTTCGAGTTATAACTTGCACCGTTTCTTCGAACGGATCTGTCGTAAACAGTATAACCCGTACGAGCAATCATAACTGCAATTATGCTGGGTCTTTTTTATTTTGATTTTTGATCACTTGCTTGCTTTTTCATGCTATTAAGCATATCGAAGTTGACAATATATCCATGAATTTCGCATAAACCAAGCGATTATTCGAACACGTCGATACCTCGAAGTAATAATTAGGTCCCTTTCGTCATCGATTTATCGTGAGTCCACTATATACATTTAAACAATACAGTGGTACCTGTGTATAAATACCACCCATAGGAAGAGAAAAGTCAGGTATTAGTGTACATAATTATGGTCTTATATTACGGGGTAATTTATGTACGCGGGAGACTAAAATTGTGGTCGCTATAGACAGATAATTGCTATAAAAGGCGGTCTTAAGCACAGGTCCGACTGTATAATCTAACCTAAATCCAAAGCATATGATCGTGTCCGTGGTTTCCGATTTAAAAGGGTTCATTACATATGCATTTATATATATGAAAGCCTTCGCTCCAAGAAAATATGTGTTTGATCCTTCGGTCCACTTCGTTTATGTTTCAAATCGTCAAAACGGAACCGAGCTCACCGTTATTCTCCCGCAGTGTTGAGTCGCGATAGCTCAGTCGGTAACAAAGATTTTTGTTTGGAGTTTAACGCCGCTTTCAACAGCTTTGGTCATATCACGGCGGTCAGTGCACCTACCCATGTTTTCCTGGCTTTCCCACACCAGTACTTACACAACATTCTTTCGAAGTCACTGACTACTTTCTCACATAGATCAGAGGTGAGAGGCAATGGAAAAAGCGCCCGAAAGCATTTCGCCGCAACCGGGTATCGAACCCGGTAACAAAGAGGGCTATCGATCCAGTGGTCCTTAGTTCTAACGCTGGTTCTGCCTTTGCTGATTGACAAAAGTTATTGTGATGAGTGTCATAGTTTGTCTTCTCAACAATGGGAAGGTACATGGTCCCGGGTTGCCTGTGAAGAGTGGTGCGAGAGAAAGCCAGGAAACACACAATGTTAGCTGGATTGACCCACAGACATATAAAACACTGTGTTTATATGTCTCTGATTGACCACACTTTAATAACTTAAATACCGTTGAAAATGACGTTAAGTTCAAATCGACCAGCCAAACCTCAAAATAACCCGTTTCCTGCTTAGCCCACACCTTGCATTTCATTACTCCTGACATTTAACATGACTTACCTGATTTAACGACGCTTTCTGACTCCTATGCAGCAGATGACTTATAAAAACATTTTGGCCAAAGGAGAAATTGTCTACTCTAGTTAAATTCAAAAGTATGGAGATTTGTTTACGTTTTTTGCCAATATATTTTCGAAGTCGTCTGCTGCAGATTTGTTTTATCTTGGATATTCTTTTATTTTTCATGGAGAAGCTGTCCGGGGTTCGTGAGTTCGATTCCCGTCTCGTCCATTCATTCTGTCCGATGGTTGACAAAAGTCATTGTTACTACGTCATTCGTCTTCTACCAATAGAAAGACAATCGACATTAGGGGTGGTTTTCGTGCGCGAGCGTCATGAAATAGTCGTGTATGTCACCTCGCTGCCGTAATATAATTTAAATGCTATTGATTGATTGATTGATTGATTGTTTTTATGTTTACGCCGTTTTCAACAATTTTTCAGTTTTATCACGGCGTTTACTGTGTTAGTTATAAGTAAGTTTTGTCCATTTATTCTGACAACAGCCAGTCAACCGTTATGCTAACCCCGCAACCCAGAGCGGCAATGAGGGCAGCCATTACTGAAATGTGTGTTAAAGACATTGGTGTGACACGGCCGAGGATTGAACCCACGACCTCCCGTACTCGAGGCGGACGGTCTATCACTACACCACTGAGGCGTTATGAAATATTATTGAAAAAGGCGTAAACTCAACCAATCAATTAATTAAACTCTTTGAGATTATGGCTTTAAATACGCAGCTTCTCGCACTCTCTGTTCTGAGCGAGTTTTGCTGTTACTATATATGTCATGAGACTTATTTCATTTCTTTCTTTTTCATTTGTCCTTTTCAATGTCTCCGTTTGTATTCCTCATATTCGTTTTTTCTCTAGTGTCTACGCCAGGACTATCATGCATCTTCGGCGTATTGCATTTGTCCTATCGTTGCGACCAGTCACTTACTAGTATTAAGGAGTAATGGTTTAATGCGTTCTGCATTAATGATGTTAGATGTTCACCCAAATCTCCCTTTTCAAATGATATATTCTGGTTAGTTGGCGCATATATTTGTATTAATGCTGTATTGATGTGTTTATATACTGAACCTACCTGTTATGTTTCGATTATTTATTGAGATTCATATCTGGACGAATTTAGCTGTGAATTTAAATAATATGCGGGCTTCTACATTTCTGTAATATTCATCGCGTGTTCCCGAGTATATATACATGTACGTGTATCTCAACGTAATCTTGCCTGAGCCAGGCCATCTACATTATTCTGCTGATTTCTAAACTATCTACGTTGTATCTTTTCATTTATCATGTGACATTGGCTGCTTTTCCATGTTTGATACATTATTCTTGCATTCCAGATCCCTTACTTTAATGTTTGTTTCGAGGAAGATGAGTGCTTATAAGTCGTAGGATTCATGTTGGTTTGGTCAAGTTAAGGTATTTCCACGCATTTGGAGTTACATTCTTGAAAATGTCCAATATCCATTAAATTGTATACAGGATCTGTGACGTCAAGGCTTTCAAAAGGCAAGATGTATATCGAAAAAATGCGCGTGATTTTTACGCCAAATGACGTCTTTAAATCAGATTATTTCTGACAGCTTTCTTATTGTGTTCGATGACCTCCTGAATTTTGAATATGATCGTCTCGAAATATATTTTGGCGTATATTTATAAAATAAAACCGATATGTCGTCGGGCTAGATTCTGTTTTAAATTGACGTTGAAAACTAAATTGTATTTAACATTTCATTTGAATAACGTCGACGTAATACGTGAGATTGCAATGCGGTCTGTAACTTCGTTTATATAAACATTATTTAAAGTATAAAGTATATCGAGGGCTTGGCGTGAAACAGTTGTAACTAAAATTAGTATTTTTTTACCAAGGTTTATCACCTCACCATAAAGTCTTTATAAGCGTTAAATCATTTGTCTTGGTAAACAATGGAAATTTAGGTGCCATTGCTCGTTCTGAGCAATGGCACCTAAATTTGCATTGTTTACAAAGGGGTCAAAATTGCCCCTAAACTAGGGTTTTCAAAACAGGTTTTTAGTTACAACCGTTTCACGCCAAGACCATGGTGGAGTGCCCTTGGGCAAGGCACATTTTCTAGCCTAGTACTGGTTTGTTTACCCAGGGATCATGAATAATTAAATTTAATTGCGCGCTAAATGACCTTAGCTGTCGATGCGCCATAAAACAATATACATTCATTCACGCCAAGCCCTCGATATGTTGTATTTGCAAAAACACCTGCCAATGTTCCAACGACGTCATTTAGCATTATGAAAGTTACATCAACATCAAAAATGGTGTTTCGTCGTTAGAAAAAAACGTTTTTGCTTCGGCTCTAATCCAAAAAGAAATTTCTAGTTTCTGGCGAGTGCAAAGAACTTCCCTCGTGGAGAACTGGTAGAGTAAGATAAAAGACATTTAATTTTCATAGAAGAAGTGTATTATTAGCTTTTTTCAAATTCTGTACAGAAGTAAGCCATTGAAAAACAATATTTCTAATGCTCTTACACAAAACAGTGCGATGTTTATTTCTTAATTCATCAGCCTGTGTGCCGTCAACTAAAATTAACTTCCAAGTAGTGCTGCTCCGTTGACTTTGTACCATTTTTGAATTCGCAATTTCCTTAATCTGTGTGTTTTATGGTGACGGATAATTAGCCAACGCCCAACATATTAGAGGATTTATTATCCAATGTTCTATTCCGTAGTAGATACCTTTTGGTTACCAGTTTCCGCAAACACGGCTACTTTATAAAGCAAAGTCCCTATTTACTCGATGAGCTGACTTCCTACCACGGTCATCGAGTCCCATCTACTCGTCGCCCACGTGACTCTATATGGGAACTCACGGTGTCCAGTATTAGACTGTTACCACGGGGGATGAGCCAACATAATTGTGAGAGAGGTCATGTACGGGCAGGAACGTACGCCCCATGCGTTCTTTTCACATTCTGCTAGCCGGGCTTGTTAAGGACACAGAAAAAACACCGGCCCACACTAACGCATCACACAATTGTAATAGGCATATTACTGGTAAACCTATTCCACCTAAAGTCTGACCAAAATACTTCGCTGTGCGTATATAAGATCGGACGACACCGCATAGAAGATAGATCATATCGAAGTGACACTATACATTAAGATATTCATGAGCATGGGTTCGTTTTTCTCTCCATTGAAAACGCATGGTACAACAAATGCTTGGTTCTGCTATCAAAATGGTTTCTATTCAATCGGAACATTCGGTCATAACCACTTCTGTATCTCGTTTATTTATAGAGGTTATCTCCCCTGGTGATATCTTGCGGACGTAAAGGTAACTATTAGGCGGGCTGTTATAGGTAAACAAGATATTTCTTCGAGAATTTTGCTATGTCTGGTTTTAATGAGATTCTAATTGATTGGATATTGCAACATTTCCCAAACCGTGCTAGGTTGACCATAACTCCAGCCGTTTAGCAGTTATTTATTATAAACAGTTATGTAATTGTAAAATAGTTAGATACACCTAAAATCAGTACGAGTTCGTTAGAATAACATTTCAAAGTTTTGTTTAGGAACCAAATTATCTTGGATCCAGACAAGCCGATTTGGAGGAGATTTCTTTTTAAAGTTTCGGCATTTCCCTTCTCCCCCTTTCTGATTCTCTCCTACCCCTTTCTGATGCCATTGGCACGACAGATGTCAAACTTGATTCAACGCCCTCTCGAAACCCAAAAGTAACTCCCCAATTAACTAGTTAATACTGCATGTAAATAAATACATATGAACCGTTACACGAGAAAACTAACATTATGGCCTTTACAGGCTAATCCGGGCCGACACATTCCGTCACAGGGGGATATAGGTATAACGTAATGATTCCTGAAACAGAAAATCCACAGGAGCCGAAAAATGTCTGTCCGGTTTAGCCTGCGCGGCATGCTAAGGCTGATCCGGGTCGATACTTTACGCAAAGTCCACAATATTGATTTTCTCACGAGAAGGCCTACACAATCAGCTGCGGCTGATCCGGCCGACACATTCCGTCTTAGGTGGATAGATGTATAGAGTAGTGATTTATGAAACAGAAAATCCACCGGAGGCGGAAAGTGTCTATCCGGGTAGGCCTGTGCGGCATGCTTAGGCTGATCCGGGTCGATACTTTACGCAGAGTCCACAATGTTGGTTTTCTCACGAGAAGGCCTACACAATCAGCTGCGGCGATAGACATCTGCGTAATGTATCGACCAGATCAGCCTGCGCTGTCCGCGCGGACTGATCCGGCCGACACATTCCGTCTTAGGTGGATAGATGTATAGAGTAGTGATTTATGAAACAGAAAATCCACCGGAGGCGGAAAGTGTCTATCCGGGTAGGCCTGTGCGGCATGCTTAGGCTGATCCGGGTCGATAATTTACGCTGAGTCCACAATGTTGGTTTTCTCGCGGGACGGCTGATACTGCGGTTGCCAGTTCAGCTATCTATATATTCCAAGTCTTTCTCACACCAGTTCCTGTTTGTTTCTCGTAATTCGGCTCATATGGGGACAACATGTGCAGAAGGTGGTCAAACGTGAGATCGACGAGCGAGTTATAAAATGCAATCGATACACATGTACGTGGTAACAGTAATGGAATAGTAACCAGTGTATAGGCGCATGAGTATATTTCCGATACTGACGCTCTGTTAGCACCAGACATGTGCGGGAAGGATTCAGAAAGTAAAACGTGCTAACGTGTTTCATAACGCTGTTTAACTCTTTCGGCGCCGAATTGTTTAATTAAAGTAGACTCTTCCATGTTCAAAAACATCTACTTTTCATGTACTACGAATTTTGGAATATTTTTTATAACAAAAAGGCAAACAATGCTGATTTCAGGTGAGACAGCTCCTCACGAGCTGACTCACCTGAATCTGTATTGTTTGCAAAATCCTCAATGTTGCCTTTGGCGCTGAAAGAGTTACAAGGGATAACACTATAACCAATGCTGTGCGCTATGTGTGAATGGGAAGGATCGTCAATTTGAAAAAGCTACAAGGAAAAAGCTTCCTTACACTGCTTTTAAATGAGATGTGATTGGCTGGATCGTAAACAGACAATACAAGGAAGGATTGCACTCCATTTTGTTTTATATATATTTAGTCCCGACTAACAATGCGTATGTCATGCCTCTCAATGCAAACTACGGAAGACAGTGGTGCAGTGGTAGAGCGTCGGCCTCTCGTACCAAAGGTCCCGGGTTCGATTCCCGTGATGAGCTGGTTCTTGCCTTTGGGATTTGTCCACACAATCGACGCGAGCACTGGTTATGTATCCATGAAGCAGACATCGAGCGTGATTAATATAAGCTTAAAACTTGTTTCGCAATCGATGTAATATAAATAAGTTTAAACTAATGCAAACTGCAGCCATTTTGATACGCTCATGATTTGATTGATTTTCACTTCAATTAGCCTTCTCCACGCCCGAGATGTTTGTTTGTGTCGAGAAAATCTCAAAACAATATTATAGCTATGTATGAAACCGTATTTGGGATGTATGTCAACATATGCAGTTGTGCACATGCGGGTTGGTTTTTGAATCCGGTCTGTTATACCCCTTGCATTAGATATTTTTTAATATATTTGGTGGTTTCTGTTTATTAATTTTGCCATTAGTTCTGATGAATTGTCATAAAGATTGGATGAAAAGAAAAAATATGACCTCTAGAGTACTCAGAAAGTTATTCTAAAATTTGACCTAGTGACCTAGTTTTTGAGCCCCATGACCCAATTTCGAATAATTTTTAATTTGACTGAGATTTGATAGAGAAAGATGTTCTGATAACCTAATGGCCTCTAAAGTCAATGTTAACCAAAGTTGATGAAAATTAATAGAGAATTAAAAAAAAGTGGCCGTAGCCGTCGCTTGAAAAGGGAATGCTACGTATCACTCCACATTCATGGGCGAGACAATAAGGACGATATACAGAACAAGGTTGTCAAAGTTTGTCGATGGCTTAATCTCGACAGAGTTATTGCCCGTTGACTTCGTAAAGTTCACAGTTTTCAGTTAACAAGCGACGCATTCGTTGACGAATAGTTATTCTACACAGAACTTTTGCCCTTACACTGGCATTGTTGTCATTGTTTCCGACTATTTGCAAGGCTTTATTTGGTAGCCGGAGGAATATTCTTTTAAGAATGATTGTACATTTATTTTGAAAACTTCGTTGATTTCTTGATCTCAACTCGACAATGTAAAAGTGTGTTGCCGAAACAGATGATGAAATATTAAATGCTTTAAGTGATTTAAACCCCAAGTAAAGTTGGAGATATGGGACCTAATCATTTGATACATGGTAGAAAATTATTCAATATAATATTAAGTAATGGTGAGTTTCCAAATACCTTTGCAAAAGAATACAAACATATTATATGTTGCATTTGTAGATTTCAGAAAAGCATTTTCTCTCGTGTTTGCTGATGACGTGGCTTTAATAAGTGATACTGTCTTTGACCTTCAGTGGCAACTGACTGCACTACATTCGTATTGCACTGAGTCGCAGCAGGAAGTCAGCGCGCATAAAACGAAGATAGTGGTATTTAAAAAATGATGGGAGACTGTCAAGAAAAGAATGTTGGTAATAATAATCAAATTGAAATCGTACAATATTTTATCCATGTCGGTATATGTTTTTCAAACAAGTTGTTATCTTTTAAGATGTCTGATTATATGGCTTGTAAAGGTAAAAAGACTTTGATGTCTTTAGTAACAAGTTTAAAAAATGTTTCATAATTGTCATACCAAACGTTTTTCAAACTGTTTGGTACTAAAAATAAGTCCTATATTACTTTATGGTTCAGAAATTTGGGGTCTTGATAACATAGAAACTACAGAAAAGGGTACAATTGTAAGCGTGTAAGCGTTATATGAATGCTTCGTTTAACTCTGTAAACAATGTAATACATGGAAATAGTGGAATATATCCCTTATACATTGAAGCCTAAAGAAAATGCATTAAATACTGGTTAAAAATAAATGTATTGTCAAATGAACGATATGTAAGCAAATGTTATTATATACTTATATTGTAAGATGAAAATAATAATTGGGTGACCAAAGTAAGAAATAATTTGTATAACAATGGTTTTGGCTATGTATGGTCAGTCAGTCAGAAATTCTAAGCATTTTCTTTCAGCCTACATTAGTAGACTAAAATATTAATTTATTCAAATATTGCATGAATATTGTGATACCAGTAATAAACAAAAATATTATCGTTACTTTGAACCTGTTCTTTCGTCTGCGTTTCGGTGTCATTTGTAACTAGAGTGCATAAAGTAGACAATTTAAAAAAAATGTCACCTGTTTACAATGACCTACTTCAGAAGTATATAATTTCTTATTATTTCTAAAATTCCAATTAAGAAAAATAACAAAAATCGCAATTGCAGACTGACGAAAAAATTCCCTGTCGCTATAATGTCAGTGTCGTGCATTTTCAAGTGTTTTGGAGTTGGATGTAAATACATCAATAATCAGTCTTAATTGTTAAAAAACTAATCAGCTTATCCTATAAATGAACTTAAATGTTGCCTTTGGCATCAGTGGATTGATTGTTTAGCGTATTAACGCTGCTTTCACCATTTGTTCAGTTATATCACGGCCATTCCTGTGTACGTTATCAGTACTACCGGTCCATTTGTCCTCACACCAGTCAGTCAGTCGTATTACTATCATGTTTTATGCATTTTGATATAACCCGGCCGCGGATAGAACACGCGACCTCTCGCACTGAGGCGGTCGTTCTACCAGTACACCACCGAAGCGGTGGCATCAGCCAGCAGTTTTTCAATCTGACCTCGTTTTGATTAATACCTAATTTAGTCACTATGTTTTCAATAGTCGAATGTATGTGGGAAAGGTTTAAGTCTACGGCATAGTCTGTTATTGAAAATGCAATGCAATGCAATGTTTAAGTTGCTATGTTCCCACAGTCCTCAATAAACATCTGGTTTATTTCCTTGATCAATACAACTGCACTTGAATCATCATCATCCGAGTTAAATTGGTAACCAGTAGAAAGAAGAACTATCAAATAATCCCTAAACACATTACATGTGTTTGCTTAGAAATCCACAAGTATCCTACCAGGTTCAGCGTTTAGGCCGATGTCTCCCCTGATTGAACAAAGTCATATACAGTTCGAATGTAAAATGTTTGCACTTCGCAAGGTCAAATGTTTTTGGAAAAAAATATTTTGTCTTCTTATTTATTTACAAGTCCTACTTTGGTTCACAAGTTTTACCATTCTTAAACGACGTAGATCTTATCGTTGTAAATAATGTGTTATTTTCTTGCATGTATTCATATTTTAGCAAAATTAGTCTAACCAAGAATCAACGGCCAGTCAGTTCTCGATCTGTTATTTTAAATTATTCTTTAAATTTAAAATAAGGGTCTTTACTTTTGCATTTGGTTCTATAAACTACACGTGTTCGATTTTTAAAAGCAAATTAGCTGCTAATTCTTGGCTTTATGGTGTAAATAGTAAATGCAATGATTGTGCGATATGTTATATCGCAAGTCTCCTATACTTCTTGTTAGAATGGCCATGTATATTTATGTATATGGCATTGCTTGTACATGGATGAGACCTAAATATATTCTTTGAGACCGTATGGCACTAGATTTTAGGGAAGCATCTTCTTTTAAATTCAAGGTTAAGGATCAGAGTTTAATTAAGGTCATTTTAAATAATTTAATGTTTTTCTGTATACCATTACCTCTTTAATAACTCAATAGAGTTCTTAGAATTCTGACTTTGTCGCACAATATGATTTACATGTAATAAGGCCTAGGATGGTAATAACTAGTAAGGGTCTTTACTTGAATTCTTGATTGTGCTATCTTTAACAGTTAATGTACACGTATATCCCTTTATTACCTCAAGCATATGGATTATTATAAAAGCATGTAAAACATTCATTTTATGTTGAATCATCTCAACATGCCTGTTAAATGTATCAAAGAAAAATGCTGTTGAAGAGCATAAATTGTTGCTCGTCCTATTGAAATGAGCACTCAACTAGTATATTATCAAACACTCATATTAGAAAAGGAACGAATAGTGGACGGTGTATGTTTTCATTAATATATTATTTATGCGAAGTCTCAGCATAATGAACTTGAAGCAATTTAGCTTACAGTAGCCTATACACTGAAAATGATAAACAAAAATTACATGTAACACAGAACAGCGATGGACATATATTCGGATAGCACCAATAATCCAATTGAGTTCAATTGTATTATTCTGATCTCGAACAATACATGCTTTCGAATATCTTTTTCTTTTTAATTAACTCCATTGCATTCATTTTCTGTTGTTTTCTAGACCACTATCAGACGTCTGAACACTGGGTCCTTGGTAATTTGGCCCAACAGCTTTATAAATGAATATCTCACAAAAATAAACATTAAATGAAAAGAAAAAGAGAATCATAAAAATCTTAGATAATATTATCAATCCGAACAATTCAAAGGAAATCGACGAGGGATCCAAAACAACCTTTATAAGTGATAAACATAAAATACCGGTGAAATGGCGATTAAACACGTCAAATCAATTAAATTATTCCCTGTTCACAGTTGCAACACGACAACACGTTCGCCTTGAAAGCCTGGCTTCTATTCGCTTTAACACGTTTCTCTCCCGCTCTCTCATTATTTTCCCAATTACACATACTCTCTCCATATGCGTTTAGCATGCTTTGTCCAATGTGCCTTTTCTGTTGTGTAAGACACGATAACAGCTGTTATTCGATTGGTGGATTCGGTCACAACTATTATATTATATAAATCTGAATATAAAGCTGGTCCACGTGTTATATAACACAATATGCCAACAGGTGAATTGCATACGTATATAGCAGACATGTGGATAACGCGGGAAGATTTCAAGGACAATAAAGTATACGAGGGCTGTTCGAAATGTATTGTGTATTGTGATCACATGCAATATATTTATCCCTGATACAAGAATTTGTCAGGAGGAAGAAAGTATAGGCCCTGATCAGTACTCAAGAAATGCATTAACGATAGTTTACGAACATTTCATAGTGTTGGTTTTTCGTGAAGCAATCGTCAACAGCGGTTCAAAACACCTTTTCGTATTCAGTGTTAAAACGTTTAATTTCCTTCTTGTTCTTCGGAATTACCAAAACCCTGCGATACTTTGGCATCTGAGTGACATACCTTTCAGGACATGGTATAACCTGACGAGTATTCCGACATGTTCGATCCCCGAACTTGTTGCATGTTTGTTCTCGTCCTTCGACAACTGTATATTTGATGATTCCCATGGCGGAGATTGGTTGCCGAGAATGCGATTTTAATGTTTAAGTGTTGTACATGTATAGCCATAACGTAAAAAAAAAAGACTGGCAACAGACAGATTGACAAGTCGATTTCTACATGTTTTGTTGGGGTTTTACGCCGTTTTCAACATTATTTCAGTTGTATCACGGCGATAGTTCACTCACTTATTCATGAGATAAACAAGCCAGTACTAGGCTAGGAAGTGTGCCTTGCCCCAGAGCACTCCGCCATGATCCCTGCACCGCGACTACGGATCGAACCCAGGACACCCGGTTCCGATACCCGACGCTAACCACTAGGCCACGGCGGATTCCCGATTCCTACATGTTTTGTGTAAATAGTGAGGGCATTGAGGAGTCTGCGTTATGTAAGATGAATGAACGGACATACAGACAGACTCACGTGCTACAGATAAATATCACCAAGGCAGATTGAATGCACATTAACACTTTCTCACAAACAGCAATTATCTAGGTAAAACACGGACACTTTCTAACATGAAGGTATAATTACTAAAATAAAAGTTGAAACATTGTGTCAAAAGTCGGCTGCTGGAGAGGCGTCAGAAAGCTTCTATATAAAGGAAAGAGTTAAGGTTATTTTAACGAAAATTTAGAAATATTCTGACAAAGGTTATGCGTATATGTGGTTTTGATATGTTATAAGCATCAACTTTATTGAGAATCACACCATACGTGAAGCCATTATTTTGGACACGCATTCAACAGAATAAAGATTTCGAAAACTTACGGTTTAAGATACCTAACTGTATAATCACCGTACTTAGGTCAAAGGATACGAAATTAAGTTCATTCTTTGTACACATGTAAAGTAACTCAACAAGTTCCAACCTTCAATCGTCACGGTATATCATTGACAGGAGTATAGCCTCTTAGCTGTACAAAAATAATATCTACGCTATAAAAGTTCTTTAGTGACCTTTGTATGTAATTTGACCTTGCATCTACATCGGTAGACGCATGTGTGGAGTCTCCTACTAACCGCTATACGTGACCCGCTAAAACCAACTTGTTTCATTCCTCGATATGGATAAGAAGATGGCGGATGTGAACCAGTTATTGAACCGGTTGGGAGTTATCTAGTAACAGAATGGTGCAACGTCGGGAAGCCATATAAGTTCTGGAAATTGAAACATGGTCAATGTTCACTGCATACTGATTTGATTTTCTGGAGTTAAACACCATTGTTCACAGTTATCACTGGCCACAGTCGTGGTCCGAAGGTTAGACATTGTCTACGTTAAACACTTCTCCGTTGTTTTGGTGTACATGATTTTACGGAGCTCTACACAAGGGGCGTTTCTAAAATCCTTATTTGGCACTCAAACCCATGTCAGTGGGTACTCAAAAGAATTGTCTCAGTGAGATAATTCTTTTGAGTACTCACATCCGTTGGGTTTGGTTGAGTTATCATATAGAGATAGTGTGGGAAAAAGTTTAGTCTCTGATGTAAGTAGCTAATTAAGTGTTCTAATTACATTAAAAACGACGAAAGTCGAAACTGGTGTATAAGAAAGGCAATTATGTACATGAAAGAGAGAGGGGGGGGGGGGAGAGAGAGAGAGAGAGAGAGAGAGAGAGGTAGAGAGAGAGGAGAGAGAGAGAAGGAGAGAGAGAGAGAGAGAGAGAGAGAGAGATAGCACGAGAGGAGAGAGAGAGAGAGAGATGCGAGAGTGAGAGAGAGAGAGAGAGAGAGAGAGAGAGAGAGCAAGAGAGGAAGAGAGAGAGAGTAGACAGAGAGAGAGAGACAGAGAAAGAGAGAGCGAGAGAGAAGACGCAGAGAGAGATAGAGGAGAGAGATCTTTGACCACATATCAATCGGGATTTCTCTTTGTCCTTACTAAGTATTAATTAATTTAAGGTAATTACTTTAAAAACATCCCTTTTAACACTTATATACATGTGTGAGATTTAACAAATTAACATAAAAAGGCAAAGCGGTTTATTAATTTAATGTCATGTACAATTTAATTAATCTAATTCATACTGTATCTAGTCTAAACAGTGAAATAGAGAACCATTTATACTAAATTGGTTACCTGCCTCATACGCTATATTATTTCAATCAGTTCTCAAACCGGGAACACCCCACAGAAAGGCGCTACAATGTAGACTGGTTCCCTTTCATCCTATATATTACGCAGTACTCACAGAAAACGCTATATATCTCGAACGTTATTAAGTCAAAGTGTATTAGCAAGCATATCCTATACTATGGTTATCTGCTCTTTTCCTTATCTGCTTCATTCGCTATATCTGTGAGATTTAATTGCTTGAACCGGGACGAAAAAAGGACGTTTGACTCGTTCGACATTTTGGTGAACAATATAAGAAAGTGTTGTTTTGCAGTATACTCGTGTTGTAAACTTGCTAACACCTATGCTTTCCATATTTGTATACCATTTAATGATTTGGCTTTAATATTCCACCGGAAACTCTCTCCAATAACAATTTAAATTAACACTGAATCAGGTTATGACCAAATATGGATTGCCATAATTTTCTCCAATTTACGGATTTAGCCCTTTCCCACAAATATACCCCTTACCGAGCCTCTGCCTCAGACGACTTTTAAAATCATTGTGGCCAAATGTGAAACTGTTCATAGTGAGTTTAATTTTCTCGATTAACGGTTTTAACTCTTTCGCACATAAGAGTATATACCCCTTACTGTGCCTCTGCAACAGACGACTTTTGAATTCATTGTGGCAAAAGATTAAATTGCTCACAATGAGATTAATGTTCTCCATTTCCGGTTTTAACCCTTTCCCACATACGAGTATATACCGTTTCTGAGCCTCTGCTACAAACGACTTTTGAAATTATTGTGGCAAAAGATTAAATTGCTCACAATGAGATTAATGTTCTCCATTTCCGGTTTTAACCCTTTCCCCCATACGAGTATATACCGTTTCTGAGCCTCTGCTACAAACGACTTTTGAAATTATTGTGGCAAAAGATTAAATTGCTCACAATGAGATTAATGTTCCCCATTTCCGGTTTTAACCATTTCCAACATACGAGAATATACCATTTCTGAGCCTCTACAGCAGACGACTTTTAAAATCGTTGTGGTAAAAGGTGAAATTACTCATAATGATCAATTGCTCCATTTGCCATAACTCTTTTCAATTATCTTTACTATCATTTATAGAGATTATCTATGTTTTGTACTTGATGATTTCAAAGTCTGTCAGGTTAAACATCATTGAAATCAATGTGGCAAAAGGAGAAATTGCTCATAACGAGCAATCATGATTTTCATTAATCACAATTTGAACACTTTTCAGTTATTATACTATCATTTTATTGATTTTTTATATTTTGTACTTGATCATTTCAAAGTCTTCAGCTGCAGATTTGTTTTATGTAGAAAGTGGTTAAACCCTTATCCACTATCATGACTTACCGATACAATAACAGATTTTCTTTGTATTTGCATAATTTGACAAAAAAATATCATAACAGGGCTTGTGTTCAATACAAATAATTGAATATCTTTGGTACAAATTGAAATTTATCATAACCTCTTGTCCATTCATCTTTAGTATTCGTCACTTTTCATGATCAGTTTAACTCTAAATCATCGCATTCACTTAAAACACAGACCCTGCCATGTTAAATATTCACATAATACTTAAATCTTCAAATACCGATATCTGCATTACTAACTACGGATTAAATTTGTCTAATGTTTGTGGATTTAAATGTATTTCTTTTTTTATTTCTTCATGTGCAACGAAATATTGCGGCTTCTTTTTGATGCTTTGCGTCAAACATTCGTCTTGTAGATTGTATGTATAATGTCAATGAAAGCACATGTATCCGCGGACTATTTGTCTATAAATACTATCACCACATTCGCTGTTTTATTTGCAAACAGTATTACTCGAACTCCAGCCAATAATGTGCTAAACCACGTTTTGTTTTTTCCAATGACGCAATCTTCTTCTTAGTATTATCTCAAGAGCTCTAGATAAGGCGCGTTTTGCATGTTCTAAAATCTTTATTTGATCCTCTAACCCTATGTTGTGGGTACTCAAAAGAATCGTCTCAGCCAGACGATTCTTTTGAGTACCCACAACATAGGGTTGGCTTTAATATTAAGAGAGATAGTGTGGGGGAAAAGAGCTGAATACCCCCCCCCCCCCCCCCCCCCTCCTTATCTGGAAGATATGGTAATACTCCTGTTTACGTCCTCACGTGAATTGTCCTCGTTTACCAGCTGATGAATAGTTTGCAGCGTAACATCACTATTAATACATTCGTTATAGGAATACATGAGAGTTTTGCTATCACGTTCTTAGTTAAAACCAATAAACACGTGGTTAAATATATTAAATGCGCCGCGTCAGGCGATTTCGGGGCGTTATTGAATCAGCGGTACGAAGACAACTCGGGTCAGTCTGTGCACACTCACAGACTAACCAGGGTCCTCACCGTTCGCCTCACGTTAAACGGACCTATATGCATATTCTGACGAAATGATAGAAGGGTATGACCCCAAATAGTTATACGCTAATGTAATTTTACAATGCCAGATCGATCGGAGTTGAGAAGATCGGCGATCAGAAGACGAATGCAGAAACAAGATGGATGGTCTGGAACGACAAAGGACGACGCGTTTATACTTTTTTTTACCAAAGCGAATTCAACCTCGAAACGTTTAAGTGTGCCAGCACGTTGTTCACATGTTACTTAAGACAAACGTGGACTGATGTTATTACCATGCCGTTTGCCAATTTTAGATATAAACAAGTGTTCATCACATTGCGCTTGTGGCCTTAGATTGCTATCATATAAGAGTAACTCAATCTGGTTAAAAGATACAGCCAAGCCTTTATGGTATTTAACCTGACGTGTCAACGATTCCATCTGTACAACTAGTATGGGAACTGGTTATTTGGCACTGTAGAACGTGTGTGAATTGTTATAGACGGTTATAACTTAAGGTATATTTTCTAATTTTAAAATGTTGATATTTATATTAAAATGTATATTGTAAACTTTGATTATTGATATGAAAATCTCTTAATTTCATTCCATGATTTAACGGACTTATAATTTATTATAGAATATTGTTGAAATCAAAAAAACTTTATTTAATTTACTCAACTATTTTTTCCCCTTGTCAAATATATTTAAATAATCTACTTGGCGTTTAGGACAATAATTGATAGCAGAATTGTGTTCATGGTTGTAGTAAGGTAGCTCATAATTTGCAATGGTTCGGACTAGAGTTTGAAATGATATAGTTGTTTAAATTGGACACATGTCAGTGGTGTATTCAAATTGTCCTAACACAATGATCAAACGCTAGGCGAATCAGCCAATTAATTTCAAGTTGACCCTCGTTCATGGCAGAATGCTCGCCTTGTTTCAAGGGAACACTATGCGCATGTCCGGGTAAATCTGAGCCCTGGCCGATTTTGGGATAAAACAGTCCTTGGTCCCTACCTTCTGTCAAGGTATAAATTGACCATGATAGGGTTGTTTCGTAGGTGAAACTATCTCAACTGAGATATAACGAGGGCTTGGTGTGAAACGGTTGTAACTCATAAGCTATTTTGAAAACCCTGGATTAGGGGCAATTTTGACCCTTTTGTAAACAATGCAAATTTAGGTGCCATTGCTCAGAACGAGCAATGGCACCTAAATTTCCATTGTTTACCAAGATAAATGATTTTATGCTTATAAAGACTTTATGGCGAGGTAAATAACCTTGGTAAAAAAATACCAATTTAAGTTACAACCGTTTCACGCCAAGCCCTCGATATATGTACATTTTGAACTTTATATAGCACTTTCTGAGCACCCGGTGTCTGTTCAGCGATAGTTGTCGTAATCCCAACAAATCGTCTGTTTGGTACCGTCTCTTTCGACCACCACTCTAGTTCTGAGCGCCCAGTGTAAAATAGCCTATCGCTGAACCGATGTCGAACGGCGATTGTAGCTTCAGGCTGTTCAGCCAATATATGACGTTATAGCTGATACTCCTATGGTGCAGTGATCTATCTGTACACGTTAACCGCTTCCATTTATATACTTTTTCTCAGTCTTGACACATCTTCGTTAGCATGTTTTACAAAACATCATTAATGCTCTCGCATGAACCGTCGCTATATTGGTGTCAGTGAAATAGTTGTTCCCAGACAGTATATGGTGCAGTGAGCAGCTATGTTACTCACACAAACCTAGCGACCGCTGTCAATAACTATGATGTGAACGCTCAAGGATCTCTGCACGAAACCCTACACTGGAAAAGGTTTCGAACATTGCCTCAGCTATTATTTTTGCTTCAATTTCGGGCCAATCGATCGCCTCTTGATATCTGGTGTCATAATCAACACATGTCAATATGTACCGAAAAGGGCTACACGATAAAACGGATTGTCTATAATGGGCGTTTCTCCCATTGGCACTTTTTAATCTCTGCCGTTTGGTATAGATTTCTGACAGATATCGCATGAAAGACAAAACTGTGTCACGTCGCTTGTGATGCCTGGCCAATGCAATCTGTCCGCTTTTCTATCTTGGGTTTTCTTGGAAGATAAATGTCATCCAACTCTAACACGTATGTGTTAGTTCTATAACTCTGTGTCTATTATGTTTTGGAACAACAATATGTGACATGGTAGTCTAGTGGTTAACACACTGGACTGTCAATCCAGATGCCTGGGGTTCAAATCCCGGACCGGGTTCTGGATTCTTCTGAGGTGCTTTAAGTGTCTCCCACTCAATTAGAGGTCTAGTACTGTTCTTTTCCAGTGCCTCGCGTGCATCGGTGCTTTACAATGAGCACGTTAAAGAACCAGGGGTCTTTTCGGAAAGAGCTACGGCATCGCACCCGGACTCCCTTGTATCTAACTCTGTCTCTTGAATTTATCTGCACCTGTCAGATGGTTGTACACGATAAAGTGTACACTACCATATGCGCATATAAAAGCTAGAAAGCGTATGCTCTACCAGAGCAATTGGTATATATAGTTGCATTACATTACATTACATTACAAAATGTTTAATCTATCTTTATAGTGGATGAGTCCCATTTGTGGCTAAAACACCCTTTACAGAACATAATGTCGAACTATATAGGCGTATGTATTTCCAACCTTGGTCTTAAACTCTGCGGTACTCTGTGCGCGTTGCCGATTAATTCTAAGGATATGGTCAAACATTTTCGAGGACCGCCTCGGGGGTTTAATGGTAGAGGGTCCACCTCGGGTGCGAGAGGTCTCGGTACGATCTCAGGGCCATGCCAAATACTTTAAAAATGGTTGTAATAGGTTTCTCTCCTTGGCGTTAAGGGTTTTTGTGTTAGCATTACGTCGGACTCACTGGTGTCAGGATAAACGGACCAGCAGTACTGTTAAATTACCCAGGAATCGCCGTGATGTAAATGAAAAATTGTTGAAAGCGGCGTTAAACACCACACAAACAAAAGAAACATAGCACATTTACGAAGGATCTGTTTCACTTAGTTTCGAGTGCAGCTGTCCGGGTTATTGTAAACAAGCGTTCGAGGTCAAATAGTTTTCACACTGAGACAACATTATTGGGGGGTTACTGATATCTACCAAGGACAATATTCGGGATGGGGATGATACCTTGGATTGATTGGTTGGTTGGTGTTTACCGCCGCTTTCAGCATTGTTTTTCAGTTACAGCACGGCATCTCCTGGTAAAGTTACCAGTACTACTTGTCCATTTATCCTGAAACAAGCTAGTCAGTTGTTATGCTAACCCCGCAACCCTGAGCGCCAAGCAGGGCAGCCATGGCTACCATTTTAAAGTCTTGTTCACAATGAGACAACACTATAGGTAGGAGTTACTTACCAAGGGCAATAGTAAGTATTGGGACGATACATTTGAAACAGGCCGATTGAAACTTGAAAAGTATGCGCATGTCAGCAAAAACATATATACTTTAATAGTATTCCATACTTATAAACACTTCCTTCTAAGATCGCAGCAACTGTCCTTATTATTGGACATGCAAGGATCGGGCTAGATTTGGGTATAGGTTAGATTACACCAAATACACGAAAAGGTCAAAAAGATTGTTGGATACAGTCAAACTGGTTTGAAAAATGATGAAACTGCTTGCCTAAAATGGCTGGTTATAATGCTTAAACATTTGATACAGTAAATTATAAATATGTGATGCTTTTCTTTTTTGTCTCGAAGACTTGTATATTGCCATAACGCCTAGGTTTGGGTTTTGCAGGACAATTGAATTGTTCTTTGAAAAATAATGCCTATCTGTTTTAGTTTTTCCTTTTTTCTCTCATTTGATATTATACTTTGTAAAGAAATACAAAAAAAGGCAAGGACAATGTTAAAGGGACTGAACACCATAATAGTCCAAAATCGTTATATTTTATACTTATTCTAATTAATCCAAAATACGTCCATATATATGTAACGGAATGTTGTAAAAGGTCGTACAAGTCTTGTTTTTCATTATTTCATAGGAAATAAGCAGTTAAAAAACCGTCCGCTCCGTGTTTTACCGTTTCAAAATACCGTGGAATGTCCTCTTGCTCATTTGAATTTGTGGATTCAATTCGGCATTCTCTAACACTATCGACTCATTACATTCATGTATGCGTGAGTGTAAGGAACAACAACTCTGCGAAGGAGATTGTCAATTCGGTTTTAGTGATCACGTGATAAATATACAGCGATATTTTTAGATTTACTGGGTTACTTAACCCAGTAGATTTTACAATGCAAAATAACGAAAACTCTCCGCAATATTAATAGTGTGCATATATTGTAGTACATATCTCAATGCCGTACATGCAAAAACATCAAGGTAATAGCAATTTTTAACAATTTTCTTTTTTTTTTCCGTTTTTTTCTCATATGGGATTCAGTCCCTTTAAAATACACCTAATATCATGTTTGTGTATAAATTAGTGTATACCTTCACCAAAATGCATTGAATATGTTGCAATAAGTTTAATTTCATTGTTAATATGTATCTGATGTACCGGAACTGTTTGATTTGATATTTTTTGTTATTTTGAATTTGTCCGATAGTGAAAATGGTGTATGTGGAAAACCTGTTTTGGCCCGCTTGTGTGAAACATGACGGGAACCATCTTTGCGGAGTGATCACGCCCCAAGTGTGACAATGGAGGATTAAAACGTGTTGATTTACTTACATTAATAAAACAAAAAAGAAATTTAATAAGCATATTTTGACCTATATGGGTCATAATGAGTCTGTTTGTGGGACACAGGCTTATCCAATAATAGAAACAGTACGTGTGGTGGATGATTACATTGATTACATAACACAGAAGTGAATTGAAAACGGGAATTTTATTTTTCAATGCCAGGTAGATACAATATTATATCAGTTTTAACATGTCTGGGCAGGACAGAAAAGCGCCAAAAACTCACATGCGCTTCTCTTGTATTAATTAATTCGGTTTTAGTGATCACGTGATAAATATACAGCGATATTTTTAGATTTACTGGGTTACTTAACCCAGTAGATTTTACAATGCAAAATAACGAAAACTCTCCGCAATATTAATAGTGTGCATATATTGTAGTACATATCTCAATGCCGTACATGCAAAAACATCAAGGTAATAGCAATTTTTAACAATTTTCTTTTTTTTTTCCGTTTTTTTCTCATATGGGATTCAGTCCCTTTAAAATACACCTAATATCATGTTTGTGTATAAATTAGTGTATACCTTCACCAAAATGCATTGAATATGTTGCAATAAGTTTAATTTCATTGTTAATATGTATCTGATGTACCGGAACTGTTTGATTTGATATTTTTTGTTATTTTGAATTTGTCCGATAGTGAAAATGGTGTATGTGGAAAACCTGTTTTGGCCCGCTTGTGTGAAACATGACGGGAACCATCTTTGCGGAGTGATCACGCCCCAAGTGTGACAATGGAGGATTAAAACGTGTTGATTTACTTACATTAATAAAACAAAAAAGAAATTTAATAAGCATATTTTGACCTATATGGGTCATAATGAGTCTGTTTGTGGGACACAGGCTTATCCAATAATAGAAACAGTACGTGTGGTGGATGATTACATTGATTACATAACACAGAAGTGAATTGAAAACGGGAATTTTATTTTTCAATGCCAGGTAGATACAATATTATATCAGTTTTAACATGTCTGGGCAGGACAGAAAAGCGCCAAAAACTCACATGCGCTTCTCTTGTATTAATTCGTTCACTATGTGCTGTTAATTGTTATCAATACTTTTCTTTCTTTGTAATGTCCAGTAAACACTTTCTCCTAGTCTAGTCTATGGTTTGAAGAATTATTTTCTTTCAAACCTTTTTTTTCCAACATCATTACCAGTTCAGTGTATGGCATTGGTGCAGAATTTATTTTAAATTTCTATTTGATCAGCATGAAACTTTGTCATACTATTTGTTTCTCATGTATTTTGGACCTTGTTCACAACTGTCCAATATGCTCATACTAGGTCCTTTTTCAAAGCATTATAATGGTTCATGGGGGCTAGTTGACCATGGTGCATTTTCCCCACAAATGCTACATAACCCTGTGCGGGCGGCGTCCAGTATGTTGTCAGCTCAATAACTTTAGAAGCCTTTGTCCAATCATCACCAAATTTGATCAGAATGTGTATTGGGATAATATCTCGGACAAGTTCGATAACTAGCCATATCGCTTTAGTCAATCAAGAGTTATTGCCCTTTAATAATAGAAATTACCCAACATTGGTCTTGTCAGCACAATAACTTTAGAAGCCTTTGTCCAATCATCACTTAATTTAGTCAGAATGTTTATTGGCATAATATCTCGGACAAGTTCGATAACTAGCCATATCGCTTTAGTCAATCAAGAGTTATCGCCCTTTGATTATGGAAATTACCTAAAATTGATCTTGTCAGCTCAATAACTTGAGAAGTCTTTGTCCAATCATCACCAAATTTGGTCAGAATGTGTATTGGGATAATATCTCGGACACGTTTGATAACTAGCCATATCGCTTTAGTCAATCAAGAGTTATTGCCCTTTAATTATAGAAATTGCCCAAAATTGGTCTTGTCAGCACAATAACTTTAGAAGCCTTTGTCCAATCATCACTAAATTTAGTCAGAATGTGTATTGGCATAATATCTTGGACAAGTTCGATAACTAGCCATATCACTTTAGTCAATCAAGAGTTATTGTCCTTTAATTATAGAAATTACCTAAAATAAGTCTTGTCAGCTCAATAACTTTAGAAGCCTTTATCCAATCATCTGTAAAACTGTACAGACAGTGTCCGCTCTCTAAGTTTGGCTGATGTACAACAAATTATCACTATACTTGGTCTCAAAATAACAGGACGGGCGTATTTTGTGACATTTGGCGCTCTTGTTTTTCATTCTTTCACCTTGTTCTGTAACTAGGTGTACATGTAAGGAATAGTGTATGTCTTTTAATGTGTTCGTTATGTTGCTGGATCCAATTGTCTCGTAAATGTGTATACGTGTGAGCTCTTGCACTCAGGTGAGCGATATAGGGCCAATAAGGTCCTCCTGTTTTCCAATTGCCAGTTTCATAATATTTACTAATTTCTGAATGATCTTTCAACTTCTTAACAATAAATACATAAACATAAGCTGCAATTGTTATTTCCGTTCACACTTTCCCGACTTCTCCAACCTTCCTGCAGCCATTAGCACTTTCAGTGCTTTGATTAAAGTCTTTGGTCTGTATGACCCGTGGTGGATCAAGCTAAATGTTAGAGACGTAACTTTCCACATGCAGTTAAACTATCCATGTTTCGTCTAACGTTCTAAAAGAGAAAAGTTATTGTTAACTAAATGTTGCTGTGTTGATGAAGTAAATTGGACGAAATGTAATAAACCATATCTTACTACACGAAAACGAAAACGAAAATGAAATCCGCGTGTGTCCACACCTTGCAATCGAAATGCAGTGGTAAAGTATCCGCTTGATACAGATTAGATATGTGTACAATGATTTTATATATACAACGAGAATCAGCGTATGAAATATTATTTCGCTACTTAATCAGCAATTGACCTCCAAGATCATTGCAAATATAAAGTCATACTTGTTTGATGGATTATCTTTTTCAAATTGTTTGTTATATGTTTCCTTGTAATCTTCGTTTACAGCTTCGTGTTTTCTTAATATTTCCTTAAAGTTGTTGTTAAGACGTTTATGTTGTGTTAGTTTGTCCATATAGTCGTCGTTTTAGTTTCCAATTTTACAAAAACTCGAAAGGTAAGTAACCGTTGCTTATTTAAATTGTATTCAAAATTAATTACCTCCCTTGACATATAAAATGTGAAACTATTTGGTTTTGGCTAGTGTACCATTTATGGCAAACCGTTTTACTATGTATGTGATTTAAAAATATCTCTCTAACCTAGAGAGATATCTCTAGAAAGATATCTATCTTATTTTGAAAGATATAGAGATATCTCTAAAACTTAGATTAATATACGTCTAACTTTGATTCATGTTTCATATTTGAGAAATATCTCGATACTTAGAGCGATATCTCTTTAACATTCTCATAACACGCGGTGGTGTCTAAGCCGAATCATTCCATCAAAAAAAAGTTTTCGACTCGCAACTCTTCGAGTGCTCTGTGTGTTACGAGTATCAACATACTGATACACCCACGATGTCAGACAAATGTCAAACGATCAAAACAAATCATAACCGAGATAATTTGGAGTGTTTTATTACACAAACTCAGTCAAAATACACAGGTCTTACTGGTATGGAAAAACATTCTGACCGTAATAGTTTGGAGTGTTATATTACAAACGCAGTCAAAATACACAGGTCTTACTGGTATGGAAAAACATTCTGACATTGATAGTTTGGAGTGTTATATTACAAACACAGTCAAAATGCACAGGTTTAACTGGTATGGAAAAACATTCCAAAAAGAAAAAAAGGAATCCACTTACAAATACATCACTTTCTCGTTACAGAATGAATCCCGCTCACAAGAATGAAGAAGGACTAGAAGACAACGCATCGGCCAAGACAGAAGAGGTGTAGTGCGTAATAATTATATCTCTTTCGCTTTTAAAGGGAATGAATCCCATATGAGAAAAAATCGAAAAAAAAAGAAAATTGTTAAAAATTGCTATTACCTTGATGTGTTTGCATGTAATGCATTGAGATTTGCTGACTGATGTACTACAATATATGCACACTATTAATATTGCGCAGATTTTTCGTTATTTTGCATTGTAAAAGCTACTGGGTTAGTAACCCAGTAAACATAAAAATATCGCTGTATATTTATCACGTGATCACTACAACCGAATTGACAATCTCCTTCGCAGAGTTGTCGTTCCTTACACTCACGCATACATGAATGTAATGAGTCGATAGTGTTAGAGAATGCCGAATTGAATCCACAAATTCAAATGAGCAAGAGGAAATTCCAAGGTATTTTTAAACAGGAAAACACGGAGCGGACGTTTTTTTAACTGCTTATTTCCTATGAAATAATGAAAAACAAGACTTGTACGACCTTCTACAACATTCCGTTACATATATATGGACGTATTTTGGATTAATTAGAATAAGTATAAAAGATAACGATTTTGGACCATTATGGTGTTCAGTCCCTTTAAGCTCACCTGATTACGAATTGTTCATGGTAAGTTTTTAGGATCGATGGTCGTCAGTGGCACAACGTGCGTCGTCCATCAACACTTCCTTAAAATAACACTTACTAAAATCAAAGCGCCAATGGCACTGTAGTGGCGATCGTATGGAAAATCCTGCAAAGTAACAAGCAGTATATCGGTGTAGGGCTTGCGATGACTCTGGTGCGGGTATATTTGAGAATGTATCAACCCTGCATCTTTTGACAGTAGAATAATGTTAGTTTGCCAGAATGTTGTCTTGGTGATTATTTAGTTACGTTCTGAAATTGGTCATGATGTGTTCAAAATTAGGCCATTCCAAAGTTATGAAAAATCTAGTTGGTATTCGATAGACTACCGTTTTAGCTCATTAGAATGACTATTTGTAATCTAAATTGTTTGGGTAATCACATGTTTATCACCAGGTCGTTAGGCCATATTAAGATAAAATATATTTTACACTTTAGAAATGACTAAAGAAAGGAGAGAAAACAGTATCCATTAGTTTGGTGTTTGTTTCAATTATGTCCGATATTAAACAGGTCTGTTCAATTTAGTCCCTTCACATTGCATGATTGAGGGTTGTCACAGTGTATTTATCATGCTTACCAACTCTCCAGATTCAATCGTGAGTCTCACGATTTGAAGGGCGTAACCCCAACCCCACGATCGTGAGGGAGAAACTCACGATTTTTGAAAATTTGAAAATTTAAAAAAAAAAAAAAAAAAAATTTTTTTTTTTAAATCATGAGGATAAAATTAATGTACTAAAAATTACTACAATCATTTTCTAACATCAACTTCTTAACATATTGTCACTGATTAAAGGCCCTTTCTTTCAACAAGTTCAAAACAATGTGTGTAGTTCAACTACATGATTACATGTACGTATTTTTCTTCTCCCTGTGTCTTTATTCCATTGGTACCCGGGTTTTTCATTCAAAATTATGTCTATATATCAAAATGTTGTTAATATTTTTATTTTCTTGGATGTAATATGAAAGTCTTTGAAATAACAGACAAATTGAATGATTTTCTAGTTAACAACAGTTAAAACATTTCTTAATATCAAAGCACAGATTTGAAAACATGCCAAAATAATACACTTAAATGCTAATATGCAGTTGAAAATAATCTGTTTAATAGAAAACATTCTCAAAATGAGTCTTTTTAATTATTTTCCTATATTAAATATTGAAAGTATTGTACATGTATCCCTGCATTATAAGTTATCTAAATTCCGTTCTATTGTGAATTTTGTTACTGTTAAATTCATGACGTTGAAAATCTCCCACTTCAAACCCCAAGCCCCCACTTTGAGATCATGAAACTCCCCCTTGAGGATGAGAAAAGGTTGGTAAGCATGATTTATATGTCTCTGAGGTTGTTAAACTGCTTCGAATAATGTGAGTGCAAAAACAAACACAAAACATGCTCCAAAAGCACAATTTCACTATTTGCCAAACTGTTTAATTTATGAAAATATAGGCATATATTATAATGCTAGATCTTCAAACTCAATTAGGCTACACTGTCAGCATTGATTGCTAATTGACTCTAGAACGTGCAGACGTGTATACATAACGTGTGTACACACTGCCATCGTGTGTCCTTTAAACCTTTGTAAACCAGTCTTATTATCTAGACGCTTTCATATATTTAAACAAGTACAAAATAAAGCGTTTATAATATTGAGATTTACAAGCTTTTCTGGTTTTTGGTCTCGCGAGCTATTTATAGAACCTTTTGGAATTTCCAGATTTGAGTATCACCAGAGTTGTCGTTATTTGCAAGGCAGAACGCGCAATGATATTTATTATCTGCCAAATCATGACGAAGATAATCAGAGTACAACCAACTCCTGCCGAATCAGGTTACAGGTCAAAAGGTTACGGTTGACTACAGTAAAAATAAAACGAGGCACAGGAGTATCATGATACTCTGCATAGCGTACCCAAGACGCCCGATGATATTTATTATCTGCCCAAACATGAAGAAAGATAATATGTAAATAGTTTAACTCTATTTAGATATTTTCTCGATAAATCTCAAATATTAGTACCAATCCGGTATCAAAGTAGCACTAACATTACATCCGGTCCTTCCGCCAATACAGAGCATGATTACATGTATGTGACTCGGGTGTCTCCGTTCTATCACGGAAGTAACCCAATTTCGATTATCTACCGAATCAGAATCATAAATAGGTGTGTTACCAGAGGCATGTTTTCAACAATTACTGCGTAATTAGGAAGTAATGTACACATGACATTTGCCTATTTTGAGTATTCAATAATAATTGTTAACTATTTTACAGTGCGCACCCTTTTTTGTTGTCGAATGCATTATATATTTTATAATCGTTTCGATCTCTATAGTCTGGTCAAATGTTTTCGCAATTCGGAACTTCTTGTACAACTTGTTACTTCCCCAGTCGCGGCACTGCGGTCATGGTGGAGTGCCCTTGGGCAAGGCACATTTTCTAGCCTAGTACTGGTTTGTTTACCCAGGGATCATGAATAATTAAATTTAATTGCGCGCTAGATGACCTTAGCTGTCGATGCGCCATAAAACAATATACATTCATTCATTACAACTTGTTACTAACCCACAATAGAAAATAGTTTTAAATTAAAAGTACACTAACGAGGCATGTTTACGAAATTGATTTATAATTGTCAGTTAAACAGCTGTAGTAAACATTTCAGTAACTTCGGTTATCGTCTAGCCTGGTTTCTGGATATGCGATTCGTAAACATGTCTTGTTTCTAGTGTACTATCAGTGCTTGACTCTTTTATTTTGGAGGTAGTATTTAGCTTGTTGGGGTTTTGATGACACAATGTACAGTTACCGGTCTGCATCGAACAATCTTGAGTTTCTCGTATTCCTAGAATAGACTATCCTTTTTTTCGATAGAGATGACAGAAAATCTAAATTTATTTACATCTGTTAATCTTTTTCATTGAAAGAACAACCTTATCGTTATGCTGATTTCGTAACACACCCTTGTTTATGTACGCATGCCGTATACGATTTACAATTGATGATGACTAAGAGGTGTTCATCGAATATTCTATGGTTTCCCGTATTCCTATAATAGACTATACTTTTGTTCGGTCGAGACCACAGCAAATCTTTAGTTTTATCTCTGTGAATCTTTCATTGAAAAATAGCTGATCGTTTAGCCGCCCCTCCCCTTGTTCATTTACGCATGGCGCATGCGATAAACACGTGATAGACAGGTGAACGAGATGATTACTGTCGTTCTATTGTAAACAAACCTTATAAGACTGGCAGCTCTGTAACAGTTTGCCGTGATTGTTATATACGTAGCATCTATTACAGAAAAATATATAGAATATTGAAAAATATGCTTGTCTTTATCTACACATTTTACAAAAGCCTAAACTCCTTGGTGGTATAGTCGTAGAGCGTCCGCCTCTGGTGCAGGAGGTCGCGGATTGATCCCCGGCCGGGCTATAGCAAAGACTTTAAAAAGAGGTCATAATGGATTTCCCGCCTTAGCACTCAGGGTTGTTGGGTTAGAATTACGACTGACTCGCTTGTTTCGGTATACATATGGACCTTATTCCTAATAAATTACCCCGAAAACGCCGTGATAAATGAACAATTGTTGAAAGCGTCGTAAAACAGCATTAAAAAACCCAACAGAAGCCAACTAGTAATTTTCCCCAAGAACGGGCTGACTAAGTTTCTTCAAATTGTATTGTTGTTTAATAAACTGTAGCGCTATAAATAATACAATTAGTATGCTTTTAATTGGGTATTTTTGAAGAGGGTGCAGAGCTGTTTGAGGTGGATGCTCATCAAAGTCAATTTACCCTTTCCCAGATACCACACATCTGCAACGGGCGACTTTTAACACCTCTAGACGAAAATGTGGAAAATCTCTATTCGTGTTAATGAAAGTATAATCATTATTGAAAAGAGTTGACAACCTTATGGCAAATGCAGAAATTGCGCATTATGAGCACTTTGCTCCATTGTAACAATGTTTACAAAAGTCGTCTGCTGCATAGATGTAATAAAGCGTATATATATGGGAAATGATCCATGTTTACGAATTCTGACTTTATTTACAGTCATTTTGCTTCAGTTAAAAATATCACGTGTTTCTTATACACGAGTTAATATGACCTTGTATGAAAATAGGTTACCCACACAACAAATCGGGGGGCAGATGACTTGTAAAACATTTTGGCATTAAACGTTCAAAAATAGCCATACCTCATAGTTTAATTTCGAAATAGCGTTGAAAAAAATGTGATAAAAGAAGAAATTGCTATTTATAAACCATTTGTCATTTTTGCCATACTGTTACAATTTCGTCTGCTGCAGAGGCCGTCGTATTAGGGAAATGGTTAACGGAAAAAAGTGTATCCATACATATCGAGGGCTTAGCGTGAAACGGTTGCAACTAAACTAAACAGTAGGTAACTAAACACCTAGTTTAGGGGCAATTTTGATTTAACGCTTATAAAGACTTTATGGCGAGGTGATTAACCTCCCTCGATATTCATTCATTAGTTGTAAGTAAGGCCAACCTCTTGAGTAGACTAAACAGGTATGCAATGCAGCGTTACTGCCAATTCTTTCAAAACCGCTGAAGGTCGGTTTGCGCATGTCGTGACTTAAATATATAATATATTTCAAGGGAGAGATACTTACAAAACATCATTTGAAATCCACAGTGTATTATTGCTAGTAATGTGTCCATACCTGCAACTATTGAATAAACAAGGCCTTGTCTATATGTCGATACTTTTCCTATAGTTCAGAATATGTGGTTTTCTTTTGTCTTTTAAAGGAAAAATGTGGGTTAAGGGAACACAGACAGTTCAATTAATGTGTAAAACATTTTCATGAGAAAAGAAGCTAAGGGCTTAAACTAAGGATGTTTAAGCGGTGTTCCCAGGATTTGTTTACAGTTGTAGATAATTCATCGCCTGCTCATTCATGCTAAAGGATCCAAACGTACGCTGCTTCTTGGGTTTCTTAAAACCTTTTATTATCATTGAGTGAACAGTGAAGAGCATGATCAAGCTGTTTCTGCGCACAGCTTGATCCGGATCCACACTCATTTCAACTTCCATAATGTTGGTTTACGGAAAGTATCGCTCGTATAAATAAACTAGGTCGCGAAATAATTGAGTCTTTAAACTAATTTCGTTATAACCGGACGCAGGGGCTGAAATTTAAAAAAAAAAGTGCAGTTAAGTTAAAGATAAGTCGCATTTTTGGAACAGAGTAGATGTCTGCTGGGAAAAAAAAGGAGACATAGCTAGTAAGTTAAATGCCAGTAGCACACGTGTTCATTAACAACTCGCTTCGAGAGCTGGAGGTCGTGGGTTCGATCCCAGGTCGGGTCTGACCAAATACTTTGAAAATGGTAGGTTGCCGTCCATGGCGCTCAGGGTTGCGGGGTAACTGACCGACTGTTGTCAGCACAAATGGACCAGTATTACTGGTAACTCACCCAGGAAACGCCGTGATATAAGTGGTAACCTACCCAGGAAACGCCGTGATATAAGTGGAAACCTACCCAGGAAACGCCGTGATATAAGTAGTAACCTACCCAGGAACCACACGCCGTGATATAACTGAACAATTGTTGAAATCGGCGTAAAAAAACCCAAAACAACCAATCCTTTACAATTCAATCAAATTGTACACGAACGAGTTTTTCCGCAGACACGATATATATACCGAACTAGAACAACACGTGTTCTGTCCCTTTACTTGTGATTATGAATGTAAGCGGCCACTGAATTATGATCTTGATCTCGCTGGAAAACATTTAGATGATTCAGAGTTTCAATCTTCTTATGTTTATGCGGATCAACTTTGATTGATTGAATTATTTAAAAGAACATCGTTCGATATAAACATGTTTATGTGTATGAATGTATATATTCATGAATACGGATATGTCAACACGTCTAGTACTCATGTCACATTAACCCTTTAAGCGCCGAATTGTTTAAAGTAGATTCTTCCATGTTCAAACTCGGACGACTCTATTTTCATGGTATAGGATTCTTGGAATATTCTTATAACTCACAGCCAAACAATGCATATTTCAGGTGAGACAGCTCGTTACGAGCTGACTCACCTGAATCTGCATTGTTTGCAAAAAAGCTCAACATTGCCTTTGGCGCTGAAAGAGTTAAGGCTGTCCCACAAGTCCGCAGCAGACGATTTTGAAAACATCATGAATGCAAAACGAAAACACTTTGGATATGAGGGTAGTATTAATGAAAACAGTTGAAAATATTGTGACAAATGGAGTAATTGGTCATTGTGAGCAATTTCTTCTCTTGTCACACTGTTTTCACAAGCAGTCTTCTTCAGAAATGTCGAAATGCGTCTCTATAAATGGGAAGGGATAAAATAAAACAGCAACATAAAACGTGAAACGTTTTGAGTATGAGTTTCAGTAAACAGTCAGCCTGGCCTGCGATAAAAGGGAGCTTTACTGAAATTCGGACAATGTCGATTTGGACTAACCGTTTTAAATTTACAAACAATCCACGTCTTGGGGCTAAGGGTAACTATTTTTGACCGTAATCCGTAATTGCATCATTTAAAGTTTAAAATTGGCGTAAATCAAGTGGGGACACGCTGATGTAGCCATTTTATCTCATGGCGGCACATAACTAGTTCGTTAACTATCGGTAAACATGTGCTTCGTGTGCCCCTATGTACGTCATCGGGGAAACTCTCGTCAACATATCGACCGAGTTAAGGATCAATACCTTTATATAACTCGGGCAGGCCTATCCTTTACATTCGACTCGCACAGCGCAGTATAAATGACCTTGGATGTACCGAAACTGCGTAGTTTTGATGATTACTTATCCAAGGTTACACCCTGTGACGTAGGCAAAGTAGGCGGAGCTTATAAACACTGAAGGTTAATATACTCTCATTACCACAACACAAGAAAGGACTGTGGATTCTAACCGGTATTTCATTCTAAGACATATATTTTTAATCGTTAAATAGATATATCTGCGAAATGTGTACACACTTAAACTCTTTCATTCATGACTTTATTAAATTTTGAAGATTCAACCAAATATCGATCAACAATTGACTAAAACATTTTGCTTCGAGATTATTGTATTCATATAACTTGACGTGAGGTCACGCGTACTAACAAACCACTCAGTCGGTATCTGTAACGTGGGATTTGATTGGTCGATAGAGTACGTCCTTAAAGGTCACTTACACTGGGCTTAGACAAAGTTCATTTACATCATTGCTTTCCTGTGACATGGGAGCACCTATATATATTGTGAAAACGTGAATAACTTTTTATTTACATATAAACGGAGTTTGATATTTGATGGTTAAACAAAGTTGATAAACTGACAGCTCTACCAACTGACGTTTCTTGAATACTAGAACAAAAGGGATATTTCTAATTCTTAATTGGTATGGACTTTTCTTTCTGTAATATAATATGGTGCTAAAAACTGGAAAGTTCAATACATGTGACCGTTCATGTAGTTTACTTGTTTTATTTACTGGGATTAATGAGTGTTATCTAAATAGGTTTACTTTAATATCGAACCTTATCGATTCTGGTATGTCTATTAACTGTGTATGTATCTCGGATGTTTTTTAACATTAACTAGGTACAGTATAACAAAACAAAAATCGCTTTTTTTTCATTTGCCTAAAAGATTTTATTTTATAAAAAATGTTATCTTTTTTTTTTCACTTTTTACTAGATTACAAAACATTTTCATTAATAAAAAGGTAATCTAACGACCAAAAATGTTTTCAAGGAAATAACGCTATTTATCCATCCTTATTTTCATGTTGAAGAAATGAAAGAGTCTACGGTTTTAACAATGATTGATTTACTTATAGAATTGTCATGTAAGGTTTCCTATAATAGTGCCGGGTTTGTAACATTTATAAATTAATTAATAAATATACGAAATTAAGATTATAAATGCCTTTTTTAGATTTTTTTTTAATTCTTATTAAATATGTGGTGCATTGCAAAATTGTTTTTAATGAAATGTATGTGTTTAAAATCTATACAATGAAAATCACGAATTATATATTTCATTTATTTTAAACGATCATTCAATCAATAAATAATATAATTATTTAGGACAAATTCGATTAAAATAGTTTCATGCATGAATCTAGATCAATGGGTAGGGGGGTAAACTTCTATCGTCAAATATACCATATTACAAAACCAAGCCCTCGAAAGAATCGTCTCACTGAGACCAGAGGTCTAGATAAGAAGAGTATTTCATCCCCAAATCCTTATTTCACATTAATCCGAGACTTATCTGACCTTAGAAGCGTTCTTTTTTTTTTTTTTTTTTTTTTTTTTTGAGGCTTAGGCTAGAAGTCTCGGATTAAATCCACCTGAGACGATCCTTTTGAGTACCCACAACATAGGTTTTAGTGGAGTCATAAGAAAGATGTGGGTGGGAAAAAGACCAGTTCACTCCTCCTTTTCTAGTCCTCTGCTGAGAGAATTCCACGGGAGTGTCCAAACCAAGGGCTTCGGGTCCTTTCCCTCATACGACAATTCTGCAGCAGACAACTTTGAACGTAATTTGTCAAAAAATAGAAAATCTCCATAATTAAATGGATATCCTATGACTAAAAGTGGAAAACATTGTGGCTAAAGGAGAAATTGCACGTTTTGTGAAATTTCTTCTTTTGTCACTATGTTTCCAAATAGCCGTCTGCTGCAGAGGCGTCAGAAAGCGTCTATATCAGGGAAATGGTTTAGGATATAAGTCTTAATAAGAACAGAATATACGCCAGAAAGCGTCTATATCAGGGAAAGGGTTTAGGATATAAGTCTTAAAATAAGAACAGAATATACGCCATCTAGAGCTTCGGTAGTTGTTGTTTATTTAATATAGTAATTATTATTATAAGCGTGCATACCCTTTCCCACATACATCAACTCTGCTGCAAACGACTATGGTTACATAATGGCAAAATAAAAGAAATTCTCTTTTGATAAAAAAATTAAAGCATTGAATCGATTTGAAAAATATTGTGGGAAAAGGGGAAAATTGCTCATAATACCCATACTATTTTAAAAAAGTCGTCTGATGTACAAACGTCTGAAATCGTCTGTATGCGGAAAATAGTTTAAAGTGTCTGTTCCTTGTACGTGAACAGTGCAGACGCAGATCAGACTTACCGGACTACGTGCCTGTATTGATTGATCCGGATCTATGATATCGGTCACAAATCGTGTAATACGGTGGATTTGCATGTAGCGCCATTCGTTGACAGACGATCACGCGTGAATCACTAAGTAAATATTATACTGTACTTTTTCCAGGTCAGAAACCAGGATAAATTAACAATGGACAACAATGAACAGAAACTATCTGGTGTTACATATTGTTCTGTTGTTTGTTTACAAAGCTTATATAAACAGTCAGTCTTGCAATTTACGAAAATGTAATACACGTTTATTTCTGTATTTGGAATCGATTTAAATAATCTTCAGCAAGTTATAAGATATACTCCGTTCTACCAAGCCTAAGATAAATGTTGAAGGGACAAAGCGGGCACGCAATTTATGCAAGGATACGTTCTCATAACTTAATCACTAGGTCATACTCTCAAGCGAGCTATAAATAGCACATTGGAACGCCGAAGGTCAACGTCTGGTACTACTAACCTAAATTCGCGATTTCGTCTGCTGTTAAGAACGCGGGATAGAGAATTATGTTCGCCGTCTGCAGAAAGGAAAAGGCTTTTTGAATAAGAAATAATCGATGGCTGGTGAAAAAAAAAACGAGGGCTTGCAACACATTGGATATCCGATGTTGTATATGTACTCTTGCCTCGCTGCTCGTTCAACGACTTTTTAGTACTTGTTTCGGTTTTGTCAACTTTGTTTTTAAAAGGCGTCCCGTATTGATAATTTTAAATTTATGAAACCCTATGTAGATGGAGCGTTGGTTGGCAACAGAAGGAAGTTGCTAGCATAATCGGAAGGCAATTGTAGTTTAATTTCGGTTTCGTTAAATTCGCTTTTAACATGAGAGCAACGGACTGGATACAGATACAGAGGAGTAAACTGGTCTTTTCCCATCTATATCCTCTCATGACGACACTAAACTTTATGTTGTGGGTACTTACAAGAATTGTCTCACTGAGACGATTTTTTTGAGTACCCACAACCTAGGCTTTGAGGGTCAAATAAGGATTTGGGAATGTAGAGATTTGTGAGAGGTTTATAATTTAACAGTATATTTACTTGAAACTGAAGTTTATATTCATAGAAGGAAGTTGCTAGCATAATCGGAAAACAATTGTAGTTTCGTTTCGGTTTTGTTAAATTCGCTTTTTAACATGAGAGCAAAGGACTGGGGATAAAGTGGAGTGAACTGGTCTTTTTCCATCTATATCCTCTTATGACTACACTAAACTATATGTTGTGGGTACTCAAATAAATTGTCTCACTGAGACGATTCTTTTGACTACTCACAACATAGGCTTTGAGGGTCAAATAAGGATTTGGGAATGTGAAATATTCTTCTTATCTAGAGATTTGTGAGAGGTTTATAATTTGATAGTATATTACTTGAAACTGAAGTCTAAATATATAATTTAAATTACGGGACTTTGTTATAATTTGGTTGTAATTTGGGTCTGTTTAAATGGGTTTTTTGGCGGCGTTCCAATTTACATAGGACAGGATAAGTTAGCATGTATTTAACGTTTTTTCCCATTCGTAAGCAGATACCACTTGTGTTCTGAAATTAATTTTAAACTATAAGTGATATATATTACAATCTTTTATTCAGTTTTAAAGTTATATTATGGTAAAGAAGATTATGTCACGAACCAATTATTAGAAGTTCCAGAGGAGTAAACTGGTCTGTTCCCTGTGATATCTCTTTTATTTTCCAACAGAACCTTTTGTTGTGGGTACTCAAGAAAATCGTCTCGACGATTATTTTGAGTACCCACAACGTAGGCTTTAAGGTTCAAATAAGGATTCATATGATTGAATTTAGCAGAATTGTTCCTTAAGCGATATAATTGATTAGTTTGAAATAAACAAAATCACATGGCCGACTTGGAACATTTCCTTTTACTTCCAACTGGTAATTGTAGTTATACCCCCTTCGAATAAGAGGGGTATATAGGAGTCACTGTGTCGGGCTGTATGTCTGTCTGTCTGTCGGTCAGTCGGAAGCCATATTTTGTCCGGCCTATTTCTTACAAACCACTAGGTGGAATTAAATAAAAATTTACACGAGGCTTCTATACCAAGAGGAGATGTGCATATCCTAAAGGTCTTACAATTGCATGTTATTTTACAGAGTTATGGCCCTTTTACTTATTAAGCTATGCTGTAGGTCAATGTGCTGTTTTGGGGGTATTTATCATCTTCAGTGATAGTTCTAGTTTAAATGGAACTTCACTGATAAGTAAAGACAAAAAGCATTTTGGTGAGAAACTACAAATTATTTTACCTCTGCTTTACGTTCGACTCTTTAGCTTCCTTGCATTATATATATAATGATTGTGTCTGATTACAGCATTATTCTATTTTTAGGAACAAGATACTCGGGAGAAAGAGAAGTCCATTAACAATTGCATCAGTGAGACCAGTGGCCCATATTCATGGTCGGTGTTATTAAAAGATTTAGACAATTTACTGTCGTCCGGTAAATCAAACAATATGCCGACACACAACCTGCATTCCAGAATGAATAACTTCTTTCAAAGAAGGGAGGAGGAAAGGATCAACCGGGAACATTGTGGATCCAATTCAAGGTCAAATACCAATACGCTTCAGAGCGTATTACGTGGTGAAATTCCAAACGAATATTTACATCTGACGTCATTTCCGAATGAACAAAGACATAGTTACGTGACGTCACACTCCATTTCTGACAGTGATCAACACATAATTCAAAGAAGACATCATCAATCGCGCGGTACAATGGACACAGTGTTTAATAGTCCAGTACAAAGATACATTGAAGTGGATTTTCCTGATGTCTCAAATTCTCCCGGTGGTACCACGCACCGCATGTCTCCATACGGACGTCCGCCGTCGCACGGGGTACCACCCGTATTTAGAAACTATCAAGAGGATATATGTCCATCTGAGCAATATTGCGACCGGCGATCGCCGTCCTATCATAACAGTAGGTCGTCCCCATACTATGATCCAGGATCTCCATACAGTAGACAAGGGAACTCTCCCCACGGCGTGCAGGGCCATCATGCCTCCCCTGTGCGGCCATACTCACCGTACATATCTTCCTCACACTCGCCATTACTTGCCCCGAACTCACCCGTGTCCGCCCACCATTCACCGTATCACAGCTCGGACGAACTGTTCATTAATAGCAACGACGAGCAGCCGATCGATCTATCTTTCAAAGCTGAAAAATCTCCTGCATCTACACCGGAACTAGTCCTTTCAAACGTAGTCGAAACTTCTGAAAGCCAATCCACTGGATCTATGTTACGGAACTTACTCATTTCAGGGAAACAGAACGCGTCCAGGGTCTTTGATAGAGATTCGCCATGCTCGGACGTCAGCAAACCGGACGTTCCGGTGACTGGTTCCACACCTGTTACTCTTGCCAAAAAAATGATTCACCCAATTACGTCACGCGTATCAGACTGGTTAGTTAAAATCGTGCAGTTCTCAAAATCTATTCCAGAATTCTCACACATGTCCTCAAATGACAAATTGACTCTGTTGGCTAACTCGTGGGCCAGGATATTGCTTTTATTCATGTCGGAGAATGAATTCGAATTCGCTGTGACCCCGATACACACGCCCGAGGGCCAAAGTGCCGAGGGCTTTAACATGGACGAGTGCCCAACGATGAAGTCCATAGAAACAATACAGAGTTTTATCAGGAAATGCAAGAACATGAATCTTGATCAAAAGGAATACGCATTACTAAGGATGTCGGTCTTGTTCAATACTGGTAAGTTTCCTTTTTTCGATATATAACAATTGACTAAAACACCATATATTTATAAAACTGTTAAACAACATCACATGTAGGATCGCCGCATCGACAAGCATATACACCTTCATTCAGATATGTAACGGTTCATAAATACCCTTCTAAATAATAGCCTTCGCTAAACTTGGGACCGACCTGGACTGTTGACTTACTAACGGCTCAACATTCTATATATAACCAGAGGGTTAGATAAGGAGGAAATGTAAAGCTCTTTTCTCCACAATATATCTTATTACGTAACCAAACCCTATGATGTGGGAACTCGAAAGAATCGGCTGATTGAGACGATTCATTTGAGTACCCACAACCTAGAGCTAGAGGGTCAAATTCTAATTTTAGAACATGCAAAACTACCCTTATCTAGAGCTCTGTACATTAACCCTTTCCGTCATACGACAATTCTGCAGCAGACGACTTTGAACTTATTTTGTGAAAACATAGAAAATCTCCATAGTTGAATGGATATAAACCTATGACAAAAAGTGGAAAACATTGTGGCAAAAGGAGAAATTGCACGTTTTGTGCAATTTCTTCTTTTGTCACTATGTTTTCAAAAAGCCATCTGCTGCAGAGGCGTCAGAAAGCGTCTATATGAGGGAAAGGGTTAACACAATCGGTAGGCCACTATACACTTGACTGGGGTCACTATGTCTCGGTAACGTCTTACATCACCAGGTTATTTGCTCCAGGCAGAAAATCAAAACTTCTTTCGATAACTAATGCGGCGTGTTTTACATTTAAGTAACCTTTATTTTGCCGACCAATCCAATACAAATAGTCAGGTCCTCAAAATGAGCATGCCAGAGAAACGATTAACATAATGTGTAATATAGTATGTGTCGATACTAGTACGATAATTTACGATCACGGAATTGGTATATATAGACAGGAATCAATTAACCTATATTATTGGTGTATTAGAAAGTACTCTTTACATCATATATCTTTCTTTATATAGGTTAATTAGTATATATATATACTTCAGACATGTTGTTGAGGGAATCACATTCTGTGTTAATCTTAAATTATCATTTTCATGACAGATATCGCATTTAGCTTTTACAAAACCACCGCTCAAATCTGTATTCGCCCGTTTCGCGCAAATATACGCCCGAGTACGTGAACTGTGCATTACAGAGGCGAAGGGGGCTTTGACCTAAACTGACCATCGCATACTCTATTTGACCATACGGTGGTCAGCCAACGCAAGTTCCGTGTCAAGAGAAAATAAGTCGATATGTGAAATATAACTTCTGCCCTAAAAGAACAGAGGTCTGTGTCGGGGAAGAGAATACGCCATATTTTAGCAAAAGTTGGCTGGAAGATCTATGCCAAGCTATCGGTCGAAATTTCGTATTATCATTGTTAGTTCCTTTCCCTCATGAATATGACGCGAGACATGCTTAGGCAGATATAGTGAATAGTTCCTGAATGTTTTCGCAAATGAGTGCCATTTTAAAGCCTACAGTTAATTCATGTACTTGATGGTGGTACACTTTTAAAGTTTAGCTCGCATTTAAAGACTCTTTGAAATTTTTGGGTTGTTTACATGGAAAAAATGTGAATGCAGAATTAAAAAAAAATCGGTCAAAATTCAACATGAAGCCGTTTTACTCACGGCCTTGCTCATTATATGAGTCCGTAATTAACTTTTGATGTTCTATTCGGATATCCACCCTTTTGTCCTTGCATGAGTGACCTAGAAGTGACCTCCGGTCAAGGTTGGGTCATTCTTGACCAGCAAGAATTAAGTAAAATAAGTGTTAACCCTTCTCCTGATATAGACGCTTTCTGACGCCTCTGCAGCAGACGGATTTTTGAAAACATAGCGACAAAAGAAAAAATTGCACAAAACGTGCCATTTCTGCTTTTGCCACAATGTTTTGCACTTTTTATCGTAGGTTATCCATTCACTTATGGAGATTTTCTATTTTTTGACAAAATACGTTCAAAGTCGTCTGCTGCAGAATTGTCGTATGAGGGAAAGGGTTAAAAGTCGTCGGAAATATTTGTTCGAAAAAATAAAACTAGGTTATCCTATTCATAAAACAGTCAGGTCTTGACTCGCTTCGGAACAGAAAATATGATTATTTTATATATCTCTGTTATAACTTATACGTAGAAGATACAATCTTTCTTTCATTGGATACTTTCAATGTCAAGGAGTTTTGTTTTAATATAGCTAAATATGCAGAGGTTCAGATAAGGAGAAGGTTTACAATCCCCTTCCCAGACAAAAATATATTTTTATTATCTAACAAACCCGATGAGATAAGTACTCAAATATATCGTCTCATTAAGGGGATCATAATGGGTACACTTAACATAAGGTTAAAGGTTAATTCTAAGATTAGTATAATTATTGTGAGTTTGAGTCATTTAATAAACGCGATTTCTCATTTTTGTTAGCAAACTACGTCCGCTGTGAAGTAGTCAAATTCGATCGTACCATGGAATAAAGTGTTATTAGCAACAACTCTTTGACCCAGAATGACCGGGTCCTGACCGTAGTGTGACCGCACGGTGCACTCCGGACAATATCATTGACGTAATTGGTAGCCATGCATGAAGTTTAACCTCCCGTGAGTCGGGTTGCGAGACTACCGGATGGTAACAATATTGAACAATGTAGTTTGATTGTTTGGTGTTTAAAGCCGCCATCAACAATGTTTCGGTTATATCGCGGCGTTTCCTGGGTAAGTTACCAGTACTACTGGTCCATTTATCCTGACACCAGTCAGTCAGTCAGTCAGTCAGAAGTACTGCTAATCCCGCAAGAAGGGCAGCCATTGCTACCAGTTTAAAAGTCTTTGGTTTGACCCGGCCGGGGATCGAACCCACGACCTCCTGCACCCGAGGCGAACGCTCTTCCAATACACAAACGAGGCGGTGTCTTAATGTAGCGATCTTTTAATAGAAAATGTGGAAAGAGGGTTTAAGCAATGTCAATTTCCCCCCTAATCGTGAGACGATTATGTTGAGTACCCAACATAAGTTTTAAGTGCGATATTGTCGGATAAAAACCCTATGTACTCCCCCTTATCTAGTTGTCTACCCAGACTAATGTGCGTTTGGTCCTGCAATCTATTTTCTTTCAAATAAGTGGGAGTTCATTAGTGGCATGATACAAGGTGATTGTCCATTGTATGAGGAGCGTAGATGAATCATTTGTTAGCACGCGTCCGTGGAAAAGGTACAATTATGCCTTCGAGAACTGTGTAGATTCAGAGCCATCTGTGCATCAGCAGATCGATCAAGATCCATACGGTTCACATGACACGTGCACGAGCTAGTTCGACGCTCCTATCAACATGCGTACTAAGATTATGTTAACCCTTTCCCTCATACGGCAATTCTGCAGCAGACGACTTTGAACGTATTTTGTCAATAAATGGAAAATCTCCATAATTGAATGGATACCCTATGACAAAAAGTGGAAAACATTGTGGCAAAAGGAGAAATTGCACGTTTTGTGCAATTTCTCCTTTTGTCACTATGTTTTCAAAAAGCCGTCTGCTGCAGAGGGAAAGGGTTAATTAAGAGAGAACAGATTGAACAGGCTGATCTGATCATACACTACACTGTTCAGAAATGCCAACTTGTACCTTTTCGTACGGACTTGTTTATACACGTTCGGATACGTCCGGTTTTGACGAATCCGACATACGACACTACGATGACTATTGTTGTCCACTTAAGTGTATTTCGTCAAGATAGACTCATATTATGTAGCAGTTTTAAAGTACGTATGTACAGAACACTTCTAAGTGCACATACGTTAAACTGTGTTTACAGGTTAGGCTGTTATCGCTTGGTGGTTAAAGTATCTGTATTTATCATTAACAGTCCGAGGTCAAGATAAGAAGGGGGGGAATTCAGCTCTTTTCCCCACAATTTCTCTCTTATTTTTTAAAGCAAACCCTCTGTTGTGTGAACTTAAAAGAATCGTCTCACTGAGACGATTCTTTTGAGTACCCACAACATAGGGTTAGAGGATCAAATAAGGATTTTAGAACATGCAAAACGTCCAATATCTAGAGCTCTGATTTTATAACGCCGATTATCTAGTTCATTATCTGTGCTTCACCGCTTTCTGAAAATATCGGTCAGCTAAACATCTTTCGATAGAAAAATTGTTACATCAGATCGGATCAGATGTCTCAAAGTAAAACTAATGTTAAATATATTTTACCTTTTAAAAAAGCACTTTCCTATAAATAGCCTTTTTATTGTATATTTCAGGTCACGTTGGACTCGACAACCCGGAAATAATCGAAAAGCTGAACGCTGCCGTGCAACAGTTGCTACAGCAACACGTGACTACAACGAGGCCTGACGATGCGATGCACTATTCTAGAATACTCATGTGTTTACCCACGTTGTACGGGATTAACTGTAAAATGATCGAAAATCTCTTCTGTCACGGAATTCATCCAAACATTGATATTGATGTGCTGTTGCTCGAGATGCTGAAGAATTTATAGTTATCGAATTGTTGTTTTATGTTGAAATGTGGACATGTCTGGAGACTGGAACTGTTTCTTCTTCTTTTTTATCAAAAACCAATGTGTTTTTACTGTTATGAAAAATGCCCCTTATCTAGATCTATGATAATATTTATTGTTTACCCTTCCCCTCATATAGACGCTCTCTGACGCCTCTGCAGCAGACGGCTTTTTGAAAACAAAGTGACAAAAGAAGAAATTGCTCAAAATGAGCAATTTCTCCTTTTGCCACAATGTTTTCCACTTTTAGTCATCCATTCAATTAAAGAGATTTTCCATTTTTTGACAAAATAAGTTCAAAGTCGTCTGCTGCAGAATTGTCGTATGAGGGAAAGGGTTAAGTAGCATAATTAATCTTTTTTAAGGGTCTTGAATATGTTATTGATTAGAAGTGACCACCATTTTCTGTTTTAACTTTTTGAAACTAGTGTCCTTTCTTTCTTTCTTAACAATTACCTCATACATTTGTGCAGAGATGTTTGCTTTAAAACGTTCGTAAACGAACATGTATCCGATTCGAAACCATATCGGTTTATTTAAGCGATAACTACTTTTACCTCAAAAACTAAATATGGGACCTATCTTTATGTAAAAGTATAATTATCGAATTGATTTGACAACATTTTGGCAAAAAGAAATTATTCGTTGTAAGCATAATCTCCTTTTGCCACAATGTGTTCGAAGGTCGTCTGCAGCAGCAGAGTCTGTAGGTCGGAAGCCGAGCCCCGGTAGCTCAGTCGGTAGCGACACGGGCTGTCAATCCAGGGGTTGTGAGTTCGAATCCCGTCTCGGCCAACATTCTTTCCGACGTTTGACAAAAGTCACTGTGACTTGCGTCATTCGTCTTTCACCAATGGGCTGTTTAACAGTCTACATGTATGTGGAAAAGTAGCCAGTTGCTTGGAAAGTTTTTTGTGTGGTGAACTGGTGTGGGAAAACCAGGAAACGCATGAGTAGTTGAACTGGTCGCCGTGATATGACTGAAAAATGGTCGAAAACGGCGTTAAACCCTAATCAATCAATCAATCAATCAATATGCAGGTCGGAAAGGGTATAATACATGGGTATTTATGATCGGTTAATGATTTAATCGGTGATCTGATTTGAAGCTTTAACTCGGCTTAGTAAACAGATCACGAACAATTCAATATCTGTAAAACTGTGATGTTTGTAGTCGAAACAGATTTGAATTTAATGTGAGGAAATGAGAAATTGCATATTTTAGAGCTAGTGGTAATACGTACAGAAGAAGCTGATGGCTAGATCATAGTCTGAACTGATGAGATGCTTACACAGGTTGCCAGTTCTCTAGATGGAATGTTGTTTGGAGTACTGGTCTGAAAATCAGGAAAAACCAGGGGCGTAGCTTGGCAATAATCAATGTGTAGGCCGTCTTGTGAGAAAATCAACATTGTGGACTCTGCGTAAAGTATCGACCCGGATAGGCCTAAGCATGCCACACAGGCGTACCCGGATATACACTTTTCGCCTCCTGTGGATTTTCTGTTTCAGGAATAACTATTCTATACATCTATCCCACCTAAGACGGAATGTGTCGGTCGGTCAGTCTGCGTGGAGAGCGCAGGCTGATCTGGTCGATACATTACGCAGATGTCTATCGCCGCAGCTGCATTTTGGGGCAATTACAAATATGTAGGCACGTGTCTACAGTGCCTAAAGGGAGCTACGCCCCTGAAAACAGGATTAAATGAACAGTCCACCATGTTTTAATTACAAGTTGAAATGTTGTTCGGCAGCCTAGCATGCATTTTACGATATAAGAAACGTTTAAGCCAGTCGATCATTGATCTGAGTTCAGAAAAAAGCAAAGGATTAGAAGAAAAATGAAATAATTAAGTTTGTAAAATATTCTACTTTATCTAGGAATCTTGTCTGTCTATGTGTCCGATTTATGTATGTATGTATAAGTGGTTGTGTGAAACAAGAATGTATGTTCCGACTGTTACGTGTCAAAAATGGTTGGGGAAAAAAGCATGAATGAAGAGTGTGATTCTGATGTTGTCAAGTGACTATAAAATTTATTTATTTATATTGGTATGTTTCCTGGTTTGAAAGTCATTAAACATTTTTTGAAAAACTATTTAATTCTTTATTGTTTTGTATGACGCCGCTTTCAACAATTTTTCATTATTTTATTATATCACGGTAACACCTGGATCATTTACAACAGTACTGGTCCATTCATACTAACTAACACAAGCGAGTCAGTCGTAATGCCACTCCTCAGCGCCACTACTTTCAGTTTTAATGTTCTTGGTATGACCCGTCGTTGGATCGAACCCGCTCTCGAGGCGGACGCTTGACAGCTACACCACCGAGACGGTTATTCAATCTATATGTGATGTCCCTATGTATATTTATACATCTATACAAAAATGTGATGTCCCTATGTATATTTATACATCTATACAAAAATGTGATGTCCCTATGTATATTTATACATATATACAAACATGTGATGTCCCTATGTATATTTATACATCTATACAAAAAGAAACCCGCATCTTTATTTGTGGGCAGAATTCTTTCCTATCTTATACAAAGTTTCAGTGTCAAGAAATAGACAAAACAGCCAATAATATCTTAAAGCTCACCCAAGGTTGATAAGAACAAGGTCACGAGGCCAAATTGAAGGGGAAATCTTGTTAACCTTTTCCCTCATACGACAATTCTGCAGCAGACGACTTTGAACATATTTTGTCAAAAAATAGAAAATCTCTTTAATTGAATGGATAACCTATGACTAAAAGTGGAAAACATTGTGGTAAAAGGAGAAATTGCTCGTTTTGAGCAATTTCTTCTTTTGTCACTATGTTTTCAAAAGGCCGTCTGCTGCAGAGGCGTCATAAAGCGACTATATGAGGGAAAGGGTTATTATATCATCTCGGTCTGTGATACATAACCGATTGGTCAGCTTAGTGATACATACCCGATTGGTCAGCATAATACTTCAGACATCATTGTGGGAAAATAAGATATTATGTACTCCAAAATTGAGTAACCTTTCCAATTTCCGACAATGTTGTAATCTCGTAATATCGGCAATAATGAACTGACCCAAACCCAGAGGACTAGATAAGGGGGAGTTAACTGGTCTTTTCCCCACAATATCTTTCTTATTACTTGACCAAATCCTATGTTTTTGGTACTCAAAAGAATCGTCTCACTGGGAGGATTCGTTTGAGTACCCACGACATAGGGTTTGAATGTCAAATAAAGATTTTGGAACATGCAAATCACATTATCTAGAGCTTTGCCCAAATCGTAATGCAAGTAGGCATATATCTGTCTTTATTGCGTACATATAAATTGTCATCAACTAAAAAGAAAGCGTAGCGATCACTGAACTATTTTGTGCGCTTTCGTGAATAAATTACAAAGTTTAATCCGATATATGCACCTCATAAAACACTCTTAAATAACAAAAACAACCATCATATCCAGACAGAAAATAACAACTTTAGAGGGGCGGGTACCTTGTTCGTAAGTTTACCAGGATATTTTGGCATATTTTATATAAAAAAACGCTTAATTAACTAGAAAAATAAATAAATAGCGCTTTTCTTCATTTTGTTCTTTAAAATAAAGGGAAATCAGAAGAACTGTCTGGCTGAAACGATTATTTTGTGTACCAATACTATATATAGTTTCATTTAAAGAGTTGTATTCTTGGTAAGTGGTCGGTCCATATCCAAAGGTCGTGATTGGATTTCCAATTTGAAAAGAGAGGCGATGCACGAAACCATTCGAAGTACTCTTTTATTAGCTCACCTGAGCACGAAGTGCTGAAGGTGAGCTATTTTGATCACATTTTGTCCGTCTTGCGTCGTCAACAATTGCCTTGTGAACACTCTACAGGCTACATTTTGCATCCGATCTTCATGAAAGTTTATCAGAATATTCATCTCCATCAAATATTAGACAAGTTTGAAAGTGGGCCATATGAGATAAAAAAAAAAAAAAAGACCAGGTCAGTGTATAGGGGCGAGTTCGGATGGGCTTCTCTAGGATAGAGAACTAACTGTACGTGATGTCTAAATATAAATTCAGAAAACATGCACACTAATGCTTTCCATCTGAACGGTGTTTCCTCGTCTTAGTAGTAAACCATCCACTGGTGAAGCATTCATCACCGAGGTATTCCGAATGAGTAGTAAAACATCGTTGGTCGCCATTTTGAAATGCTAGTAACCCCAGGCTTGAGGTGGGTTATTAGGATTCGGGTCAAAAGGTCAAAATGACGTCCCTAAGGTTAAAAGTATCACCGTTCAAATGGATTCCGAGTGCACTCGGGCTGTTCTCGGATCCCATATGAACTCGCCGTAGGTCAGTCACATTGACGGAACATATTGTTAACAGCCGCATTTTTAACTTGAGCAATGTTGAAACTTTATCAGAATATTTGTCTTGATGATATGCTGGCCAAGTTTGAATATGGGACAAGGTCACTAAGCCAAATTGATGGAAAATCTTGTTACCACAGGAGGCTGCATTTTTAGCTTGAAAATATTGAAACATTGTCAGAATGTTTGTCTTGATGATGTGTAGGCAAAGTTTTATTATGGGTCATGTACGGTCAAAACCAAGGTCACTAGGCGAAGTTGATGGAAAATCTTGTTAAAATTCTAGAGGACGCACTTTTATTTCAGCAGCTTGAACATTTTTCAGAATGTATGTCTAAATTATATCTAGGCCAAGTTTGAATATGTGTCATATTAGGTCAAAAACTAGGTCACTTGGTCAAATTGAAGAAAAATCTTGTTAACACTCTGGTGGAGGCTATATTTTTCATTTGAAAATATTGAAACTTCGCCAGGATGTTTTTCTTGATGATATGTAAGCCAAGTTTGAATATGGGCCATGAACGGTCAAAAACTAGGTCACAAGGCTTAATTTAAGGGAAATCTTTATAACACTTGTTGGCTCAGCAGCTTGACATTTTGTCAGAATGTCTGCCTTAATTGTATCTAAGTCCAGTTCGAATATAGGTCATATTGACTAGGTCACAAGGCGAGATTGAAGGATAATCTTTTCAACGCTCTGAAGATTGCATTGTTAATTTCAGCAGTTTGAGACTTTGTCGTGTGTTCTGCATTAGAAATCTCATTGCATAACTGTGAGCGATCTAGGGCCCATGATGGCCCTCTTGTTTAGTCTAAGCTCTCCTATTTTAGTCCTGACAATTCTCAATCTCATTAACCCTTTCCCACATTCAACAAATATTCAGGAGATAACTCTTTTGTTCACAACGTTTTTAAAATGTCGTCTATTACAGAGGTGTCAGAAAGCGACAGGACGTTGGTTAAAACCAGACATAAACTTCGATTCAGTGTCAAACGCTCTTTTATAATATCTAATTAGTGCCTATTGCAGGTCGTCTCTGAATGGGTTTAACATCAGCCAAACATGTTATAGCCTGCAAAATCGTAAGGTATCAACAGTGCTATTTCCCATAAAAAAAACGAGATAGGGTAAATGTGATTGCTGAGCTTTACAATTTTAGAATATTTAACAAGTATAGGGTCAATTCGAGACGACCTTGTATGCGGTGTCGTCAGACCCAATATACGTGCATCGATTGATGGTATCAATGCGATAGGACTTTTCGCACAGGGAATCCGAACATCGGTACATCATACATATATGTGTTGTATGTGGGAAAGGGTGAACAGCCTTCTATATAAGGACAATTCTCGTTATGTAATAATGGTGCCTTGGACAGACGACGTGTGTCTAGTTGGTGATCGGAATTTATTTAAACCGATTGACAGTTTTAGGCATAGAAAAAAGCACAGACGTCTAGACAGGATCGGTGCTTTATATGAACTTAACACTTAAAGAGCTTCCTAATTTCAACCGGCTTCTCCATTACAAGGTCAACATACTGTCCGGACCAGACACTTGAGCTTGCAAACAAATGTTTTGGAATAATCTCAGAGTTAGTAAATGACTATTACCAATTATAGACTAAGAGGATGTAGTGGCTTATCCTAGTCTATCGTGTTCGCAAATGGTGTCGACAGTCGTGCATTAAAGGCATCATGAGGTACATGCAAGGTGACCTTGCTGTCTCTGAAGATCTGTGTGTGTGTGTGTGGAATAGTTGATTAAATTGATTGATTTGGGGTTCACGTCTGAAATCATGTTGGCCTAGCCGGGGTTCGAACTTCATAACCTCTGGATTGGCAGTCCGCGTCGCTACCGACTTAGTTACCGGAGTGTGTCCAATATATATAAGACATCGAGACAATCTTGCTTATATCTTAGCTCAGATTTGTATTTATTTACCAAATCAAAATGTCAAAAATAAATAAAAGTACTAAGAGTACTATTGTGAGCTGGGTTGACATGTTAACCCAAAGATTTAATATGTTCAAAATAAATCTGGACATTTTTGTAATGAGGGTCAATATTCAGTTAAGAATTTTTCATTTACACACTAACTAAAAACATCATGAACATTGTTTTAAATTAATAGATATGTATTTTTCATTTGTTTTGGGTTTTAAGAAAAAAAAATTCAAAATAGAAATTGAAAATGCAAGAAAATTTCAACCCCAATTGACCTTAATCTAGTGCCTCAGTCACACCGACCTCCCGGACTGTCCCAGACTGAAATTTGGCCGATCCGGGGTTAGATTCGTGTTGTATCCGCTTTGAGTCCGGGCTTATCCGGGATAGTCAGTCATGGTCCGGGATACCATCCCGGCAGTTTTAAACTGTTTAAAATTGCCGTGGTCAATGTTACTAATAATTTCTCTTGCAAAAAACAAAATCATTTTGGATTTTTCATCGGGAGATCTCGTATCCCAAGACTGAGACAGTAAAAACAAGGCTCCAAATCAGATCCCTTCGCCAATATTGAGCAATATTAGATTTATTTGAATCAGATGTCTCCGGTCATCTTATTTAAGTAAATGAATTGTGTTCAACAGGCAAAGTAATACACTTTCACAGGTGAATCAAAAATATTAACATTATGCATATTTGAGTTTCAAGTTTGGAAAAATCCCAGAGACAGAACTCGCTCATCTGGGAGATTCGAACCTGGGACCTTTACTACTAGAGGCCGACGCTCTATCACTGCACCACTGCTACTGGGATCCGTATTTTGCGAGTAGTAAGCTTGAACGAGTTGAAACCGCGCGTCTGGCGTTCGATCCCCAATCGCAGCGGTCAGAATGGAGTGCCCATGCGCAATGCACTGGTTTGTTTACCGAAGGATTATGAATAAGTGTTCTGTCGCCGTGATGTAACTGTTATCGTGTTTAAAACGGCATATAACTCCCCAAATTACGCAAAATACATCCGCGGGCCAAGTAGTCCTTAAACAAACTTTGATTGCCTAGAAATGGTTGCACATTTCCCCCGGACCGCAATGAATATGTGACAATGGATGTACTGTGTTTTTTAATATGTATAGCAAATGCACTTGAACTGCTTGAATTGATTATATTTGGTATGACTGTAACCATCTTTGCCGAGTTGATTTCCAACTTGCATAACACTTTACGTTCCCCCCAATCCCCCCCCCCCCCCCCCCCCCCCCCCCCGCCTTATTATCTTAAAGCTAAGAGGTATCTCTTTTCAATGATGTAGAGTGTTCCACATGGGAAACTCCTAAACTAAAACGTTTGGCAATTAAGTTTTGAAACATGCCGATTCACATGAACGCAAAGAAGGAATTTATTTGTGGTGTTGTAACCTAAAGGGTAAACTATTATATTTCGAGTGTTTCTAGCCTACGTGACTAAATGATCATGTAAATAGGCCATTGATGCGTGGAGTTCATATTCATTCATATATGTGCAAGTATACGATATAACCTAGACCGAAAACAGTCAATCAACTGTCGCATTGCCTTTTGTCAAATGTCGGAAATATTGTTAGCCGAGTTGGGGTTCGAACTCACAATTGTTTTCATTCAATACATATTTTTCTTATCAATACAACACATTTGAAGGTAAATCTTAAAGCAATACTTACTCCCAATCCTACAATTGGCCCGCCCTAGCTTAAACGTTCCTTGAGTCATTTGTTGACGAAACCATTGATATTGTTGTATGAATTCAAACTTATATATCAAAGGAAACAGTACAATACAAAGGTGAGTTGCTCATGATGGCCACAATAGTTTCAACTTTATTTAACAATTAATCTATATTTGATGGAGATAAGCTATATTTTCAGGTTTTTGTCACTAGGTTTTCAAAGTCGTCTCCTGCAGATTTGCTGTATGTGGGAAAGGGTTAAAGATATGTTCAATATTGTCTCCTGCAGATTCATTTTATTGTTGGAAACGGGGATTACATGGCTACTTTTCCTGCGATTGTTTCAACATATGCAGTTGAGTCATGCACAGCTTTCTGTATCATGAAAAAGTGAAGTAACTTTTCCTTTCCACATTGTTTTCATCTGGTTCACAAGCTTGCATTGGGTCATATTCTATCTTCACTTAAACTTGGTTCTGTACAAGTTTCAAAAGTGAAATAGCTGGTCTAACAACAAAATTGAGATTAATGTCTCGACACAGATGTGGTTTCACTGGTCATGTGATAACATTTCAACGGGGCTTTTCACTGAAATAGGGGTAAGATGCTGGGCAGTAAATGACTCCTGCAGAGGTGTTAAAACTGTGTACCGTTAAATTTTCTGGAAGATTTCGAGAGATTCAGGCATAATGTGGGAGACTGAATATAATTTTTACATATTTTAGTATTGTTCTCTCTTTATCTTTCTTAATAACAGAGATAATAGACGACATAATCACATTCTATACTTTTACTCGGTTGAGAGCCCTTTGTTTCATAAAAAACATGTACGATTGAAATAAAGTACCTGTGTTGTGGGCCGAACAGCGCGTTTAAATAGTCGCAAGTACGTACACTTATTTACATTAGGAGAGTTTGATTGATTGATTGATTGGGGTTTAACGCCGTTTTTAACAATTTCTCAGTTATATCACGGCGGCCAGTTCACCTACACGTGCATTTCCTGGTTTGCTCACACCAGTACTCCACACAACAGTTTTCCCAAACAACTGGCTGCTTTTCCACATAGACTTAGCCCATTGGTGGAAGACGAATGACGCATGTCGCATTGACTTTTGTCAATCCTCGGAAAGAAAGTTGGCCGAGCCGGGATTCGAACTCACAACCCCTGGATTGACAGCCCGCGTCGCTACCGACTGAGCTACCGGGGCTCGGCTACATTAGGAGAGAAGTCGCCTCGGTAGGGTAGTGGTAAAGCGTGGTGTCAGGATAAACGGACCAGTAGTACTGGTCAGTTACCCAGTACACGCCGTCGTATAACTGAAACATTGTTGAAAGCGGCGTAAAACTATCAATAAGGCAATGAGATACTATGTACACTAGTGCTTGCTTTCCTTCTATACATTTCTTTTCCCCGCAAATAATTTCAAATTTGTGCGATGCAGATTATTCATATGAGAGAAAGGGTTTATCAATATTAAAAGTATACAATGTAACTTTATGGTTTTATTTCAACGGAATCCTGTGTAATCAATCGGATCACTTCGGTTGTGCCTCGGTGATTTGATCCCAAGCCGGGGATTGAGGCGTTAGCATTACGTCTGAAGCGCAAGTGTCAGAATAAATGGACGAGAAGTTCTGGTAACTAACCTAGGACACGTCGTGAAATAACAGAAACAATGTTGAAAGCAACGAAAACCTCCACTCAAACATTTTGTATATATATATCTCAACGGTATTGACCCGTTCCCGACCTCGGTGCAAATAGTGTTATTGTCACTATGGCACACTGCCTTTGTTATAGTAACTGCGTCATTTCATTTACATTAATGTAAACACTTCCATCAATGCAAGTTAGTTATACACGCCGGATATAATGCTAAGTGAGTCGAGTTGCATAATAAACAAATCCTTCCCAATCAATGCATTAAATATGACGAATTGAAGGAATATAAAATTGTTTGTTTTTTTCCGCCCTTTTCAACACTATTTAAGTTATAAAATTGTTTGTTTTTTTCCGACCTTTTCAACACTATTTAAGTTATACCAAGTCGTTTCCAGGTTAAATTACTATTAGTTCCGGTCTTCATTAATACCCTGACAGCGATTACGCATTCACAACCCTGAGCGACAAGGTGGGAATCATTTACCTCCAGTTATACAGTATACCGGGGTTGTCTGCACGTGTACGTTCATCAGACTGTAACCAATGTGCACTGCTCTTTGTTGATGCTATTTATAGAACAGCCGTAGACGTATCTTATAAAGAGAACACTGTTCATTGAACTGTTTTATCACGTTTACACACGTTTACACACACTTAAAGGTAGACTTTCGATCTCAGTAGTATTTTGTTTTTGGTTTTATTGGGGTTTTACGCCGCTTTCAACATTATTTCAGTTATATCACGGCGACAGTTCACTTAATCATCCTCCCTGGGTAAACAAACCAGTACTAGGCTAGACAATGTGTCTTTCCCAAGGGCACTCCGCCATGACCGTCATGCCGCGTTTAGGGATCGAACCCGGGACACCCGGTTTCAAAATCCCCGACGCTAACCACTCGACCACGGCACCGCTTTCAATTTTTTCTTTTCCCCGATTAAACAAATGTGTTTCCCGGGTTATCAGAACTACTGGTCCATTATCCCGATACCGGCGAATCAGAGGTAATGCTAACAGTAACTACTGCTAACCCCAGCACTTTGGTCGCAAAGGAGAGAATGTCATTACTACACATTTTGAGATGACCCGACCTGATTCGAACCCGCGACCTCTCGGATCCGGACCTCTCGGATCCGGACCTCTTAGACATGCACATTTAAAAAAAAAGTTTTTGTCTAATCACAGTTTTCTTTATTTATATTATGTTTACTATCATTTCATTATTTAATTTCAGTATCCCCTCGTGTTTTGCTTGCATATGTGTTGTATCACTATGTACATATGGACACATGCATGTTTGTGTGTTTGGATTTAGGTACATATAAACATTCGTGTATATATATATACATGTGAAAAGAAATGTGAAATTAAAAATGCGCATCGGTATTTATCAGATTGTTTTGTTGTGTTGTTGTGTTGCTGTGTATGCTTCGATGTTGTTTGTTATGCC